>CM034536.1:65909321-65933902 GCA_020002185.1 Paraescarpia echinospica
CTCAATCAATTGTATTTCATCCAACTCGAGGTCTTGATTGCGATAATGTTAAAAATAAAGAACAGACAGTGTCGATTTAAGACAACAATTTATGTATGTTAAAATAACAACATGGACTTCGTTCCTTGAAGGGAAAGTACCCAAAATACTATGCTTTCCGTTGTTAATAAAGTAAATCAAGCAATAAAAGGATTATTTGAGACAAGGTCCTCAAAAAAGCGCTTCAAACGGTAACAAAAGAAAATGCTCTCTAGAAAATTTTAATTTCTTTTCAGCGGTAAAGAAGGCAATATTCCGTGGGCTAAGCCCCACAATGGTGTCTAGGGACAAAAGTGCAAAGTTATGTAAAACAGCAAGTTACCGGGACCCAACGCTGCTTGTGAATACGGTGCGGCCCAACAAACAGCAGACCACATTATCAGTCACTGCACTCTCTACGGTGCTCCACACGGAGAGACTGGCATCGCCGAGCTGGACCTGGCGACCCGGGAGTGGCTGCTCAACAACACTCTGCAAGTCTTGGCAGTAGACAAACGCGAGAAGAAGAACTGGGACCAACGTTCACTTTGCTGGGACCCAAATTTTCTTATCAGTCACCAAAGTTCATTCTACTGATGAAAATATCCTCCGTTATATATGACTAGACTTAGTTATTACGTTACAATCAGATACGCATGCGTGAAGGGGCCGCTGTTTTGTGTGCGAATCTGATATTTTATCATGAACACACATTTACACAGTTAACAATACACGTACATGTTGTGAGTAAGCAGCTTTAGAGAGGAATGATTTCTTACACTGGTTGGCATACATTTTGCACACATTTATATCTTTCAAATGTTATTGAAATGTTGCGCCATGTTTAATAACGTAACTTCTTTGTTGCAATTTTAAAAGAAGTATTCATGAAAATAGTACTGCTGTGATTGGTGTTGCTGTTTTTCTTCTTTCTTCAATCACACAAATTGTTATCTTGCACCATGAAATTTACATATGTATCACACGTATTGTGAGGGATAATCAGCCACTCGTGGCTTTATACCCTCATTACAGAAACCATGGCAATCTATGTATGTAATTGACTGGAATGTATCACAGTTTCTGTAATAAAACATTATTATTATTATTAATTATTATATATTAAAAAAAAACTTCTGCAACACAATATAAAAACATAAACTTAGGTATTTTAAAATAATATTTAAGTTTCCGGTTATCCGGCCTATTATGCTAAATGTAGCTGACAATAAATACTAGACGCCATAATGTTGCCGACCCATATGTATTTTGTTAGGGTTAGGGTGTTTGAAAAATTTAGTATGGATCAAAATCCGTGTTAAAACGGGCCAATTGCTCCACAAAAGGGCAATCTACTAATGATCATGTGTCTAACGAGGCATGTTTCTTTAATGATTCATTTTAGTTTTAAAATGGCAAACAGTAATTTTGTTTAAAAGGATAACTATCTATGCTTTGCAAAAAGGGCAATTTTCTCTACAAAAGTGAAAACTTCTTTGGACATGGTTCCACAAAGTCTTGTAACAAAGAGTAAGATTCTTATTACAAATTGCAACTTACTCCATATACCGCAAACTCTCGGGTCAAAGTACCAAAAGGACCGTTGCAACAGCCGCTCCTTTTTTCCTTTTTTATCACAAAATGGGTATTATTGTTATAAAAGGACAAACCAAAAAGATACATTCCATTGTCTAATGCAAACATTATGCTAATGTGTGCATGTGCGTGCGCATGCGCATGCGTGTGTGTGTATGTGTCTGTCTGTGCACGTGCGTGTGTGCGTGCGTATGCGTGTGTGTGTTTCATGTAAGGGGAAGAATCTGAAATTAAATGACAAATGACACTGGTTTTGTATAATGTCGTACATTGATATTATGAGATGCCGACTTAGTAGTGTATAATTGGCGTAGCCTCATCCCGGAGTAGAATATACACAATAAATTCCCGTTAGGTGGCAGCACTTGTTACACCTAGGCTTATCTGGCGACTGCTTCCAGGAATAAAATACCAGAAACAACAAAATAAGAACGTCGCTGCAAACAAGGTTACCCTATCAACGTAATTTTTATGTTCATACGATTATATCATGCTGTCCTTTAACGACAATCATAGAAATATGTTTCTTGCTACATATAATAAACACAACATTCACACAGGGCCTACTAAACGGCCGCCATTGCCTGTGACTGACACTTATTGCAGAGGCGCGCGTCTATATCGGCAAATACAGTTGAAGTTCTTAGTTCCAACGTACCAAACCACAAGTCAAATTAAGTACACCTGAGTTCCTGCCAATAATCTCCACGCCTAGCTGATTCCGGGTAATGGAAAATACGATTTATCTTTAATATACATGTAACTGATGTGATCTTAAAGGGAAACAAAATGCATCTTTTTGGGCCTGTGCATCTAAGAGTTAATAAAAAGAATAACCTTGTTGAAAACAGATAATTTAAATTGCACGGACAGCGCCATTGTGGTAGAAAGCCTAACGTCACCAATGTCTACTCTTCCCAATTCGCCACTCGCCAAACTGAGAATATTACTCTAATTTGATCAAATGGTGAGATTGTGTTCACTCTTTTAAGTGTACACACCCATATTATTGCCTTTTGTTTCCCTTTAAAAGTGTGACGTCGACAAACTGGGTCAGTGTTTCTCCTGTGATTTCCTCCAGGGAAATGCGAGCAGGAATACAGCGCGTCCCCGGGGCTTGCAGACACTTTAGCTTCACCCAGGAAACAGCTGGCTCGAGAAAAAAAACAAGAAAGAAAAGTTGCCGTACCTGTTGGGCGAGAACCGTCAAAAAGGATTCGGCACACCGCAGCATAGATTCGCCGCCAGTCAGCATCATTAGTTCGAGAGCGGTCTCAACCCTCAATGTCACCATGACATCATCACGAACTTAACCACTGCGCCACCCGTACACGAGTTGTAAACTCGGGAGAAACAGTGGACAGATCATTATTTGTTTTTCAGCAGACGACAAAGTTAACATGCTTAGATTTGTTCGCAAACTGACAATTCGATTTATGTCACAATGGCTGTGTCACTCTGACCTGGTGTAGAATGTTCGTCAAATCCTTAACAAATATATGCCCAATATTTCATTACGGCCAAAAAGCTATGGAAATTATGCTCGGTCGCCACAGCTGTTGTTGCTGCTGTTGTTGTTGCTGCTGCTGCTGTTGTTGCTGCTGTTGTTGATGCTGCTGTTGTTGCTACTGGTGTATTGTTTCTGTTGCAGTTGCTGATGTTACGGATATTCTGCTGCTGCTGCTGCTGCTGCTGCTGCTGCTGCTGCTGCTGCTTCTGCTGCCGTTGATGTTGTTTTTTTGCTGCTGCTGCTGATGATGATGATGATGATGTACTCGTTGCCCGCTGCTGCTGTTGATGCTGCTATTCCTGTACGCCAAAAATGTACCTATCCCCAAAGGCTATTTATCCCCAGAAAAAGACGATTCAACTAAGGAGTGACCGGGATAGACTAAAAGTATGCCTATTGTAGAGCGAGCGCACCCACCGGAAGTTAAATGTTGTAAAAACATGAGGGGAATCGTCGAGGACGAATTCAATTTTAAGAACACGAATGACACATGTCCGTTCATGCAACATGCAACAGTAATTACTAATCTTGCTTCGTTGTTATTCGCCGTCCACTACCAGTGTTCGTGAAAGCGAATGTTTTATATATTTAAATATGTTAAATATGTAATGTACAACGGTAAATATATGTTCTTATACAGTGTGTTATCTAGTATTTACGACTGCTCAAATCACAGCACTCCACTCCGGCAGACATGTTCATTTGAAGTTTGTTTCGACAACCATCTCGACTTCTCTGAGAAGCATTCAACCACGCAGCAATTATTACGTGAAGGCATCTGGTTCACGTCATGTCCACCGCTGTATTTTGCAAGTATTGACTTGATAGAACTGAGGTAATGTGACCAGAATTAGCCAGACATCGAGACAGCAGCAACAATATTCGAAAGAGGGTTCTCTCAATTTAAATTGTTTCAATTGCTACGCCACAGCACCCAATGGTCGTACACTTGTGGTAAACGCGGAAGAAACAACCCTGAAATCGGACTAAATTAGTTACGTATCCCCTACACTTCGTTACATAAGGGTTGCGTGCGTAATCATTGGAACCAATCAGACGACGGGAATAAATGGTTAGTGGCAGTTTCATTATTTGTTAGAGATAATAATATTATTATACATAATTAGGGGTAGAGTCAGTAGTAGAAAATAGTTGTGACTATTTAGAGTCATGGTTAGGCTTAGGCGTTCAATAATTACGCAGTCGACCGCCCTGTTACGACGACCGATGCGGTGAATAAGATTCAGTCGTTTCCGCGCTACGCGGCCAGTCGCGGCGACAGTGGCGCCACCGTGCAGCACACCACGCCATCAAGGTATGCGGCTATCTGCGGCGGCATTATCGGCGTCGTCGTGAAGCAAAGCGTGACGACAACCCACCGACCAGTGAGAGGCTCGCTGTCCGCCGCCAGGCTCGCTGGTTGGCTGGACGCCGCTCAGCGACGAAAGGTGTGGCCGGCGGGCGGAGGTAGCGCCCGTCGCTCCAGCGCTCGCTGTATCCGTCACGGCTTGCTCTCGCGCGCCTACATACATACTCGTGCCAGCTGCCGCCGCCGCCGCCGCCGCCGTCGCCGCCGCCACCGCCGCCGCTGCCGCTGCCGCTACCGCTGTGTCGACCCGTCCTGGCGCTGTATAAAGAGCAGCGAGAAGGCCGACAACGTACACTCGGTCGGTCGACTCGACCTGTGATATTAAAGTCGGGCGTCAAATGATCTTGCCGCTGAGTGAAGATTGACTGAATGCGTTAGACGCGGAAGGAGATACAACGACGGCGGAATCCATCTGTTGCTGAGCACCGTCCATCTGACTGTAGCAGCAGTAGAGGTCCTTCAGTGGATCCCACGAAGGACTGGACCTTGGAAAGTTACCGAACGATACAGCACCACACGCGCCGGCAGCGAAGCGACGGACACGCCATTGACGCGTTCACACTTACACACCGCCTCGCGCATAAAAAGAGATAACGAATAACAATCAGAGAAGATGTTCGGGCGCACGCTGCTCGTGACGGCGTGTCTGGCGGTCGTTACGGCCGCCGAGTCCGGGCCTTGTAAGCCGGTCGCTCTACCTCAGTGTCGGGGACTTCCGTACAAGATGACGCCCCGTCTCGGATCCTCGTCGCAGTCGGCAGCCAGTCGCGCCATCGACGCGCGGACCGGCTCCGTCAACGCGACCAACTGTGCCGGCGTTCTGACACTTGTCACCTGCGCTGTCTATGTGCCGCCTTGTAGCCGTGTCGCCGTGTCAGCGGACACCTGTCGCCTGGCGCAGACAGTCTGTCAGTCGGCCCTCCGTCAAGTCGGACTCGCCTGGCCGAAGCTACTCGACTGCAAGACATCGCTACCTCAGGCCTCGCCGACTGATGAGGAATCGACCGCCGGTAAGTCCTCATCACAACACCGCCTGCTTAACATGTTGTGCTCGTACATAAACAGTGTTACTTAACTTGTTTGTACAGGTCTTCACGAACAGCAGAACCTCACAGGTCGTGTATCTTCGCAATAACAAGTTGCAAATAGCGCTTCTTGACGCACCGTGCGCGTGCGTGGATAGCGGTAATTAACGGTGTATACGTTCGGCGCTATATGGAACATAATAATATTATTATTATTGACAATAGGCTGAATAGCAATTTCGCCAGTTGCGATGATCTGATGCAAATATGCAGAACTACGTTTTTTCTCAGATGTTTACCATGCTCGGAAGTTGATTTGGTGAGCTTTCTCTTCCTACTTAAACCACCTACTTCCTTTTAATTCATCACACGTTCAATACATCACTGTTCGACAGTTTTAGTGCAAAACCAAACTGAATAACCCATAAGAAGTATACGTCAGTCATAGAGACCGTCCCATTGAAACCGGGTCCACATTCCGCGTAAACAATCGGAATTATCCGACGCCGCGGCCCGTTCAATGAATTTACGCGCGGTGTCCTGTTAAGCATGCGTGCTCATCGCGGTGCGCTCTTAAACGCGACTGACAGCTTGGTGTATATTCGGCGCAAAACACCTATACGCTATAGCCGCGTGTTGTCACTCAGGCTGTGTCTGTATTAATCGGCCGTGTTGTTAGCCAAGTTTTGTTCTTTTCCTGGCTGGAGTTAGCCTTGCCTCGCGGCCAGCACAAGATTCGTCCAAGTGTCTGGCCATTCGAGGTGTTTTGTCTGGGGTGGCAGACCGCACGATTTATTTAAGTACGATCACCGCTAAGCAAAACGGAATCGGCGTTGTACGGTAGTGTACACACAGTCCGTTCAATATGGGTATCGCGAGTGCTACCAATGTTCACGATACTACAATAGGAACGACGAGAAATCAACCGTGTTGCCGTCGGAACACTGAGAGACGCTTATAGCTAGCGCAGGTCCGCGTACGTTGCTGATAGTAAACATCAATAAATGTTAGTGCGTCTCGCGAAGATTTTCTTTTTCTCACGTTACTTCTCTCTTATTGCGCATGTGTGCGCGTGCGTGCCTGCGTGTGTATATGTGCGTCTGTGCGTATGTGCGTGTGTGTGTGCGTGTGTGCATGCGTACGTGCGTGCGTGCGTGCGTGCGTGCGTGCGTGCGTGCGTGCGTGCGTGCGTGCGGGCGTGCGTGGTTGCCTTTTGCATATGCGTACAGATAACTGCGTATACGAAGGTGTGCACGTGGTGTGTGACGGACTGCATATTGTGTGAGCGAATGCAGGTTATTACCTTTTTTACAATCGAAAAAAGGTGCTCTTACCTCGCGTTGTTTTCTTTGAAAAAATGATAAATAGCAAGGAATTATGTAATATTTCGTTGCCCACGAACATGATATCCATTATATATAGTCCCAACTACGTACAATGGTTCTTCGTTGGACCAATATAGTTTGGCCCGATAGAATGTTCCGGAGACCTTTGCTGCAAGGAGTGGCTACTCCACGAGTGACCTAAACATTTGGGTCAGCGCATTAAGACGCGGGACACCCACCAAGTGGACGCACGGCCTACTGAGACGCTCCCCATCTGGAAGGGAACTGGTGACCTGGCAAAATTCCCACGCAAAGTACAACGGTGTATCGTTGGTGGTCGGAGATTGCGATGTTCCCCACCCCGGGGTGCGCCCTTGGTCTCAATTGGCGATAAACTCCGTGTCGACAGAGGGACAAGCTGAACGTTCGGGCGAGGACGAAGTACGCTGAGATGTGTCGTCGCGCAGCGCCTGATCAAAGGAGATGAAATATGGCGTTGCCTCCGGCTGCCGCGTGTTTTTACTTCAAAGGTGGTCTAGAACACGAACGGTTCCGGAGGGCAGTCAAGGTCGCGGGATAACCTTTGAGGGCCTCGCGGGAACCCCCCGCAGCAGAAGTCGGGACGTGTTTTGGTGTGTCAACACACGACCCGCGCACTGGGGAGTGTATGTGTGGCTTCTGTAATGAGAGCGGGATGAATATTTGGAGTATGTTCGGGGAAAACGTAACATACACGAGAAGAAAGAGATTTGCCGCGTTGTGGATCACGCGTCGGTCAAGGGTATAGAAGGTATCGTTTTCGCGTGACACTTAGCCTTGGATTAACGATATTGGTTGGAGTTGAACTTGAAAGGTTGCGGGAAGGGTAGGCGATCGATGAAAGGGAGATTAAATGAACGTTGGAAATGAAGTAGAAGAGTTCGGCACCGTTTTGTGTGGCCGTCTGTTTTTCGTCGCCGTGCTGTTAACATAAGTATGTATTCTTTATTGTTTCGTATATATTCTTCCTCGCGGCTCCTTTGTACCGGGTTGATGTCTAACCCCTGCGCAGTTGCGCTGCTTTAGTTGTTGTTATCCTTCACTGCTCCCTGTCAGCGTCCACTCCCTTTACATTTACCTCTCCTCGCAATTTCTTAAATCCATTTTCACTTATTGTCATCCCATCTCAGCGGTGGTCGTCCCGTTTTTTCGAGGTGTTTTACTTATCTCCGCCTCTGTTCTCGTTTGTCGTCTCTCCTCCTTCCCGCATTACAAAGTATACGTTATACCCCGGTGACGAATCTGGTAAACCACGTACACAACCGGCGATACGCAAATGGAATACACCGCCGATACACGTGTCTGCGTGCCCAACATGCGTTGTCGAGTCAACACCAATCCAGTGAACTCTGACGGGCTTCTTTTTTCACTGAGCCGACATCTCAATCTGTGTCGAGCGCGCTAACACTCGTTGTGATGCAACTTCGACGAGGTGACCGGCGATCTATCACTGCGGTCCTACACTGGCTCCCAGTGAGAAAGCGTATCGAGTACAAGTTACTCATGATTGTACAATCGACACTGTATGCAGGCACGCCAGTGTATCTCGCGTCACTACTACTCGTCACGCAGGACCATACGCTCTGGCGGTGGTCTGCTTTTGAACGTTCCACGCGTGAATCTAGAAACCTATAGTCGCCGGGCGCTTGCATGTGCTGGACCGACATTGTGGAACTCTCTGCCTCTGGAACTATGCGCGATTGAGAACACTAGGCAGTTTTGAAAATTGTGTGTGTGTGTGTGTGTGTGTGTGTGTGTGTGTGTGTGTGTGTGTGTGTGTGTGTGTGTGTGTGTGTGTGTGTGTGTGTGTGTGTGTGTGTGTGTGTGTGTGTGTGTGTGTGTGTGTGCGTGTGTGTGTGCGTGTGTACTATTTGTTCTTATTTATTTCTCTTAAATGCGTTTTTAAGCTTCTTAGATGATTGCCGATTTGTAAACACGTGAACGGGTCATTAGTCCCGGATTTAATGGTGTGTAAATAAAGTTTATTTATTATTAACACCGACTGCGCCGTTGACGCGCTGGTTGCTCTACGAATGACGCTAAAAAGACCCATTCCAGTCGAGGTGTTAAAGCGAGGTTGGCTGTTCCATTACCCGGAATCATCCTCTCATGCCATTATTAGCAGGAAGTTCGCTAAATCAGATACTGATTGTGGGGGAACCACGTGAACGCGTTGATAATCAAATGGCAATTAGCACCGCCTGCCTCTGTAATATTGCCAATGAAGGGTGTTGATAATATGAATGGTTTGTCTATAATTGAACATTTCGCTGACGTCACATTCAAATTGCGAATACTGTTTCGCGCTAATTATGCGCAGTTTGGCGGGCACTAATACATTCAACATAATGTATATTAGTATTAAAAACAGTATATAAATTGATTACGAACAGAGAGCTTCGGTCTAACGTCATAGCGTGCCATTCTAACAACTGCGCCGGACAATTTCGACACTAACGCTGGTGGAACGTTACACAACTGGCCGTGGACGACGTTGATGGCGCGCATTCCTCGTGTGCGTTTACTGACATTTGCACGAGTGAATGTGACCGTGCATTCGTTCATGCGTGTGTATGTGAACTCCGTAGTTCTCCGTGCGTTCGGACACACCCAACAACATTGACGGAAACGCCGAAAGAAACTGCATTCACCGTGATTCACGTCATCAATTCGTTGACTGTCAACAATGCGCGGTCACGGAGTCAAGTGTTTCGTGGTTCACAATCTTCACGGCGAGTTAGTCGGCTGTATGATTCGTGTTCAGTCCATCAGACAACGACGCAACTGTTCTTTTTCAACAGGACACACATTGGTTTTGTCTATTGGCAATCTTGCGGTTCGGTTACATTGAAACGCGCGAACCACACACACGCTGAAACGTTACGTAGGGGTCATAATTTAGCAACTGCTTAAACAATATATTGATTCAGTTAGTATTAACCTAACCAAACGTATTTAATACTTTTTTAGAGACAAGATTTCTGCTACCAAAAGGTTGACGTTCAGGTAGGGTGACGTCATCGGCATTGTCATTGTCGCTACCATCGTCTACGTTGATTACTCCCTCTATTTTCCTACCAGGGCGTCAAGCGTTCTATAACGATACCATCTTGCTAAGAAGGCGACCGTTTTTAGGGTGTTTTATTAAACAGGTTGATATGTTAATAAGAACATAAACATTATTATTAATGTTCTAAAAAAGGCCAAGTACTGAGACGTCATAAGACCATACAAATTCTAACCACAATACACTTGAACGTATACGCACGCACGCACGCACGCACACACACACGTATGCACGCACGCACACACACTCACACGTACACGCATACGCACACGCACGCACACACAGGCACGCAGACACGCACGCACGCACGCACGCACGCACGCAGGCACACACACACGCACACATACGTACACACACGCACACACACACGCACACACGCATACACACACACACTCGCACCCACACGCACGCACACGCACGGACGCACACACGCACACACGCACACACGCACACACACGCACACCCTCGCCTACACACGCACACGTCCGCACGCGCACACACTGCTACAAACTAGAACATTATATTTGCGCACAAGTACGTACGATGCGCAAATTACAACGGATCTCGCGAGATGAGCACTGCTTCTATTCTATATAGCGAACACTCGCGTGCGATGAACTGCCATTCGTTGATGTTTTGCATGGCACTGAAGCAGACATCTCTCCGTCAGCGCCACGTCGAGGGTACAGCATCGGTTGGCGGGTTGTTTCTTCCACCTGTCCCCGTCACCGACACGTGCCGGCACATCTCACACACGGCCTGCGAGGCGTGTTCCCGTTTGAGCGTCGCTCCGGCTGAGGTGTTGCCGACTGGTTACATTCACTCGTAGATATTTACACATGTGCCTTGCGTGTCGACACAGTTCCTAGCAGGAGATGACGGCGTAAGACCTTGTACTCCGTCTTATCACCGACCAGGAATTTTCGTCTTAGCAACCGACGCGTTTACATTCACTGCTTACTCCTGTAAGAAAGTGTATTCAGCTGTATGTGTTAATTTGAGTACACAGATGAACATGTTGTTCTTCTCTTCTTTCCCTGTATGTTCGGGGTCATGCTGACCTCAATACGGTTCTTCGATTTCTGTTTTTTTCTTCCCATCAATGTTCTTGCACCGCTGTCTCCACTAACCGTCTCCACTCCCTCTATCTTTCGCTATCATTCTCCCTTCCCCTCCCCTCTCTTCTCCTTCCCTCCCCTCTCCTCCCCTCCCCTCACCTCCTCCCCCTCCCCTCTCCTCCCCTCCCCTTTACTCCCCTCCCCTCAACTCCTCCCCCTCCCCTCCCCTCTCCTCCCATCCCCTCCCCTCAACTCCCCTCCCCTCAACCCCCTCCCCCATTCGCTCCACATGTCCAGCCCATTTTATGCGGCTCCTCATTAACTTCGTCTTAAAAGTTTCGTTTACACCAACATCCTCCAGTCCTCGCTTGTCGATTCTCTTCGCTCCCGCAAACATCGACGAACCTAATTCATGATGGACTAAATCGATTGAGGGGGTAGTTTTGCACCCGAGCCTGTGTGGATGACGGGTTGTGGGGAGTGGGTGCGATGCTCTTTGGGACTATTTCGGCTATAGCAATAGTGTCAACGTAGTGCCTTGTGGGCTATATATATAGAGCTAAGTATAGCTCGACGCCACATATCAAAGCAATGGTCTCGGTACCAGTTTAGCTTGCCGTAAACATGTGTCGATAGCAAGGACGTCTGCTATCAAATGAGAGTACTTATAGCAGAGCTGCACTGAAGATAACCGTGGGAAGAAGTGTATAGTTGGGAAAGAATTACGATGGTGAAGATAACTGCCGAGATTGGGTGTGGGTGTACTAACAAAGAGCGCATTGGGGTATACATATTTGCAAAGAGAGAAACTACAAAAGCAAGTTAGCATAGAGGAAATGGACGTGGACATTCTGGCAATGCGAGAACAGATGTCGCCATTCAGGCAAAAGGAGAACGTATGTAATAACACTGGCACAGCGAGAAGGATGCAATGATATTGGCAACGAGAGAAGGATGCAATGATATTGGCAAAGAGAGAAGGATGCAATGATATTGGCAAAGAGAGAAGGATGCAATGATATTGGCAAAGAGAGAAGGATGCATTGTTATTGGCAAGGAGAGAATGGATGTAAACATACTGGCAAGAGAATTGATAAGGACAAATCACATTATGACAATAATAAATGGAAATACACACATTGGCAAGGAAAGAGTCGAAACTGGGAGACCATGACGGAAGGGCATGTACATTAACGGTAAGAGAGATAAATAGCGAGAGCCAGTACATGGTCGCTGTAGGTGATGGTGGAAGAGTGTGGCAGATAGCGACAGAGGAACGGGTCCGAGGGGAAGGGTAGTGAAGACGACAGGGAAAGGTGCCGGTGGGAATATTTCATGTTATCGCCAAGGCCGACGCGGTAGAAACACGACGGGGTGCAATATACGACACCGAAGTGGAATCCCGCGACGCGTGGGTCATGTATGACGTCTCTATCAGCAACACCGCGGTTAACCAGTTCTTCCGGGCCCGCGTGTGAAAGCGCGGTTTTACTATGGGGAGACACGACCGATTCGCAAGGGATTTCTAAAAACTGCACGCACGGTGATAGCTTGTCAGGGAATATATTCAATACGCCGCTTGGGATTTGCGCCGTCAGCGCGATGACATTGTTTGCATATGTTTGACCATGAAGCTCCTCCCAAACGGGTCCGTTGGTTTTTTCCGTAACAACACGAGCAACATGCAGGCACCACGCTGTAAACATGTACGCACACGTTGGGCGCGCGTGCCGCTGCCGCTGTCGCTGCTGCTGCCGCTGCTGCTAATGATGATGACGATGATGATGACGATGATGATGACGATGATGATGACGATGATAACGATGATGACCATGATGACCATGATGACCATGAAGACCATGATGACCATGAAGACCATGATGACCATGATGACCATGAAGACCATGATGACCATGATGACCATGATGACCATGAAGACCATGATGACCATGATGACCATGAAGACCATGATGATCATGAAGACCATGATGACCATGATGACCATGATGACCATGAAGACCATGAAGACCATGATGACCATGATGACCATGAAGACCATGATGACCATGAAGACCATGAAGACCATGATGACCATGATGACCATGAAGACCATGAAGACCAAGAAGACCATGATGACCATGATGACCATGGTGACCATGATGATGCTGTTGCGGCTGTTATTGCTGCTGCTGTTATTACTGTTTTTAACGATAGCTTTTTTACATGTGTTGCCAATGCTGTCGAAACTATTTTTACTAAAAACGTAGCAGCTGTGGATTCACGGCACGAATATCGCATCCAATCCACCAATAGACGTCCGACAACGGAATCGCCTTGGGTGGCGCGACTGGGGCAGTTCCACTGTTCCACTAAGTCTCAAATGAGGCCGACTAGATTGAAGTCGCCACCACATAGTCTAATAGCTACGAGGGTTGTATAGAGATGAGCGCAGACATATCGCGTTTGTTTTGCCTCTCCAGCGAAAAACGTCCAATCCCAGGTGCAGGAATCGAGTGATGCTATGGTGCCTATCTCCCCCTCCACTAACATGATATGTTAAAATGCACGCGTGTACTACGGAATGTGTTGCTTTCTTACTGCAGTAGCATAAGTGCACTTTCGTTGCCCGTTGAGTGCAACAAACTGTAGTGTTTCTTCTTGTTCTACTACTACTATTTCTTCCTGTTCTTGTTCTTCTTGTACTTCTTGTTCTTCCTGTTCTTGTTCTTGTTCTTCTTGTTCTTGTTCTTCTTGTTCGTCTTCTTGTTCTTCTTCTTGTTCTTCTTCTTGTTCTTCTTCTTCATCATCTTCTTCTTCTTCATCTTCTTCTTCTTCATCTTCTTCTTGTTCCTGCTGTTCTTCTTGTTCTTCTTGTTCCTGTTCTTCTTGTTCTTATTTTTCTTGTTCTTCTTGTTTGTCTTGTTCTTATTGTTCTTTTTGTTCTTGTTCTTTTTCTTGTTCTTCTTGTTCTTGTTCTTGTTTTTCTTGTTCTTTTTCTTCTTGTTCTTCTTGTTATTCTTGTTGTTCTTGTTCTTGTTCTTGTGCTTGTTCTTGTTGTTGTTCTTCTTCTTGTTCTTCTTATTCTTCTTCTTGTTCTTCTTGTTCTTCTTATTCTTATTCTTCTTGTTCTTCTTGTTTTTCTTCTTGTTCTTGTTGTTGTTATTCTTCTTCTTGTTCTTCTTGTTCTTGTTCTTCTTCTTCGTCGTCTTCTTCTTCTTCTTCTTTGGTTTCGCTCTCTTTTCAAGCTACCGTGTTCTTTCCGGAGATTTCATCCTCATTTCTACGCAAAAAGGAAATCGCTGTAAATCTTTAGTTTTTACATTGTGTGAAATAATCGCGACTTGCCTACCAATATCAGCTAAAACAACATTTACTTGAATTTTCATGATTTGTACGTACGTGTTATTACAATTTTGATTCTCTAATTACGTAACATTCGCGTCATCGCGATATTCCATGACGCTTTGCTCTACCACGGATCCCATTTTCTCAGTCGCCGCATTGACTGCGCATATTCTACGCTGCAGACGTGATATTACGAAGGATATTTCGCAGTGTTTCGGGGAGCGATAGATCAGGTCAGTTATGAGGTCGATCATGCCAGAACGTTGAAGGACAGTTGTGGTATTCGCGTGAAAACCACACCGACATCGCAGAGCATCCATCACTGCCGGCCTGCCGTAACAGAGATCGATGGGCGCCCATACATTCCCCCGTTTGACAGGCGATTACATACTCAATACCAGGCCGATATCTCGTGGAATTCCATTTGGTAATTCGAGCGACGAGGTCCACATAACGTAAATATCGGCGCTTTGCCTGCGCAGCGTTAACCCGAGAACTTGTCGGAGCGCTCAGTCGGAAAAATCACGTCGTGCCTATATGCGACGCGGTTCGCTACCTATACTGTTATACAGTGGTGCCGGTTCGTTTTATTGACTGCGTGTGCCAAATTCGTAATCAGCAGCCGACCAATTTGGCCATATCAACTTAGGTTCTATTATGCCGCGGTCGACGTACGAACTGGCCCATTAATTGAAACGTCGAACGTATTTATTATACCGCGGTCTGACTGATCAATATCAATCTCATTCTCACGTCCCACAGATTCACAGCACCAGAGGTACGCAGGAATAAAAAGAACAATGATGTGTTTTCTAGAGCCATGTTTACGGTTCCAAGAATATTAATATATTAATAATGTTAATAACGATTAACAATATTGTTATTTGGAAGGTTTAAGAGCATATAGTAACTACTTGCAAATGGTCTCGTAAATAGTACAGTGCTATTCAAATGTAATATTAATTTCATTAGTAATAGTACTTACACCTATACAATCTTATTATATATATACTAATCTGGACAATTATCGATATGTATTGTTAAGTTAGTTAATGTGGGCAATGTTATTTAAGTAATAATATAATCATTAATATAATTAACATTGTTATTAGTAATTATACGTTTCAGAAAACGGTAATTCACATTTGATAATTTTACCAGAGCCGTGCCCCCAAAAATGTGCCGTACTATGGCCCCTACCCCCACACAACACCTGTCAGTGTACGCCACTATCCACTTTCTCAAGTTGCCAAACTTCAATCCACAAGCTTCTCTTTTATCGTAGCCAGATAGTAGATAGGATACGTCCGTCTTATCGATATTTCCCCCTCGAGTCCCTGTGCTGCCGTTCAACTGCTTGCGTTTAAAAAAAATTCTGGCAGCTTGCATAAGCAACACTCTCGGACAAGCTCGTCGGCTGCTGCTGCACAAAAACGGACGCGTCTTGCAGAACAGGAATTTAACAACGTACCTCTATAACCTTGCTTATCCGCCTTAGCTCCCTCGCGCATCCATCCATCTGTTGACAACTTTAATATGGCTTACCGATTTTTTGAGATTGGTCAACCCCTTTGGTTTGATATTTTTGTATCCAAGGATTTAGGCACAGAATAAGTTGCCTTATTATTATTATTATTACTACTATTATTATCATCATCATCATCACATGCTAATGTGATGGGTGGGAATTTCACTCTGGCTTGTGCCCGCAAAAATGTGCCGTACTATGGCCCCTACCCCCACACAACACCTGTCAGTGTACGCCACTATCCACCTTCTCAAGTTGCCAAACTTCAATCCACAAGCTTCTCTTTTATCGTAGCCAGATAGTAGATAGGATACGTCCGTCTTATCGATATTTCCCCCTCGAGTCCCTGTGCTGCCGTTCAACTGCTTGCGTTTAAAAAAAATTCTGGCAGCTTGCATAAGCAACACTCTCGGACAAGCTCGTCGGCTGCTGCTGCACAAAAACGGACGCGTCTTGCAGAACAGGAATTTAACAACGTACCTCTATAACCTTGCTTATCCGCCTTAGCTCCCTCGCGCATCCATCCATCTGTTGACAACTTTAATATGGCTTACCGATTTTTTGAGATTGGTCAACCCCTTTGGTTTGATATTTTTGTATCCAAGGATTTAGGCACAGAATAAGTTGCCTTATTATTATTATTATTACTATTATTATTATCATCATCATCATCACATGCTAATGTGATGGGTGGGAATTTCACTCTGGCTTGTGCCCGCACTTTTACTGGTGTACAGATAAAATAATATATGGGTTTAATCAAAATCTTGTTGCGCCGTAGCAATAACTCTGATTCTGTTTGGTTTCCGTTATTGAAGACTAATTTCTGAACCAGTAATGGTAAAGACATAATTTCATAATAAAAAAACAGATACGAGGAGTTGAATTTACCTCGATATAATTGATAAGCGTTTCCTCAAGAATCAAGATCGTACGTTTGACGTGTGTAGAAGGACACAAACACACCTCGGTTAGTTCCACATCGCTGTAGAATGGCTCAGTCTCTCCAACCATAGATGATGTCTTAAAATAACGAAGCACTCTTTTCGTACCTGTCTTTCCGGATGACCGCGTTTTCATGGCTCCTGGTATTTTGCGTGGGCGTGCCGGTGCGTCCAAAGTACGCACATCGCGCGCGCGCGGTTCAGTGCGTGTGACCAATGCATCTTATAATTGGGTCAGATCCAATCGTCCGTTTAATATAAGTTAAACGACGTTAATGCTGCTGCTTTATGAATTAACGTATCGCGAAGCCAATCGACCTTTGCAACGCACTCGATCGTGACAAGAACATAGGCTACCGTTGTCTACGGCTTCGCGAACAGGTGTAATTAGTTACGGCAGCTGGTTTTATAACTGTGTACGTATATCCGCACGCAGTATACGTACAGCCTAAATAAAGGACACTTCTGCAATAATTGTTTTAACGTGGACAGTCCTAGGCCGTGCCTCCGTGTTCGACATCATCAGCAACCATGCCGGAGCATTAATCAGGCGACCCACCTCGACGACCATTTAAATAAAGCTAATTAATCAGATTCGTCGATCCTTTGCCCTACGAAACGGATCCTTCGTTAACATTCGACGTACGAAATTGATTTACTAGTTCAATCATTTTGCCGAAAATGGTGTACTTGCAGTTATAATGAGCCCGATGAATGTCACTGTGACAAATAACGGTAGTCCCCGTGTAATCAATGACTATTTTAGCGTCAGGATGTCTAGGCTATATCCAGAAATAGGAAATTGAACGAACAAACAGTTGTTTCAGTAATAACTGGAGACATGTGGAACCGTTGAATTGGCTAATAATTTGATTAATCGAAATGTTAATATTAACGTCAAACTACCAATAAAGAAAACAATGTTGCTCATATGATATTGCTTCAACCGATTTATGTATCATGGTGTGATTTGTCTTCGCAGCAATGTTTTCATGCCCAACAATGTTTTTAAAGTTGCTAAGAAGCCCGGATATTTGTGTTATTAGCGTAGAGTGTTGCTTGCGTTGTAACAAAATTGAACAAGATTGTTATCGACATTTGGAGGAAGAAGTCAATGGCCTATCGAGAGACCAGCTACATTGCATTTCTACATGTGGTCCGCCCTTATCTGGATTATTATCTTATCTTATCTAACTGTTGTTCTGTGTTGGCCTTTTGCGCTTCTTCTTGTTTGTTCTGCTGTGTGTGAAGTCTCATTTCACACATGCCCTGTAGTAGTAGTAGTAGTAGTAGTAGTAGTAGTAGTAGTAGTAGTAGTAGTAGTAGTAGTAGTAGTAGTAGTAGTAGTAGTAGTAGTAGTAGTAGTAGTAGTAGTAGTAGTAGTAGTAGTAGTAGTAGTAGTAGTAGTGGTAGTAGTAGTAGTAGTAGTAGTAGTAGTAGTAGTAGTAGTAGTAGTAGTAGTAGTAGTAGTAGTAGTAGTAGTAGTAGTAGAGGCCATCTTCAGTAGTAGTAGTAGTAGTAGTAGTAGTAGTAGTAGTAGTAGTAGTAGTAGAGGCCATCTTCAGTAGTAGTAGTAGTAGTAGAGGCCAGCTTCAGTCACGAGAGACAATGCTTGTTGTAGCTGCATCAGGTAGGTTGACTTGGATTTCTGGCATGACGTCTCGCACGCTTGGTTTCCCGGTTTATCTGGTATGCCTCGATGTCATTTGCTGTACCACCAGTGAGACAGGCTCGCTAGATGACTGTCCTCAGCAAAAGAGGGTCGATGCCGTAGTCTTTTAGATCTCTCTTGACCACATCTTTGAATCTTAATTTGGGTCTGCCTACTGGACGTTTGCCCTCATTCAACTCCCCATAGAGGATGGTCTTTGGGAGGCGGTCACTATATCGTACATATTTCCCACATACGATACGCATTAATGAGATTTGTGATGGAACAAGGCTGTATCCTGGTAAATACGGATTTAAATGAAAAAAATCTGGCTTTATGAAAAATGTCTGATTATACGGATTTCAACCAAACATATATCTGTCATTTTGCATTTCACCGTCGCTAAAAAAATGCCAGTCAATCATTTTGCATATCATCGTCTTCCGCTTATACGACACCACGTAACTTATCCAGTTTTTACTCGGACTGTCTCTTATCTGGATCTGCTACAACGTGATCGGTCGAGGGGCCTGGCAATGAAACTGCTTGTCAGTGGTCGGGCCTCGCAAATCCGGACTCCATCTGTCATCGTTCGGCTATCGCGTAGTTAGACCTGTAAATTTATTGTAATCTCGGGCGTGTTTCAGCGCGGTCCGCTTATAGACCAACACCCAAGCTTTCATTCCGCTTGTCCATGAACTGGATCTCGGGTAAGGTGAACGTCCCGTAGTCGAAGCCATCACAGATGGTCGTGACCGCTGACTACAGGCCTTCCGCTCATGCTGCACCGGCGGCATCCGACGTGAAGTGAAGCACATTGTGTTTCGCCAGAGAGTATACAGTAGACGACAGCGACGATCGCGCGAACCGTTCAAAGCCCGCGGGGGTATCAGTATATTGTATACCGCCCTCGCTGACACGTGGATACTTTGCACGGGAACTTGCTCGGTGTGTGGTTAATTGCATTTTAAGTGCAGAAAGGTCAGTCGTTGACCCAAATGGAAATCTCAAGTGACCATCTGCCTTTATTATTATTATTATTATTAGTAGTAGTAGTAGTAGTAGTAGTAGTAGTAGTAGTAGTAGTAGTAGTGGTGGTGGTAGTAAATGATAATAGTAGTAGTAGTATCATTATCATTATTACTTCAACTTGTTTATTCTGTCTAATTTGAAGTTTATTTTTGTTATCGTGTATTGAATCTCATTTTCCGCGTCTGCTACAGTATTATAAGGTACATTGTTCTGCTACCTCTGCGCAAGATTATTCATCATTAGCAGGAATAACAACGTTAACTGAGGCGGAACTTGCTTTCTCCAAGAATCCGACAACGATGGCGTGTAAAATAATATTAAAATTATCTCTCTAATAGACGGTTTAACGATGCACGACGTCAGTAGGTCTACATTGATAGGGTTGTTTGCATGTAGGTGAATAATTGTTGGACTCTCAATAAGCCTAAGGCTTCCTACACCAAATGCCATTTGGAGTGTGTAGCTTTCGGTGGCAATTTTCTTAAATATCTTGTTAAACACAGTCCTTACGGCATGACTGTATTTGTTCCAAGGAAGGTTAATTCAATATTTACACTTTTTTATTATTTTTATTATCAATTTATTTATTTGCAAATTAAGAGGCAAAAAATTGCGAAATTGTCACCGAACAATAATCACAAGTCGGTTGAGTAACATTATTCAAATACATTTAGTCTGGCTGTGTCAAAATAAACTATTTATACAACGTCATTCGCTTCTAATTTAGTAACTCAGTTTGTTCTTCGGCTTGCAATAGTGACTCAGCCTTAGTGCAGTGTAGCTAACCACTTTGCGATATTGAAATGCGTATCGGATTAAGCCAATAAACAAACACCATGTATGCAATTTAGCTGATTAATATACGCGCATGTGTGCAGATATGATAGGACATTAGAACGACGCGTTGGTAAATTAAGCGCTCAGTTATTGCATATTCGTCCTGTATTTAGATTGGTATGGTTTACTGAGTCAACCAAAATAACATGCACTGTTAATGAATCTTGTTTGGCGTATTAATTAGGTTTATGAGGTCAAACATACGGGTCGTGTACGTTGTTGCCCGAAATACTTCACTTAACATCTGGAGGGTCTGGATTTGATTGAACCGCCGATTTGTGTCACCCCTAAACCCCAAAATGTTAAATTAGTGTATATGATAACATTCACCCTGTGGCATCCGTGGCGACATTACGTGTTTCATCAGATGGAAAGATTACACACGAAATTCGTACGCTTATGTTCTGGAATCGTTCCTAGGCTTTCTGTTAGGCCTGCGCGTGTAGCAATAAACTCAAAACAAATGTGCTGCCACCATGCGAGCGAATTCACAACAAACACCGATGAACGGTTATATTATATCTGCGTTAAGCCCAGTGATAGACAAACAACGCCACACCGGGCAATGTGTTATGTTTTGTGAATAGAGGAATCAGACGAGAATGCAAGCTTGATACATAATCACGGTAGCTGTAAAAATATTCGGATATTCCTTTTTCGTGGTCATTGTCTACGTTGCAGAGGTTTTAGTTGACTATATATAGCAATTGTATTCGCCGTTTTATTAAATCTACATAGTTATCCTTATGAAGAATATAGACTAATGAATAATCTTCTTTCAATTCATCTAGCAGACTTGCTGTTTTACACAACGTTTGCGTTTTCGTAAGATTTTTTATTAGACCATAATCGGTCAAATATTCCCCACAACGCCAAAATAATGTTAACGTCAACGAACATCTCCCTGCTGTTTCGGCACATCTGTGGATGCAACTGGCATTGTTTATTCGTGTCATTGCCGTCTTTGTGAGCGCGTACACCTTCACACGCTCGTTTAGGAAGTGACCTGTTTCCACATGCAATAACAGATTACCGGATATGCAGTTGCATTAAGACGTTTCGGCATGCAGCGGTGAATGACCGACTTACCAAAGGTCGCTCATAATTCGGTGTTGACGTTGATCTAGTTGTAAGCTCGTAATATAAAATAACACCTATTGTGTGAGCGTAGAACTGGCGCACTGGTACACGTAATAGGATGATGCTTGGTTCGTGATTTAGAACACGCGTAATCCGTTCACGTTGGTCTAGTTAGCGAACTAGTTAAGAGCTTGTAAAATGATTTTGCACGTATGGTGTGTATATTTAGGCATGGTAGAGTGTCTAGATTGTATGGCACTCCCCATGACCAGAACGCTGTATGGTCGAATTCAGTTTGCCCTTTAAAGAGGGAGATGTGAGCGTTTGTGTGCGTGCGTGCGTGCGTGCGTGCATGCCTGCGTGTGTGTATGCGTGCGTGCGTATCGTTCGAATGTCTTGGACTTGTTAAATGGTCGACTTCGAATCCACCAAAACATATGCGAGACGAGAAACATCGTCGATGTACGTAACGTCATTTATGATCTCGGAAAGATAAGCCTATGTTTGTACTGTCGCAATAGTTACACACACAATAGTAACGTTACACCTCAATAAATAAAACTGAGGCAATGGCCAAACTCACCCACAAACACGCCACTGAGTATTTCGCACCCACCAAAACAATTATTCGCACCAGAAGTATGGCCGACGCGAATGAGACGATTGTGTTGTACACCTGACCTTGTGAATCGATTCACTGAATCGGCGCATGATAAGCATCTGTCTGTTTAGAGTTATGAATGTGTTTTGGCAGCTATACGCCACGCACAGATTATTTATGCGCTTACACTTCGATAATATTTTGAGACGTCTGCGAGACAGCCTGAAGGTCACACTCGGCGTGGATGTTCGGCGAAACATGTTTACCATTTGCAAACGAGCTTTTTTATTAGTGGCGGAAAGTCGTAAACACAACAAGGAAACAACGCGCAGGAGAACGACGAGATGCGCGTTGACTTGTACACTCGGAGTAAAGCTGCGTTCATACATACACTTTAAAACGCAATTGTGGTGTCGATAAATAAACTAGAATTCAGCACCGTTAGTGGTGCCGGCAGGTAAACAAAACTGACTAATCAGAATACGACAGTTGGTGGTGTCAATAGGTAAACCAAACTTGCGAACATTTAGTGGTGTCGAGTCTGTCGACTGATTAACCAGAATTTGACACAGTTGGTGATGTCAACTGATAAACCAGAATACGATGCAGGTAGTGGTGATGACCCACTAACCTGGATATAATACTGGTAGTTGTGTCGACGTATTAACCAGAATACGACGTAATGTATGTAGACTGATTAATCAAAACACGACGCTGTTATTGGCATCGACAAAGTAACCAGACGCAATTTCCGTGTCTTCCCCTGATGTTTCCGTCGTGTCTCGGATATAGCGTTGTGATTCGGTAAAATTGATTTTCTTGGTAGCACTCATCTCTCTCGTGAAAATGGTCTGCGTCGTGGTGATCTTCAACTTGGTGTTCTGCGCGCGCTGTAGACGAAGGCAATTGGAGGAGAACGTGCAGGATTCACATACCTCTGTTTCCCGTGGTCTCCGTTCTCAGCCTGGTCTCTGTTTCTCCCTATTTTCATTGTCTATGGCCGTCTCACGGCTTTGTTTGTGTTTATGTCGATACCCGACACCCGTTATCTTTCCGGTAGAATACTAGTTTATATGTATGTATGTATGTATGTATGTATGTATGTGTGTATGTGTGTGTGTGTGTGTGCGTGTGTGTGCGAGCGTGCGTGCGTGCGTGCGTGTGTGTATGTATGTATGTATGTATGTATGTATGTATGTATGCATGTATGCAAGTATGCATGTATGCATGTATGCATGTATGCATGTATGTATGTATGTATGTATGTATGTATGTATGTATTTATGTATATATGTATATATATATATATATTTCAGAAATAGTTTTAAGACATGTATTTTTTTAAACGATTATGATTTCAGCCTTATTATTATTGTGTGTGTACGTGTGTACGTAAACCTATCTATCTAGTAATATACACATGTCGGATAAGCATCAACTGGTTGCGCCTCCTACCCCCTCTCCCTCCCCCTCTCCCTCCCCCTCTCCCTCCCCCTCTCCCTCCCCCTCTCCCTCCCCCTCTCCCTCCCCCTCTCCCTCCCCCTCTCCCCCTCTCACTCCTGACCGACTGACCCAGTTGTAAATTGGCCTACACTCGAGGAATGTGAATCGTGCGGCGTCGCGCGGCCTCGTCGAGTTCTATGCGTCGACCGAATTACGACCGAATTACGACACGACGGCAATTTATTCAAATGACAGCATAATGAGTCTCATTTGCCAGGCGAAGTGGAGTGACATTAACATGACACAGTCGCTCTCTATCTATAGAACTTTGGTTTACGGCTCAGCCCCTCTGAGCCCACTTGACGGGGTTACGACGAGGAAGAGACGGTGGCCATCGCGGTGTTGTTTAGTGTGTGCTGCACGTAGGGGTGGGGTAGGAGAAGGGAGGGCAGGAGGGTAATACTGAGGTACGTGAGAGGGAAAGAGGGAGGGAGGGATGAGAAAGGGATGGAGGCTGGGAGGCAGAGCGGCAGGGAGGGAGGGAGCGAGGGAGCGATGGAGCGAGGGAGCGAAGGAGCGAGGGAGCGAAGGAGCGAGGGAAAGAGGGAGGGAGGGTGGGAGGGAGGGAAGGGAGGGGGAGGGAGGGAGGGAGGGAGGGAGGGAGGGAGGGAAGGAGGGAGGGGTGGGGAGGGAGGGAGGGAGGGAGGGAGGGAGGGAGGGAGGGATGGGAGGGAGGAGGGAGGGAGTGGGAGGGAGGGGAGGGAAATGAGGGAGGGAAGGAGTGGAGTGGAGTGAGTGAATGAGTGAGTGAGTGAGTGGAGTGAGTGAGTGAGTGAGTGAGTGAGTGGAGTGAGTGAGTGAGTGAGTGAGTGAGTGAGTGAGTGAGTGAGTGAGTGAGTGAGTGAGTGAGTGAGTGAGTGAGTGAGTGAGTGAGTGAGTGAGTGAGTGAGTGAGTGAGTGAGTGAGTGAGTGGAGTGAGTGGAGTGAGTGGAGTGAGTGGAGTGGAGTGAGTGAGTGGAGTGGAGTGGAGTGGAGTGAGTGAGTGAGTGAGTGGAGTGAGTGAGTGAGTGAGTGGAATGAGTGAGTGAGTGGAGTGAGTGAGTGGAGTGAGTG
>CM034536.1:65934902-65956423 GCA_020002185.1 Paraescarpia echinospica
TATCGATTATCAACAGCATATATATATATATATATATATATATCATTCAATCACACAAAAACACGCATTGTACAGTCTAAAATAACCAACCATTGATAACTGAAAGTTATTCAACATGGTTTATCTGTGTTTTATTAACATTTGTACACAAAAGAATCAATCAAATTCAAAGTAACATTTCCGGCGTCAAATGTATCTATTCTAACTTTTATCTGCTGATTGTGTGGGTGCTAGTAGTGTGAATATGCTTAAAAATAAAATCGACACATACTTCAGAAGGGTGGGATACATGTAGATAAAAGGGTTAGACTCTCGATAAACCAACGGGCTTCCTTGTCCATCTGCCATCTAGAGTTAATTCTCTGGGTGGCAATTTTATTAAATCTTGTTGTTAAATCTTGTTAACCACATCCATATTCCATATAGTGCTGTGAATATCAGAACGTACTTCAATCTAAATGTATATATATATATATATATATATATATGCACATGTCATACAAACAAACAATTGCACATACATGTAATTTGAAATATAACTTTTAAGTTGTTTTGCCTGGCTTCAGTGGCAACTAATGAACACAAACTTTCGGTTATCATGGTTATATCTACTTCTGATATGCATAAGGCACTTATGAACAAGTTGCAGATGGTACAGAACTCGGCGGCAAGACTTATCTTAAGACACCGAAAGCACCAGCACATAACACCTTTGTTGGTCGAACTGCACTGGCTTCCAGTTCGCTGGCGTATAGCCAGCACAAACTGTTGGTCCTTGTTTTCACGGCTTCACATGGTCTTGCTCCAGCGTATATCCAATATCTTATAATACCATATACGCCCACCCGCAACCTCCGATCTGCTGATCTACATCTGCTTGTAGTCCCGCGCTACAACTTAGATGGCTACGGCAGACGAGCTTTCTCCGTGTCTGGACCTACGCTCTGGAACCCTCTGCCAATAAACGTTCGTCAAATAGACACTTTGAATAAATTCAAAACTTGCCTTAAAACTTATCTATTTAGGCAGGCGTGCTTCGACTGAGGAATTGTGCTGTATGACATTTTTTATGAACATGTATTTAATCAATTAATTAATTATTATATAATTATTTTTATTAATTTATTATTATTTAAGTTTTAATACAATTTTCTATATTATAATATATATTCTTTTACTTAATTATCTTAATATTTGTGCAAATATGTCATGTATTTTAGTAACATTATATATATATGATATATATATATATATATATATTATATACAATCTTGTAAATCTTAGTAATTATACTTATCGGCATCCATATACAAATATATTTTACAATTGTTTCCATGTACGTTTTATAATGTGTGTACGCGCCTATGAACTGGCTGGTCCCGGAGATATGGCGCTATAGAAATGCTAGTAATAATAATAATAAAATCGTAGCTTCAATATATATACACGTGCATGTATACACAAAGGACATAACAATCAAAACATTTGCCGATGGCTGAAACTAGCAATGCCAATACACTGCTAATACACCATGTGTACTAGTACATGGTAGGCGTGGCCTGGGTGATAGATCTGTCAACCATGTGTACTAGTACATGGTAGGCGTGGCCTGGGTGATAGATCTGTCAATCGAAGAATGTAACACTTATGCAGTACGTTGAACATACAGTGTCACCAAATCTTCATTGGTGTTTGAAGAGGACTAATTTGGAAAGCTGCTTACGAACCCGTTGAGTGATTGACACTGCAGTCAGTTTCTGCCTAATTAAGGCTACGGCTAAGTGAATTTTAATAAATATAAATAGTTCTCCATCCTTTAATAGGCCTGTAAGTCTCAATTTAGTTACCGGAGTTGGCCCCGGTTCAACATTTTCTAATTAAATAAAGTAGGCTTTATTGTTAAAATGGAGACTCTATTGATCTTGTAAATATAATTTAGTTTTTGACTTATGCCTTAGACTTAGCTCTGGGCTTAACATTTTTTACTATTTATTATCTATATGATATATAATTATATGGTTTTAGTCTATTAATTTCTACTAAATATGATAACAGTATAACATAATTATGTCACCATTATTCTTATTGAATGTTTTCCGTTTGTCTTGCTCTGTTGCTGTAAGGGATAGAAATGTTGTTTTATGCAAACCATTGACACCTAATCATTTTAAAGTGTTTTTCCTAATCACACTAGAATCCATCATTCTATTTCAATTTTGCATAGCCTGCCATGTCTTCATGGACAACCTGAGGCTATATTTGGCGGAGATAGTTCGTAGAAATTGGTGGTGCAGAAAAGTTGATAAACAAGTGGAATTACAGATTGATAAGTATTATTCTTGCCTTAATATCATTCATAAAGTTGCAATAAACATATATAGAGTAGCAGTTGTGCTTAAAGTTAGTTAGTTAAAGTATTTTAGAACACCTTAATATAGTGAGTGATAATAGGGCAACTCATTTAGCCTTTAGCCTTCGATAAGTTGTAAACAAGATTTAACAAACCTGATTATGTGGTAGAATATATAGGAGATAAAGTAACAACCATCAAACTACTTACATAAGATAATATCTGTGTAAGCCAGTACAGATTTTGATTTGGTAGCATTGTTGTTAAAACTAAGCAAGGGCGATAGTCGGGAGGCGTAACGTAAATAAATAAAGCAGCCTAACGTAACGTAATTGATTGTATTTAAATTAGGTCACTACCGGTAATGTTAGCGTTCGTGACAGGATAAATAGTCGGCTGTGTAATTGAAATTTGTAACCTAAAGTGTGCTGTAGTACACAGGAAACAGTCTTTATAAAGACTCAGTTAGTTAAGTTATTGAATAAATTATAATCGGGATATGGCGCCTTGCAAGCGGCAAGTCAAGGCAAAGCGACACTTGGTGTGCGATCACTGCCACAGCTGGGTAGATTTTGCATTGTCCGGCTGTAGGAAGTCATGGGCAGAAACCATGGAGGAAGGATTCACCTTTCAGTGCATTGGGTGTTGGAAGGTGGAGTGTCTGCAGAAGGAGATAGTTAGGTTGACAGATATTGTGAAGGGAATGGAGATTGGAATTAGCAAGGAGGCAGGTCGAATGGAGAGAGACGACAGGGAGAGAGGTGAGAATACTGCAAGACTGAAGGAGAATAGTAGTGGCAAGAAAACTGAGGAAAGGAGATTGAGAGGAGGGAAGGTGATTGGAGGGGAAGACATTGGAAAATCGACAACAGAAAACGTGACAAGCGTGAAGGTGACAGGGAAGAAAGTGACCGTAGAGAAGGAGGGAGGGAAGATGGGACGGGAGAGGAAAGAAGAAAATGAGATGGGACGAAAGATGAAGGGAGGAAAGGAAGTGAGAGCAAATGTAATAGAAGAGAAGTCGTTAAAAGGGACGCTGACAGGAGGAAAGGTGACAAGAGAAAAAGCGACAGGAAAGAATGGACCGGAAGAGAATGTGACAGGAGAGAAGACGACAGGGGGGAAAGACAACAACCAGACATATGCAAACCGGAGGAGCTACTCCGAGGCAGTGATTGAGGGGGCAAGGAGAAAAGAGAGAGTGTTTATGGGCGATTCAATTCTGAGAAAAACAGACAAGACTATATGCGAGGGGAAGGACGTTGTTGTATGTCTACCGGGGGCTAGGATAGAGCATGTGACCGAAAGGGTAGAGAAGGTATTGGGGCATGGCAAGGGAGGGTCTATACTAGTACACGTAGGGACAAACAATGCAGACAAGGAGGGAACAACTGGGGTAGTTCAGAAGTACAGACATCTAGTAAGGAAGCTAAAGAAGACAAGAGTGGAACAGGTTGTTCTCTCAGGAATTTTGCCAGTAATGGGAGGAAGGGGGGGGGGGCAACATACAGAAACTGTAAGAGGATGTCGATCAATGCACTAGTTGAGCAGATGTGTGAAGAAGAGGGCGTGGGATTCACAAATGTATGGGGATACTTTGTTGGGAGGGAAGATATGTACATGAGAGATGGCTTCCATCTTAGTGTAAATGGGGCAGCAGTTTTCTCAGAGAACCTGCTGCGATCTGTTGACAGTGGGACAGGTTGCATCTATTTAAACTAGATTCGCAGGGGGGACTCACAGAAAAGCCTGAAAATGGAGGCATAGATAAAGACAGCACAACTAAATCAGCAAATAACAGTCTGGAAAACTCTTCTGAAGCTGGATATAAATGTGTTTGTTTAAATGCAAGGAGTATAGTAAACAAACGAAATTAACTAAACATTATGGTAGAAGATATTGACCCTCATATAATAGGTATAACCGAATCCTGGACCACCACCGATATATCAGATGCTGAATTGGGACTGACAGGATATGTAATGTTTAGAAAACATAGAATAGGAAGAAAGGGAGGTGGAGTTATTTTATGAAATAAAATTAAATAAAATTAGAAAGAGAAGCAGATTGCGAAGAAGCTGTTTGGTGTAACATAGTTACAGGAAACTCAACGTTAACAGTTGGGTTAGTTTATCGAAGTCCAAACATAAGCATAGAAGAGAATGAAAAAATACAAAACGCTATAAGGGAAGTAAGCAAACGGGACTGTATTATTATGGGGGATTTTAACCACGGACATATACAATGGAAATCTCTTCAGAGTATGGGGAGTGAGGACCACAAGTTTTTAGTTTTAGTTCAAGATACTTTCCTTTCTCAACATGTGCTAGAACCAACCAGGGGTGAGAATGTGTTAGACATAGTTTTGTCCTCACAGAATGAATTAGTTGACAATGTCAAGATATGTGAGCCACTGGGGAGTAGCGATCACAACCAGATACATTTTACCATCAAAGTAAAATCAGAAAGGAATAGTAAAAAGCAGTATAGGAGAAATTTCCACAAAGGAAGGTATAAGGACTTGAGGAAATATTTAGCAAAGATAGACTAGAATAACACACTAAAAATAAGACAGCAACAGAATGCTGGAATATATTAAAGAGTGAAATTAAGTGCATAGTCGATAAATTTGTACCCTTCAAAAAACAAGGGAAACGGTCCAAAAAGAAACACTTATCGAAAGAAGCCATTACAAAAATTAAGTATAAACAAATGATGTGGAAGTCATATAGATGTACTGGAAATTATGAAGACTACAACAGTTATAAAGAAGCACTTAACCAAGCTACAGCTGAAATTAGAAATTCAAAGAGAAGCTATGAACAACAATTAGCTAGTAATATAAAACATGACAGCAAGAGTTTTTATGCGTATGTTCGAAGCAAACAGAAAGTTCAAGATACGGTCGGTCCGCTAGAAGATAGTGCTGGAAATATAATATCAGAGGGATTCTTAATGGCAGAAGACTTGAATGAGTACTTTAGTTCAGTGTTTACCAGAGAATATATTAGTTCACTGCCAGTACCAGAGGCTAAGTTCAAGGGGGCAGATTCAGACTATTTAGGACAATTAATTGTCACCCCGGAAATGATAGCTAAGAAAATAAGGGATTTTCTTGTTAAACAAAACTTGATAAACCCATCTCAACATGGTTTTTTTAAAGCGAGGTCATGCTTAACAAATATGTTATGTTTTTTGGAAGACATCACTGAGTGGGTAGATGAGGGATCACCGGTAGATATCGTCTACTTAGATTTTCAAAAAGCTTTCGACAAAGTACCACATCAAAGATTACTGCTGAAACTAAAGGCCCATGGCATAGGAAATGGTATAATAAACTGGATAGAACAATGGCTGATTGACAGAAGACAACGTGTAGTAGTTGATGGGGAGGTTTCAAACTGGAAATCGGTATTGAGTGGGGTACCATAGGGATCAGTATTAGGACCTATATTATTCTTAATATATATCAACGATTTGGATGATGAAATAACAAGCAAGGTGTTGAAATTTGCGGATGATACAAAAGTGTTCAGAAGGATTAAAAGTGATGGAGATAGACAGCATTTACAAGATGATCTTGACAGGTTGATCAAATGGTCTGAAAAGTGGCAAATGCTGTTCAATTTTAGGAAATGTAAATGCCTCCACACAGGACATGGGAACGAAGAGGTAGAATATACTATGGGGGTACTGTACTAAGTACTACTGTAAAAGAAAAGGACTTAGGGTTAACCATTAGTGCTGATATGAAGGTTTCAGAGCAGTGCGGAATTGCAGCTTCAAAGGGAAATCAAATCCTTGGATTAATTAGGCGAAACATAACGTATAAGGAAAAAGAGCTAATAATACCGCTGTACAAAACAATAGTTAGGCCTCATTTAGAATATTGTATTCAAGCGTGGAGGCCATATCGCAGGAAGGACATAGATATGCTAGAAAGAGTGCAGAGGAGAGCAACTAAAATGATACCAAAACTGAGGGATCTTAGTTACGAAATACGCCTAAAAAAATGCGGATTAACAACACTAGAGACCAGGAGATTGAGAGGAGATCAGATAGAAGTGTTTAAAATATTGAATGGTTATGAAAATATTGATAGAAATAAATTTATTTCAGTTAAGAAAGATAGAAGGACTAGAGGACATGAAGTTACATTAGCAAAGGAGCAGAGTAGATTAGATATAAGAAAGTTTTCATTTTCACAAAGGACTGTAAATGAATGGAACAGATTATCTGCTGATTGTGTGGGTGCTAGTAGCGTGAACGGGCGGGATACACATAGATAAAAAGGTCGGACTCTCGATAAGCCAAAGGGCTTCCTTGTCCACCTGCCACCTAGAGTTAATTCTCTGGGTGGCAATCTTGTTATTAAATCTTGTTATTCTTGTTATTCACGTTTGTTATAATACAAAGTTACTGCCAATCACCCGCTCTACGCCAACATTGAAATTAGCAATACTTTTATCACTAGCAGGAGATGTAAGTCTCAATCCTGGGCCAGCTGTTAGACGAAACATTCGGGTGGCCACTACAAACGTTCGATCTGTACGAGATAAGACAGACTCACTTTGTGATTGATTAATTTCAAAGAAAATAAACTTTCTTGCTGTAACTGAGACCTGGCTCAGACCACATGATACACCTGCATGCATTGCTGACGTTTCCCCTTCTGGTTACACCTTTCACCATCGACCACGTTTAGTCGGCCGTGGAGGTGGTGTTGGCTTTCTAATATCACAGCAGTTCAAAGTTAAATTACATTCTAACCCTGAATACTCTAGTTTTGAGTCCATCTGTGCTGAAATTTCAGATTCTTCTTTCTCCGCATACATTGTTTGTATCTATCGCCCTCCAGGACATCCGGCCATTTTCTTTGAAGACTTTCAGGATATGTTGGAAAATCTGGCAGTTATTCATTCAGAATTTTCCATTCTTGGTGATTTTAATCTACATTTGGATACACCTTCTACAAATACAACTACGTTTGATGATATTCTGGCATCATTTGATTTGAAAAACATGTTACCTTTTCGACATATGTACATGGCCATTGGCTTGACCTCTTGATAACCCGTTCAGCTTGTAAATAGTATCCAAGCACCTACTGTTTCAGATGGGTTATCAGACCACAATACTGTCATTGCTAATGTTAACGTTTGTATAACCCCATTAGAGTCGAAACACAATGTGTCTTACAGAGCCGTTCGCAGGATTGACATTACCGCTTTAATGGCTGAAATCCATATATCCGATCTTATCACATATCCAAAAAACATCTATCTGACTTATGTAAACAGAACTGTCAAGTACTCAATGTATTACTTAACAAACATGCACCGATAAAATCCAAATGTGTGTCAGAAAGGCCACCGGCTCCATGGATGACTTCCGAAATTATACAATCTAAAAGGCGTCGTCGTTATTTTAGAGCGTGTTTAGCGCAAATCGCGCTCGCCATTAGACAGGTCGTGCTATTCTAAGCAATGTCATCTCTGTAACAGACAAATGGCCAAAGCTAAATCAGATTATTATACAAATATGGTAATAAATAAATTTGATGACTCGCGTCAGTTATGGAACTGCATCTATGAAATTCTATACAGACGGCGTACTCATCGGTACCTGATCATGTGTCAATTAAGTCTCTATGTGATTATTTCTCTAGTCACATTAAGAATAAAATCAGTATTATTCGTTCTGCTTTCCCCCGTCATAATTTAAGTAATGTCAGTGTGGACTTTCCACAAGTAAATTCTCTACTTATATAATTTGAACCTGCAACAGTTGATGAAGTTAGGAAAATAATTATGTCCTCCCAAATACATCTTGCGCACTTGATCCATTTCCAACAATACTGCTAAAAGCATGTCTCGATACACTAATTGGACCTATAACAAATATTATAAATGCATCACTTTGCTCTGGCTGTTTTCCTGATGATTTCAAATACGGCCATGTCACACCACTTCTTAAGAAGTCATCTCTGCCTAAACAAGACCTAAACAGTTATATACCTAGTTCTAACCTCAGCTTTATTTACAAAATAATAGTAAATGTTGTAGCAAGTCGTCTAAGGTCTCACATTAGCACAGACGTCTTAACTAATGTGTCACAATCGGCATATAGGCAGTTTCATTCAACAGAGACTGCCCTCTTAGAGGTTCATAATGACATTAACTTGAACATTAATAATGGTAAAATGACTGCATTTACCTTATTAGATCTCTCTGCCGCTTTTGACACGATTGATCACAGCCTTCTCATTGAACGCGTATTAAATTGGTACTGCATATATGGCACAGCTCAAAGCTGGTTTTCTAAATATCTATCTGATAGATACCAAACTATAAAGATTGGGAACTGTTTTTCAGCTGCACTGCCGACTTTATTTGGTGTTCCCCAGGGTTCTGTTTTTGGGCCTTTGCTTTTTACTCTTTACACCACGCCACTAAGCTCTGTTATACAAAGACATACTGTAACTTGGATCATCATCTTTATGCTGAAGATACTCAGATCTACATTTCGTTGGCTACCCCGGATACAAATCGCTCCCTTAACCAACTTAGTGATTGGCTGCAAGATATCTTCCACTGGATGACTGACAGCAAGTTGAAATTAAATGCAAACAAAACTGAATTGATCATTATTGGTACTCCAATGCAGCGTAGTAAACTGGGTGGTTTTTTCCCTTCGTGTATTTTGAATCAGTATATCACGCAGCAACCTCGGTGCGGAATCTAGGTGTGATCGTCGGTAGTAACTTCAATTTCCGACAACACACAACTCAAACATGTCGCAGCTGTTTTTATTATATTCGTGGTCTTCGCCGTATTCCCCGATATATGTCATTTTCTGTTGCTAAAACTATTGCAACAGCGCTTGTTAGCAGTAGACATGCTTATCCACCGTAGCTCCCTAGCGCCTTGGACCATCTGTTAACAATTAGAATGCTGCTGATGGATCTTGAGATTGGCCAATCCTTTTGTTTTGATGCGCCTCAGAGCTTGGTTTCCAAGGATTTAGGCGCAATATAAGTTATCTTATTATTATTATTATCACCAGTAATTTGTTCAGTGTACCTTCTCGCGATATGATGCATTCGTATTTTGCACAAGCAACTTAAAACACAGTTGATCATTCTCAACAAATGATTGTTCATATAAAGTGTTAGACACCGACTGGCCAGCTGACTGATGGAGGACCACTGTGTTGATAGTCGGGATCACATCTGCTGCTTGTGGAGGTTTACCATTGTTGGATTTCACCACATGCTGAAAACATTTCTCCGTCTCTTCGCACACTTTGATGACACTAAGGGAAGGTCTCGTCAATCCACCTTTGTCTTTGGGGTTGAAGAGGGCCACCTTTCTGGCATATGTCTCATCATGAATTTGTTTCTGTGCAGAGCGGCTGTTTTTTGTTTATGCCACATCGGACGACATAGCCTGCAATGTACCCAATCACTGCTTCCTTTTATGGGGAGAGAGAACTGAAATCGGGTGCATCCAGTAGTTCCACCTCATCATCATCATGTACGGTGATGATGTACCACATGGATATTCAGATCATATCGTCTCGCTGTCGCTATGCCCAAGGTATCGGTACTGTTGCTGTTGATTAAAGCAAAATCTCTGGTGACAAAGGGTATGCTGGTGTCATCAAGTTCTGCACAGTCACCATTTGCCCCTTTTATTTCATGTCTCACCAACAAGCGCTTGTATCCAGCAACAAAATGTCGAACTGTTGGATTGTTGTTACATCCACCTGCATATCTAACTGCGGTAAAGAATAGCTCGAGACGATCCTGTCTGAGCTTGTATGTGAGGAGATACTTCAGTGGAGCGTCGTCACCAGCTACCAACTCCTTAGACAAGGCAGACACGCCGAGGATTGCCGTCGTAATGCCGATGAAGTGCATCTTCCCCTTACTGCATGTCACGTACTCTCCGGTTACGTCCTTCAGGTGAGATACATACATGTATGCACTATCCATGAAGGGGCCCCAAATCTGCGCATTGGATGGTCTCATTGGTGCGTTATAGCCTTTCGCAACTCGGTTCCTCGAGTTGAGCAGGTCAAACAGTTGATCGAAAATGTGGATAAATCTTACTGTTGCCTCACATCCCTGGAACTGTGCAAATTTTAAATCATTGGCACAAAATTCCATGGCATCCGCTACACTGGAATTCAATGTTTAAGCAGCAAGGTTCACCTTCATTTTTTATGCCACATCACGTGAGCCGTCTTCAACTTATTACCAAGGTGCAGCCCTTCACCCTCTTGTAACTTGAGGAGCTCCTTGAAATATGTGATGGTGCCATTATTGTCGTCTTTCAGTTTGCCGCCATGTGCAAGGGTGTTCCTGATGAGCTTGAGCATATGGCAGATATCCAGTAAGATGTAGACATTGGTGGACTGGTCGGCTGGATGAGGAAAATGTGGAATAATATTTGGTGGTTTCAGTGAGGCACCAAGTTCCTCCATAATTGCAAAATGACAAGATGGTCCATCACATGTCAAGGACACAGTCTTGACACCGACATCATGTAACTTCGTAATACACTGCCTTATGAGGTTCGTCCGCTCTGTGCCAGACATTCCCTTGAGAAGAAAATATGCGCGTGGGACTTTCCAGTTTTCATTCAAAGCAACAACCATGAATACAAGGGCTTCACTAGCGTTTGTTTTCATAGCCATCTCGTCTATCATAAGTGAACAGAGAAAATCTAGATTTTTCGATTTGGCCTCCTGGACCTTAGATGTCAGGGCCCTGAACGCTTCTTCTGTGAACCCCGGTTCCCCGCCCATGCCTGTGTATCAACTTCTGATCACTGATGGGTGAGGTAATGCCACATTGATGGTTTGACGGACATAATTGTATGCCTTGGCTGAGTAAAACTGCAAGGTAAAAGCGAAAGATCTCAGCACTGCAGGGTAACGCTTCCGAGTTGTCCGTCCTCCCTTCTGGTTGACCAGCCGCTTCCTGATTGCCAACGGAACTTCCGAAAACGTCCTCTCTATCATTTCGGCACCAACAGTTATGATCAAGCGTTTACTCTTCAAGGATTTTACAATCGTTTGAAGAGAACTAACGAGTCTCCTCATTTTATGCTGTGATAACGTCAGCTTCTTCTTGTTACTTGTGATACATTGTTCTGCTTGCTCAAGTTTTCGCATCAAACTCCTGGGACTTTCTTGGACATGTGGTTGTGCTCAACTCATAAGTATCTGGATGGAGAGGTAATAATGTGGTGAAAATGGATCTGGTGACTGCAGTGTTTCTGTGGTGAGCAGACATAACGAACAGCTGGAACTTCCGGAGTTGGACAGGCTGAAACGATAGAATTATACAATGGAATTACCACACACACACACACACACACACACACACACTCTCTCTCTCTCTCTCTCTCTCTCTCTCTCTCTTCCTATGTCTCTCTCTGCCTCTCCCCCTCTCTCCCCTTTCTCCCCTTTCTCCCCTCTCCCCCTCTCCTCCTCTCCCCCTCTTTCCGTCTCCCCCTCTCCCCCTCTCCACCTCTCTCCCTCTCCCTCCCCCTCTCTCTCCATCACTCGCTCCCCCTCTCCAGCAACAGCTCATGTAGATAATTCAATAGTACATATTTGCTACACTTAAGCAGTTCAGCAGATACCGTCCGTTTCAGTTGCCTTTCCAGCTGTCAAATTTGATATTACTACATCAAGCCTAACAGTATTGTTTTAATCTAGACTAATCAGAGTCCCTGTTTATGTCATATGACGCGCAAAATGGCTGCGTCCATGCCAAAAAGAATGTTTGTCGTCGTCTCTGGAAAAACGCGTTGAATACGCTTCGTGTACTTCAAACACGTCGCAGATTGCATCACCCGACTGGTTATACATCGTAGATGGCGTAATTATTGTGAAAGTCTGGAACTGGACGTCAACAAAGTTGTGTTCAGTGGCGGTAATATTCCTGTTGTCAGTGTTGACACATCGGCGGATTTCATCATATTAAGTACTCAACTCTAAACTTCAAGCCAGCCCAACGTGCCGTAAGAGTTGTATTTATCAGCTCTACAACTTCTCGAAAAAGATTAAATACCGTCGTGTTGTTTAATATAAGACGTTTTCCTCAACGTGAATGAGGCACGAAGACAAAGATTGACCTGCCCAAATTTGTGCACCTTGTAATTTACAATGATGTAGTGCGCCAACATATATGAACCTGACAATATTTCCACTGAATGAGTATTGTGGTTGCACTGGCAGGCCATACTGACAACAGCAAGTGCGAGCTAAGTATAAACGTTAACCGATGCCAGGCAGAATCATGCAAAAACCCAGAATACCAGGCAAGTTGCTACGAAAGTGGACGTCGTACGAAGTTCGCCGACATAACTATGAATCGGGTACCCGTTATATTTTATAATTATGTTACCTATGCTGTGTAGTAATTTATAGTTAAAAGTATGTTGACATCTGCATTTGATGAAATGTTGGACACATTTATTGTAGACTGTGGTAGTAGTATTAAAGTGAATTAAATTATTGGCACTGTAATACGCTGTCTAACTGTTGATCAGTACAATTAATATTTACTTGACCTGAGGCTTCCGTAAGCCTACAGGATTTGTGTTTAAGGAGGTGAAAATCTTGAATTTGACTGCATGGTCAAATCTACAGTCAAATGAGGAGTCATCAGATCAGACTTTGATAAATTAAATAGAAACTGTAAAATATTAGACAATTCCCACCAGTGAACATCTTAACTTTATTAACTCATGCATTAAACGATCAGTTAGAGAGACATTATGCAATCATTTTGTAAAACACACTTATTTCCAATAACGTACATGGGTAAGTTTTAACAAGAGACAGTGCCAAGTGAACTCTTAATATTTATTACATATTAAGTACATACCAATAACCATGTATGAAATAACATATATTTATAGGTTTGGAAATAATACATTGGGACATACATCATAAGTTTGTTAGAACAATCATCTCCAATGCTATAGTCAGTTTTGTAAATATATCTCAAATATGTCCACTTTCATTTAGCTAACATCATAATCCATTCCCTTTAACGTAGTCAAAAGTCACAGTCTAGCAACTATTAGGGATAAGAAAATATCCCCATCTGTTGTGTATTTAGAACTACGTGTTGATGCGTAATTACTATTGTTTTGTATCGGCGTAATGATCCATAATTGGATACTATAAAAAGTAGTTCCTGTTCCACCATATTATGGTTATGTCGTGTTTTGTAAATATATAGTGTATTTAGACGAAATACGCTACACTGGCGACGAGGATGACTCAAAGAACTCGTCAATCCACTTGCACAGGTCGGTAGAAGAAAAGTGATGAACTGTCACGCTGGTACAAGTGTGCGTTGACTTGTGTCGAACTTTGAAGCGCTCGGAACACCGATAAAAACGTGTTACCGTATTCGCTGCAATGGCCGCCCCCATTGGCAAAATTGAAACTTTCGACAGCTCGGTAGAATCGTGGCCAGCTTACTATGAACGGTTAGAACAATATTTTTTGGCGAATGACGTTCCAGATGTGAAACAAGTGCCGGCTTTGCTGAGTCTTATAGGAGGTAAGACGTACAGTCTGCTGAGAGATTTGTGTGCGCCGGATAAACCTGCCACGAAAACATTCGCTCAGTTAACGGCGATACTTAGTCAACATATGTCACCTAAGCCTCTCGTGATTGCAGATAGGTTTCGTTTCTACAAGAAGGACCAACAAGAGGGAGAAAGTGTTGCGCAATATGTTGCACAAATTAGAAAACTGTCAGAACATTGTGAATTTGGAGAACATTTGGGAGATTTCCTGCGAGACCGATTTGTGTGTGGCCTGATAAACGAACATATACAAAAGATATTGTTGTCAGAAATAACACTGACGTTTGAGCGTGCGGTGGAGATTTCAGTGGCCATGGAAACAGCTACAAGGGATGCTGCTGAACTGGGGCAGTACAGAAATGATACGGCTGTACACAAAGTCCATGTCAAGCCAAAAAGAGGACAATATAGCAAAGCATGTTATAGATGTGCACGGTCGGGCCACACCCCGGAAGATTGCAAATTCAAAGAGGCACAGTGTCATAAATGCAAAAAGAAAGGACATATCAAGCCAGCGTGCCGTGCCAATACACATGGAAACCAACGTTGCCAGGGTAACGATGCGTCGCGTGGTAGTACTGGTGGTAAACACACAGGTTCCCAACATGTACACGTGATTGAAGATGTATATGACAGTGATGCTGAGAATGTAGCTGCTCCGGAAATACATACCATGGACCGATCGCCTGATACCAGGATTATTTGGGTAAATCCTAAAATAAATGGTAAACCATTACAAATGGAACTCGATACAGGCTCGGCAGTGTCGGTGATAAACAAGCAACGGTTTGATGAGTACTTTCCCGAAGTAAAGACACAACACATTTCGGTGGTCTTAAAGACCTATTCTGGCGAAGAAATTGCTCCACTCGGCATGGTATATGTCGATGTAGAGTACAATGGACAGCAACAAAACTTGCCATTATATGTGGTCAGAAAGGGAGGACCAGCATTGTTTGGGCGCCAGTGGCTTAACAGGATTAAGCTAGACTTAAGTCCATCAAACACATCACTGCAACGAAGCATACAGGGAGTATGCAGGAACAACTGGATGCACTTAAATTGGAGTTTAAGGAAGTCTTTCAAGCCGGACTTGGAGCCATCCAAGGACCCAAGGCGAAACTCCATCTCAAGGAGGGGGCAACTCCAAAATTCCACAAGGCCAGACAAGTACCTTATTCACTACGCCCGAAAGTTGAAGCAGAACTTGAGAAACTTGAGAAAGAAGGAATCATCACAAAAGTTGATTGGAGTGAATGGGCAACTCCAATCGTGCCTGTACCTAAGTCAAACGGATCGGTAAGAATATGCGGTGATTTCAAGGTCACCATAAATCCGGAACTGAAAGTGGATCACTATCCGTTACCCCGGATTGAAGATGTCCTCGCAAATCTCAGTGCAGGTGAGAAATTCACAAAGATTGATCTCCGTCAAGCTTACCTGCAACTCGAAATGGAGGAGGAGTCAAATAAGTATCTGACTATCAACACGCACAAAGGACTGTTTGAGTACAACCGACTATTATTTGGCGTCGCATCTGCACCTGCAATCTGACAAAGAACAATTGACCATATACTACAGGACATTCCAGGAACACAAGTTATTCTGGATGACATCATCATTACTGGGGAGACTGACCAGGAGCACCTAGCGAATGTGCGCCGAGTCCTCGGGCGTCTACGCGATTACAATCTCAGGGCTGAAATAACGAAATGTGAATTCTTCAAGGACGAAATCACATACTGCGGACACAGAATCGACAAAGAGGGACTCCACAAAATGCCTGAGAAGATCGACGCTGTAGTCAATGCGCCTAGACCGGAGAATGTAGCTCAGCTGAGGGCATACCTAGGCCTGCTTAACTACTATCACCGGTTTCTGCCAAATATGTCCACAGTAGTATGGCCACTAAACCAGATGTTGGAGAACGGCAAGAAATGGCGATGGACTGTACAGTGCGAGAAGGCGTTTTCGGAAACAAAGCACATGATAAGCTCCGATCAAGTGTTAACACACTACGACCCGCAGTTGCCAATAAAGTTGGAATGTGACGCATCAGCTTACGGAATTGGCGCAGTCTTATCTCACACAATGGCAGATGGAACTGACAGACCAGTCGGATTCGTATCACGTTCACTGACATCGGCAGAACGTAACTATGCCCAAATTGACAAGGAAGCACTTGCGTTGATTTGGGGAGTGAAGAAATTCCACTCATATCTATATGGTCGCCGCTTCACATTAGTGACGGATCATCAGCCTTTGCTATCAATTCTCAGTCCAAGCAAGGGAGTACCGACGATGACATCTGCAAGACTTCAGCGCTACGCATTGTTCTTGTCTGGAATGGATAAAGTTTCGGAATACTTCCAGTCATACGAACGCTGAGTGATAATACCATTGAAACTTCGCCCGCAGGTTCTATACTTGTTACACGAAGGACATTTGGGAGTAGTCAAAATGAAATCCTTGGCCAGAAGTCATGTTTGGTGGCCAGGAATTGACCATGATCTTGAACAGATGGCAAAAGGGTGCCCAGGCTGTCAACATGTACAGAAGATGCCCACACAAGCACCATTACACCCTTGGGAATGGCCGACCAAGCCATGCAACGTGTGCATGTTGATTACGTCGGCCCCTTTCAAGGAACTATGTTTCTCGTCATCATGGATGCACACTCGAAATGGCCCGAGGTGATCAACACGCAGTCAACAACCGCTACAAAGACCATCGAAATTCTACGAAGTGTATTCGCTCGTAACGGTCTGCCCGAAATTTTGGTTAGTGACAATGGGCCTCAGTTTACTTCAGATGAGTTTAACAAATTCACCAAAGCCAATGCAATCAAACATCTGAAGTCAGCACCGTATCATCCCGCAACCAACGGATTGGCTGAAAGATTTGTACAAACTTTCAAACAATCTCTTCGTGCGATGAAGTGGGAAGTCGGTTCGGTCGAACAAAAACTTGCAAATTTCCTGATGGCGTACAGGAATACTCCCCACGCAACGACAAATGAAACGCCAGCTAAGTTGTTCTACGGAAGAAACCTTCGCACTCGACTGGACGCGCTGAAACCAGACTTACGCCGCGACATTGCTGCTAAACAGATGTCACAAGCAATTCGTTCAACGGTTCAGGACAATCCGTAGCAGTGCGCGATTATCGTGGGAACGACAAATGGGTTTCCGGTACAATCGTGTTGCGTACTGGTCCGGTGTCATACCAGGTCGAGATAACACCAGGTGTCGTCTGGCGACGACACATTGAACATAGTTGTGATGCCGAGTCTACAATCAAGTCTCAGATTCCAGTGCCGGAAGCCGTGGTTGTGTTTCCCAGTGGTGATCCTTCGCCATCCGTTCTCACTGAAGAAGAGAAGAAATGTGACTCAACACCACAACCCAGCGAAACACGTGTGAAACCATCCACTTCAATGTCTTCGTCCGTGAGAGAAAAACGTTATCCTTCGCGAATGCGCAAGGCACCGCAGAAGCTGGATTTATAAGTTGTGACTCGGAGTACACGTAACTGTTGAAGTTTTGAGACTTCTTGTTAATTGAGATAATTCGAAGACTTGCTTTAATTTAATATCCATTACCTTTTAATTGTACTCGGACTCAATGAGAGTGAACAGATACCAAGTGGAACATTACTTGTTACTAACATTCACAGTAATGACGCTGACTAACACAGAACTAGGACAGTAATTGTACTAGATCATGACTATTGTTATTTTTCTAGAACGGACAAAGTTATTTTTCCTTGCTGTTAGAACTTTGCTATGTTTGCTTCAAAATGTGAAATATAACAGTATCATATCTCCAATAGGGATTACTAAACTAATTGGGGAGGAAATGTTGTGTATTTAGAACTACGTGTTGATGCGTAATTACTATTGTTTTGTATCGGCGTAATGATCCATAATTGGATACTATAAAAAGTAGTTCCTGTTCCGTCATCTTATGGTTATGTCGTGTTTTGTAAATATATAGTGTATTTAGACGAAATACGCTACACCATCCATGAATGTTATCGTCCCCTTCGTTGCATATGTTTACATCAAACCTCCAATTAGTTGGCACTGTTCTGGGCTAGTCTCAGTGTGTCAGTGTAGGTCATATACAATCTGGCATTGACAAACAAACAAAACTGTGCACACGTGATGTCCACTAATATCTGCACAGTGAGCGTTGACACATTTGCTGTTTACAAGGAGGATATTCTGTGGAGAAAGGGGGTCAGTCATTCATTTGGTGGAGAGCTTTCGTTTAACAAAGTCCATCAATGACCACCAGGGAAGACCGATGCACTTGAGCACTGGTAAGACGTGGCTTGGTAGGAGCGAAAACAAGCGCACGGCACTTATTAAGCAGCAACTATTTCGACCCGCCGAACAATGCATCTCGTGGGCAGAATTCAGAATTCCAAGATGATGCATATGCCAGCTTGTTGTGGATATACCTTACTGCCTTACCTTAACTGCTCCCGTAACCCGCCTGGGTCACAGGGGCGCTGCATTGCTGACTGTTTCGCGGTTGTGTGCTAATGTCTGAGTTTCTGCAAAAGTCTTCCCAGTCCATTCTGCAATATTGTCTGACCATCTCTTCCTTTGTCTTCCCTGTCTTCTTTTCCCCGGCACTGTTCCTTGTAATATTGTTTTTGTGAGCCCGCTTGATCATGTCATATGACCATACCATCTCAGTTTCCTCTTTTTTACTGTGGTCAGCAGGTCTTCATAATGTCCCACATGTTGAGTGATGATTTTTCTGATTTCATCGTTGGTGATGTGGTCCGTGTAGGAAATACCGAAGATTCTTCGGTAGCATATACCAAGGACTCACTAAATAAGAAAACCCACATAAAAAACAGATGACTGTCTTCTTGAGGGGAAAATGAGGCAAATAATAAAACATATGTACAATGCTATATTTTAGACATTAACTTATGTATTGTAATTTATTAATTATATTGTACTGTGTTTATTTTAAGTTAACATCTTACTACCATATTCCAAATATTTTTTTGCCTTTTACTAAATTTATTTATTAATATTTTTATTACTATTGTATGGCACGATTTTTAGTTTAAATGACTGTGTTAGTACTAATATTTTAGTTTAATGATCATGACGCATGATGTATTGTAAAGCGTCACGAACAAGTGTGGATCTGGCGCTATAACAAATTAAATATATTATTATTATTAACCATATTTATGTATAATACAATAGTTAATATGATACAGTATTGGTAACTAGTGGTGTAGATATTACGGCATTGTTATATTTAATGAACAAAAGAGAATTTAACAATAATTGATAATAGAAAAGGTTGTTAACAACAGTCCTTTCATACATGCATAGTTATTTTGTGCAGTGCAAGTGGCTACTTTCTTTTCCTGCCTTAATCAAGTGTTGTTATTGTAGCACATTGATTCTTGTGCTGCCTTAATCAAGTGTTGTTAATGTAGCACATTGATTCTTGTGCTGCCTTAATCAAGTGTTGTTAATGTAGCACATTGATTCTTGTACTGCCTTAATCAAGTGTTGTTAATGTAGCACATTGATTCTTGTACTGCCTTAATCAAGTGTTGTTAATGTAGCACATTGATTCTTGTACTGCCTTAATCAAGTGTTGTTAATGTAGCACATTGATTCTTGTACTGCCTTAATCAAGTGTTGTTAATGTAGCACATTGATTCTTGTGCTGCCTTAATCAAGTGTTGTTAATGTAGCACATTGATTATTGTGCTGCCTTAATCAAGTGTTGTTAATGTAGCACATTGATTCTTGTACTGCCTTAATCAAGTGTTGTTAATGTAGCATATTGATTCTTGTGCTGCCTTAATCAAGTGTTGTTAATGTAGCACATTGATTCTTGTACTGCCTTAATCAAGTGTTGTTAATGTAGCACATTGATTCTTGTGCTGCCTTAATCAAGTGTTGTTAATGTAGCACATTGATTCTTGTACTGCCTTAATCAAGTGTTGTTAATGTAGCACATTGATTCTTGTGCTGCCTTAATCAAGTGTTGCTAATGTAGCACATTGATTCTTGTACTGCCTTAATCAAGTGTTGTTAATGTAGCACATTGATTCTTGTACTGCCTTAATCAAGTGTTGTTAATGTAGCACATTGATTCTTGTACTGCCTTAATCAAGTGTTGTTAATGTAGCACATTGATTCTTGTGCTGCCTTAATCAAGTGTTGTTATTGTAGCACATTGATTCTTGTGCTGCCTTAATCAAGTGTTGTTAATGTAGCACATTGATTCTTGTACTGCCTTAATCAAGTGTTGTTAATGTAGCACATTGATTCTTGTGCTGCCTTAATCAAGTGTTGTTAATGTAGCACATTGATTCTTGTACTGCCTTAATCAAGTGTTGTTAACATTGATTCTTGTACTGCCTTAATCAAGTGTTGTTAATGTAGCACATTGATTCTTGTACTGCCTTAATCAAGTGTTGTTAATGTAGCACATTGATTCTTGTACTGCCTTAATCAAGTGTTGTTAATGTAGCACATTGATTCTTGTGCTGCCTTAATCAAGTGTTGTTAATGTAGCACATTGATTCTTGTACTGCCTTAATCAAGTGTTGTTAATGTAGCACATTGATTCTTGTGCTGCCTTAATCAAGTGTTGTTAATGTAGCACATTGATTATTGTGCTGCCTTAATCAAGTGTTGTTAATGTAGCACATTGATTCTTGTACTGCCTTAATCAAGTGTTGTTAATGTAGCATATTGATTCTTGTGCTGCCTTAATCAAGTGTTGTTAATGTAGCACATTGATTCTTGTACTGCCTTAATCAAGTGTTGTTAATGTAGCACATTGATTCTTGTGCTGCCTTAATCAAGTGTTGTTAATGTAGCACATTGATTCTTGTACTGCCTTAATCAAGTGTTGTTAATGTAGCACATTGATTCTTGTGCTGCCTTAATCAAGTGTTGCTAATGTAGCACATTGATTCTTGTACTGCCTTAATCAAGTGTTGTTAATGTAGCACATTGATTCTTGTACTGCCTTAATCAAGTGTTGTTAATGTAGCACATTGATTCTTGTACTGCCTTAATCAAGTGTTGTTAATGTAGCACATTGATTCTTGTGCTGCCTTAATCAAGTGTTGTTATTGTAGCACATTGATTCTTGTGCTGCCTTAATCAAGTGTTGTTAATGTAGCACATTGATTCTTGTACTGCCTTAATCAAGTGTTGTTAATGTAGCACATTGATTCTTGTGCTGCCTTAATCAAGTGTTGTTAATGTAGCACATTGATTCTTGTACTGCCTTAATCAAGTGTTGTTAATGTACCACATTGATTCTTGTACTGCCTTAATCAAGTGTTGTTAATGTAGCACATTGATTCTTGTACTGCCTTAATCAAGTGTTGTTAATGTAGCACATTGATTCTTGTACTGCCTTAATCAAGTGTTGTTAATGTAGCACATTGATTCTTGTACTGCCTTAATCAAGTGTTGTTAATGTAGCACATTGATTCTTGTGCTGCCTTAATCAAGTGTTGTTATTGTAGCACATTGATTCTTGTGCTGC
>CM034536.1:65957423-66002179 GCA_020002185.1 Paraescarpia echinospica
ACATTGTGAATTTGGAGAACATTTGGGAGATTCTCTGCGAGACCCATTTGTGTGTGGCCTGATAAACGAACATATACAATAGATTGTTGTCAGAAATAACACTGACGTTTGAGCGTGCGGTGGAGATTTCAGTGGCCATGGAAACAGCTACAAGGGATGCTGCTGAACTGGGGCAGTACAGAAATGGTACGGCTGTACACAAAGTCCATGTCAAGCCAAAAAGAGGACAATATAGCAAACCATGTTATAGATGTGCACAGTCGGGCCACACCCCGGAAGATTGCAAATTCAAAGAGGCACAGTGTCATAAATGCAAAAAGAAAGGACATATCAAGCCAGCGTGCCGTGCCAATACACATGGAAACCAACGTTGCCAGGGTAACGATGCATCGCGTGGTAGTACTGGTGGTAAACACACAGATTCCCAACATGTACACGTGATTGAAGATGTATATGACAGTGATGCTGAGAATGTAGCTGCTCTGGAAATACATACCATGGACCGATCGCCTGATACCAGGATTATTTGGGTAAATCCTAAAATAAATGGTAAACCATTACAAATGGAACTCGATACAGGCTCGGCAGGGTCGGTGATAAACAAGCAACGGTTTGATGAGTACTTTCCCGAAGTAAAGACACAACACATTTCGGTGGTCTTAAAGACCTATTCTGGCGAAGAAATTGCTCCACTCGGCATGGTATATGTCGATGTAGAGTACAATGGACAGCAACAAAACTTGCCATTATATGTGGTCAGAAAGGGAGGACCAGCATTGTTTGGGCGCCAGTGGCTTAACAGGATTAAGCTAGACTGGAAGCCCATCAAACACATCACTGCAACGAAGCATACAGGGAGTATGCAGGAACAACTGGATGCACTTAAATTGGAGTTTAAGGAAGTCTTTCAAGCCGGACTTGGAGCCATCCAAGGACCCAAGGCGAAACTCCATCTCAAGGAGGGGGCAACTCCAAAATTCCACAAGGCTAGACAAGTACCTTATTCACTACGCCCGAAAGTTGAAGCAGAACTTGAGAAACTTGAGAAAGAAGGAATCATCACAAAAGTTGATTGGAGTGAATGGGCAACTCCAATCGTGCCTGTACCTAAGTCAAACGGATCGGTAAGAATATGCGGTGATTTCAAGGTCACCATAAATCCGGAACTGAAAGTGGATCACTATCCGTTACCCCGGATTGAAGATGTCCTCGCAAATCTCAGTGCAGGTGAGAAATTCACAAAGATTGATCTCCGTCAAGCTTACCTGCAACTCGAAATGGAGGAGGAGTCAAATAAGTATCTGACTATCAACACGCACAAAGGACTGTTTGAGTACAACCGACTATTATTTGGCGTCGCATCTGCACCTGCAATCTGGCAAAGAACAATTGACCATATACTACAGGACATTCCAGGAACACAAGTTATTCTGGATGACATCATCATTACTGGGGAGACTGACCAGGAGCACCTAGCGAATGTGCGCCGAGTCCTCGGGCGTCTACGCGATTACAATCTCAGGGCTGAAATAACGAAATGTGAATTCTTCAAGGACGAAATCACATACTGCGGACACAGAATCGACAAAGAGGGACTCCACAAAATGCCTGAGAAGATCGACGCTGTAGTCAATGCGCCCAGACCGGAGAATGTAGCTCAGCTGAGGGCATACCTAGGCCTGCTTAACTACTATCACCGGTTTCTGCCAAATCTGTCCGCAGTTGCCAATAAAGTTGGAATGTGACGCATCAGCTTACGGAATTGGCGCAGTCTTGTCTCACACAATGGCAGATGGAACTGACAGACCAGTCGGATTCGTATCACGTTCACTGACATCGGCAGAACGTAACTATGCCCAAATTGACAAGGAAGCACTTGCGTTGATTTGGGGAGTGAAGAAATTCCACTCATATCTATATGGTCGCCGCTTCACATTAGTGACGGATCATCAGCCTTTGCTATCAATTCTCAGTCCAAGCAAGGGAGTACCGACGATGACATCTGCAAGACTTCAGCGCTACGCATTGTTCTTGTCTGGAATGGATAAAGTTTCGGAATACTTCCAGTCATACGAACGCTGAGTGATAATACCATTGAAACTTCGCCCGCAGGTTCTATACTTGCTACACGAAGGACATTTGGGAGTAGTCAAATTGAAATCCTTGGCCAGAAGTCATGTTTGGTGGCCAGGAATTGACCATGATCTTGAACAGATGGCAAAAGGGTGCCCAGGCTGTCAACATGTACAGAAGATGCCCACACAAGCACCATTACACCCTTGGGAATGGCCGACCAAGCCATGCAACGTGTGCATGTTGATTACGTCGGCCCCTTTCAAGGAACTATGTTTCTCGTCATCATGGATGCACACTCGAAATGGCCCGAGGTGATCAACACGCAGTCAACAACCGCTACAAAGACCATCGAAATTCTACGAAGTGTATTCGCTCGTAACGGTCTGCCCGAAATTTTGGTTAGTGACAATGGGCCTCAGTTTACTTCAGATGAGTTTAACAAATTCACCAAAGCCAATGCAATCAAACATCTGAAGTCAGCACCGTATCATCCCGCAACCAACGGATTGGCTGAAAGATTTGTACAAATTGGCTGAAAGATTTGTACAAACTTTCAAACAATCTCTTCGTCCGATGAAGTGGGAAGTCGGTTCGGTCGAACAAAAACTTGCAAATTTCCTGATGGCGTACAGGAATACTCCCCACGCAACGACAAATGAAACGCCAGCTAAGTTGTTCTACGGAAGAAACCTTCGCACTCGACTGGACGCGCTGAAACCAGACTTACGCCGCGATATTGCTGCTAAACAGATGTCACAAGCAATTCGTTCAACGGTTCAACATCGTGAACTCGCAGTAGGACAATCCGTAGCAGTGCGCGACTATCGTGGGAACGACAAATGGGTTTCCGGTACAATCGTGTTGCGTACTGGTCCGGTGTCATACCAGGTCGAGATAACACCAGGTGTCGTCTGGCGACGACACATTGAACATAGTTGTGATGCCGAGTCTACAATCAAGTCTCAGATTCCAGTGCCGGAAGCCGTGGTTGTGTTTCCCAGTGGTGATCCTTCGCCATCCGTTCTCACTGAAGAAGAGAAGAAATGTGACTCAACACCACAACCCAGCGAAACACGTGTGAAACCATCCACTTCAATGTCTTCGTCCGTGAGAGAAAAACGTTATCCTTCGCGAATGCGCAAGGCACCGCAGAAGCTGGATTTATAAGTTGTGACTCGGAGTACACGTAACTGTTGAAGTTTTGAGACTTCTTGTTAATTGAGATAATTCGAAGACTTGCTTTAATTTAATATCCATTACCTTTTAATTGTACTCGGACTCAATGAGAGTGAACAGATACCAAGTGGAACATTACTTGTTACTAACATTCACAGTAATGACGCTGACTAACACAGAACTAGGACAGTAATTGTACTAGATCATGACTATTGTTATTTTTCTAGAACGGACAAAGTTATTTTTCCTTGCTGTTAGAACTTTGCTATGTTTGCTTCAAAATGTGAAATATAACAGTATCATATCTCCAATAGGGATTACTAAACTAATTGGGGAGGAAATGTTGTGTATTTAGAACTACGTGTTGATGCGTAATTACTATTGTTTTGTATCGGCGTAATGATCCATAATTGGATACTATAAAAAGTAGTTCCTGTTCCGTCATCTTATGGTTATGTCGTGTTTTGTAAATATATAGTGTATTTAGACGAAATACGCTACACCATCCATGAATGTTATCGTCCCCTTCGTTGCATATGTTTACATCAAACCTCCAATTAGTTGGCACTGTTCTGGGCTAGTCTCAGTGTGTCAGTGTAGGTCATATACAATCTGGCATTGACAAACAAACAAAACTGTGCACACGTGATGTCCACTAATATCTGCACAGTGAGCGTTGACACATTTGCTGTTTACAAGGAGGATATTCTGTGGAGAAAGGGGGTCAGTCATTCATTTGGTGGAGAACTTTCGTTTAACAAAGTCCATCAATGACCACCAGGGAAGACCGATGCACTTAAGCACTGGTAAGACGTGGCTTGGTAGGAGCGAAAACAAGCGCACGGCACTTATTAAGCAGCAACTATTTCGACCCGCCGAACAATGCATCTCGTGGGCAGAATTCAGAATTCCAAGATGATGCATATGCCAGCTTGTTGTGGATATACCTTACTGCCTTACCTTAACTGCTCCCGTAACCCGCCTGGGTCACAGGGGCGCTGCATTGCTGACTGTTTCGCGGTTGTGTGCTAATGTCTGAGTTTCTGCAAAAGTCTTCCCAGTCCATTCTGCAATATTGTCTGACCATCTCTTCCTTTGTCTTCCCTGTCTTCTTTTCCCCGGCACTGTTCCTTGTAATATTGTTTTTGTGAGCCCGCTTGATCATGTCATATGACCATACCATCTCAGTTTCCTCTTTTTTACTGTGGTCAGCAGGTCTTCATAATGTCCCACATGTTGAGTGATGATTTTTCTGATTTCATCGTTGGTGATGTGGTCCGTGTAGGAAATACCGAGGATTCTTCGGTAGCATATACCAGGGACTCACTAAATAAGAAAACCCACATAAAAAACAGATGACTGTCTTCTTGAGGGGAAAATGAGGCAAATAATAAAACATATGTACAATGCTATATTTTAGACATTAACTTATGTATTGTAATTTATTAATTATATTGTACTGTGTTTATTTTAAGTTAACATCTTACTACCATATTCCAAATATTTTGTTGCCTTTTACTAAATTTATTTATTAATATTTTTATTACTATTGTATGGCACGATTTTTAGTTTAAATGACTGTGTTAGTACTAATATTTTAGTTTAATGATCATGACGCATGATGTATTGTAAAGCGTCACGAACAAGTGTGGATCTGGCGCTATAACAAATTAAATATATTATTATTATTAACCATATTTATGTATAATACAATAGTTAATATGATACAGTATTGGTAACTAGTGGTGTAGATATTATGGCATTGTTATATTTAATGAACAAAAGAGAATTTAACAATAATTGATAATAGAAAAGGTTGTTAACAACAGTCCTTTCATACATGCATAGTTATTTTGTGCAGTGCAAGTGGCTACTTTCTTTTCCTGCCTTAATCAAGTGTTGTTATTGTAGCACATTGATTCTTGTGCTGCCTTAATCAAGTGTTGTTAATGTAGCACATTGATTCTTGTGCTGCCTTAATCAAGTGTTGTTAATGTAGCACATTGATTCTTGTACTGCCTTAATCAAGTGTTGTTAATGTAGCACATTGATTCTTGTGCTGCCTTAATCAAGTGTTGTTAATGTAGCACATTGATTCTTGTGCTGCCTTAATCAAGTGTTGTTAATGTAGCACATTGATTCTTGTACTGCCTTAATCAAGTGTTGTTAATGTACCACATTGATTCTTGTACTGCCTTAATCAAGTGTTGTTAATGTAGCACATTGATTCTTGTACTGCCTTAATCAAGTGTTGTTAATGTAACACATTGATTCTTGTGCTGCCTTAATCAAGTGTTGTTAATGTAGCACATTGATTCTTGTACTGCCTTAATCAAGTGTTGTTAATGTAGCACATTGATTCTTGTACTGCCTTAATCAAGTGTTGTTAATGTACCACATTGATTCTTGTACTGCCTTAATCAAGTGTTGTTAATGTAGCACATTGATTCTTGTACTGCCTTAATCAAGTGTTGTTAATGTAGCACATTGATTCTTGTGCTGCCTTAATCAAGTGTTGTTAATGTAGCACATTGATTCTTGTGCTGCCTTAATCAAGTGTTGTTAATGTAGCACATTGATTCTTGTGCTGCCTTAATCAAGTGTTGTTAATGTAGCACATTGATTCTTGTACTGCCTTAATCAAGTGTTGTTAATGTAGCACATTGATTCTTGTGCTGCCTTAATCAAGTGTTGTTAATGTAGCACATTGATTATTGTGCTGCCTTAATCAAGTGTTGTTAATGTAGCACATTGATTCTTGTACTGCCTTAATCAAGTGTTGTTAATGTAGTGATTCTTGTGCTGCCTTAATCAAGTGTTGTTAATGTAGCACATTGATTCTTGTACTGCCTTAATCAAGTGTTGTTAATGTAGCACATTGATTCTTGTGCTGCCTTAATCAAGTGTTGTTAATGTAGCACATTGATTCTTGTACTGCCTTAATCAAGTGTTGTTAATGTAGCACATTGATTCTTGTGCTGCCTTAATCAAGTGTTGTTAATGTAGCACATTGATTCTTGTACTGCCTTAATCAAGTGTTGTTAATGTAGCACATTGATTCTTGTACTGCCTTAATCAAGTGTTGTTAATGTAGCACATTGATTCTTGTACTGCCTTAATCAAGTGTTGTTAATGTAGCACATTGATTCTTGTGCTGCCTTAATCAAGTGTTGTTATGTAGCACATTGATTCTTGTGCTGCCTTAATCAAGTGTTGTTAATGTAGCACATTGATTCTTGTACTGCCTTAATCAAGTGTTGTTAATGTAGCACATTGATTCTTGTGCTGCCTTAATCAAGTGTTGTTAATGTAGCACATTGATTCTTGTACTGCCTTAATCAAGTGTTGTTAATGTAGCACATTGATTCTTGTACTGCCTTAATCAAGTGTTGTTAATGTAGCACATTGATTCTTGTACTGCCTTAATCAAGTGTTGTTAATGTAGCACATTGATTCTTGTACTGCCTTAATCAAGTGTTGTTAATGTAGCACATTGATTCTTGTGCTGCCTTAATCAAGTGTTGTTATTGTAGCACATTGATTCTTGTGCTGCCTTAATCAAGTGTTGTTAATGTAGCACATTGATTCTTGTACTGCCTTAATCAAGTGTTGTTAATGTAGCACATTGATTCTTGTACTGCCTTAATCAAGTGTTGTTAATGTACCACATTGATTCTTGTACTGCCTTAATCAAGTGTTGTTAATGTAGCACATTGATTCTTGTACTGCCTTAATCAAGTGTTGTTAATGTAGCACATTGATTCTTGTGCTGCCTTAATCAAGTGTTGTTAATGTAGCACATTGATTCTTGTACTGCCTTAATCAAGTGTTGTTAATGTAGCACATTGATTCTTGTACTGCCTTAATCAAGTGTTGTTAATGTAGCACATTGATTCTTGTGCTGCCTTAATCAAGTGTTGTTAATGTAGCACATTGATTCTTGTACTGCCTTAATCAAGTGTTGTTAATGTAGCACATTGATTCTTGTGCTGCCTTAATCAAGTGTTGTTAATGTAGCACATTGATTCTTGTGCTGCCTTAATCACGTGTTGTTAATGTAGCACATTGATTCTTGTGCTGCCTTAATCAAGTGTTGTTAATGTAGCACATTGATTCTTGTACTGTGCTAGACATAAATTCTCTTGGGCAAATTTGGCTAAAAGGGGTTAGTTTGTTTTAGCAAAATAAAATATTCTTTACCCAACTTTTTAAGGTGTATTTAGTTTATAAATGAACACGAAGGAGTGTAATAAAACTTGTATTTTATGTATGAAGAATCCAACCATTCAGAAATCCAGCATTTCTGCAAGTTCATTTTACTCTAGACCATTTATTTATGAATCAATGTTGTTCTATTTTATTATGCAATGAATTGTTACGCATGCCATGTATACCTCTGTCGGTATACTTCAAGGTGTCAATTTATGAAATATATTGTTAGTTTCAGAAAGAAAATATTAAATATTGCTTCAAAAGTAACCTTTCGTTTTGATTCAACAGCTTAAAAGCTACAATGACGGTCTATTACAAAATAATATGCTTGCTGCATGTTCATGATCATTTGGCAAAGTCATTATTATTATAGTTCCTAAGACAGTTGCAATATTTATACGCGATGACAGCTTAGTATATGTAAACGAGTGAATCAACAACTTCCAATTTGAGCATGCAGTAGTAGTAGTCTAGTTGTCAACAGATGGGTCAAGGTGCTAGGGAATAAATTATTTTCGACTGATCTAACACTAAGAGGGAGCATATTCCAAAGAGTTGGTGCAGCAACAGAAACACCCTAGTTCCAATGTTAGTGTTGACTCTAGGAACAAAAAGTAGGTCAGAACTAGATGATCGAAGCTGGATAGGTTTCTTGCAGGAGTAAGCAGTGAATGCAAATATGATGGTTGCTTACTGGACAGTGCTTGGTATGTAACTACTCTTGCTAGACAATGTTGGACACGCTGAAGGTTTGTAATATCCTTGCTAGCGATATTACAAAGAAGGGAATTGCAATAGTCAAGTATGCTGCTAACAAGCGCTGTTGCAATAGTTTTAGTAACAGAAAATTACATATACCGGCGAATATGGCGAAGATCACGAATATCATAAAAACAGCAGCGACACGTTTGAGATATGTGTTGTCCGAAATTGAAGTTACTATCAAAGAACACTCCTAGATTCCGCACCGAGGTTGCTGGCGTGATATACTGGTTCAAAATTCGCGTCGAGAAAAAAACATCAAGTTTACTACGCTGTATTGGAGTACCAATAATGATCAATTCGGTTTTATTTGCATTTAATTTCAACTTGCTGTCAGTCATCCAGTCGAAGATATCTCGAAGGCAATCACTAAGTAGGTTAAGGGAGCGATTTATATCCGGGGTAGCCAACGAAATGTAGATCTGAGTATCTTCAGCATAAAGATGATGATTCAAGTTGTGTCTGTATGGGTGAACTGAGCTTAGTGGCGTGGTGTAAAGTTGTGTCTGTGGGGGTGAACTGAGCTTAGTGGCGTGGTGTAAAGAGTAAAAAGCAAATGCCCCAAAACAGAACCCTGGGGAACACCAAATAAAGTCGGCAGTGCAGCTGAAAAGCAGTTCCCAATCTTTATAGTTTGGTGTATATCAGTTAGATATGAAGAAACTCAGCTTAGAGCTGTGCCAGATATGCCGTACCTCTTTAATAAGCGTTTGGTGAGAATGTTGTGATCAATCGTGTCAAAAACGGCAGATAGATCTAGTAAGGTAAGTGCAGTCACTTTACCATTATTAATGTTCAAGTTAATGTCATTATGAACCTTTAAGAGGGCAGTCTCTGTTGAATGAAACTGTCTATATGCTTATTGTAACACATTAATTAAGACATTTGTGCTAATGTGAGACCTTAGACGACTTGCTACAACCTTTTCTAGTATTTTGGAAATGAAGCTGAGATTAGAAATAGGTATATAACTGTTTAGGTCTTGTTTAGGCAGAGGTGACTTCTCAAGAAGTGGTGTGACATGGGCGTATTTGAAATCATCAGGAAAACAGCCAGAGCAAAGTGATGCATTTATAATATTTGTTATAGGTCCAATTAATGTATCGAGACATGCTTTTAGCAGTATTGTTGGAAATTGGTCAAGTGCACAACATTTATTTGGGGAGGACATAATTATTTCCTAACTTTATCAATTGTTGCCGGTTCAAATGATACAAGTAGAGAATTTACTTGTGGAAAGTCCACACTGACATTACTTAAAGTATGACGTGGGAAAGCAGAACGAAAAATACTGATTTTATTCTTAAAATGACTAGATAACGAATCACATAGATACTTAATTGACACATGAGCAGGCTATGTAGAATGTCATTGATGCAGTTCCATAACTGACGCGGGTTATCAGACTTATTTATGACCATATTTGTATAATAATCTGATTTAGCTTTGGCCATTTGTCTGTTACAGAGGTGACATTGCTTAGAATAGCGCGACCTTTCTAAAGACGAGAGCGATTTGCGCCATACACCCTCTAAATAACGACGACGCCTTTTAGATAGTATAATTACGGAAGTCATCCATGGAGCTGGTGGCCTTTCTGATACACATTTGGATTTTATAGGTGCATGTTTGTTGCATTGAGTACTTGACAGTATTGTTCATATATAAGTCAGATAGATGTTCTTTTGGATCTGTGATAAGATCGGATTTAATGATATCAGCCATTATAGCTGTAATGTCAATCCTGTGAATGGCTCTGTAAGACACATTGTGTTTCAACTCTAATGAGGTTATAGAAATGTTAACATTAGCAATGACAGTGTGGTGATCTGACGTCCCATCTGAAACTGTAAGTTGAACGGGTTATCAAGAGGTCAAGCCAATGGCCATGTATATGTATCAAAAAGATAATATGTTGTTTCAAATCAAAGGATGCCAGACTATCGTCAAACGTAGTTGTATTTGTAGAAGGTATGTCCAAATGTAGATTAAAATCACCAAGAATGTAACATTTTAAATGAATAATTGCCAGATTTTCCAACAGATCCTGAAAGTTTTCAAAGAAATTTGCTGGATATCCTGGAGGGCGATAGTTACAAACAAAGTATGTGGAGAAGGAAGAATCTGAAACGTCAGCACAGATGGACTAAAAACTGGAGTATTCAGGGTTGGAATGTAATTTAACTTTGAACTGCTGTGATATTAGAAAGCCAACACCACCTCCACGGCCGACTAAACGTGGTCGATGTCGATGGTGAAAGATGTAACCAGAAGGAGAAACGTCAGCAATGCATGCAGGTGTATCATGTGGTCTGAGCCAGGTCTCAGTTACAGCAAAAATGTATATTTTCTTTGAAATTAATCAATCACAAAGTGAGGCTGTCTTATATCGTACAGATCGAACGTTTGTAGTGGCCACCCGAATGTTTCGTCTAACAGCTGGCCCAGGATTGAGACTTACATATCCTGCTAGTAATAAAATCATTGCTAATTTCAATGTTGGCATAAAGCGGGGGATTGGCATAAAGTTTTATTATAACAAACATGAAGACATGGCAGCTATGCAACATTTAAATAAAATGATGTATTCTAATGTGATTAGGAAAAAGCACATTAAAATGATTAGATGTCAATGGTTTGCATAAAACAAAATCTTTATCCCTTACAGCAACAGAGCAAGACAAGCAGAAAACACCCAATAAGAATAATGGTGACATAATTATGTTAGACTACTGTCATATGCAGTATAAATTAATAGAGCAAAACCATTTAATTATATATCATATAGATAATAAATTGTAAAGAATGTTAAGCCCAGAACTCAGGCTTAGGCGTAAGTCAAAAACTAAATTATGTTTACAAGATCAGTAGAGTCTCAATGTTAACAATAAAGCCTACTTTATTTAATTAGAAAATGTTGAACCTGGGCCAACTTCTGTACCTACATTGATACTTACAGGCCTGTTAAGGGAGGAAGAATTTTTTTTTTTATAAATTCACTCAGCCGTAGCCTTATATAGGCAGAAACTGACTACAGTGTCAATCACTCAATGGTAATGCCTTTGTTCACAACTTAACTGCACCATGATTCCGTTTTAAATACCGTTTTATTGTAATAATATAAAATGCCAATAATAATCTAAAAGGTCAATAGAACGGTTTTCAGTTGGCCCGCGAGACCCTTTCCAAAAGTATAAATATTGTGAAAAAAACCAGATTGGGAATATAAATTTTTATTTGTTGATTTCGACACTATTGTTGAATCTACGCAACGTGAGATTAATTTGGAGTTGCGTTGTCAACCCATTTTCATGCTGGCACAGTTAGGCCTACTGTAGTAGGAAACATGTCTTGATCAACATTTATGTTGTCCGCGTTTAATTAATTCTGCACAATTGTCAGATGGCGCTGTGCAGATAGTTGGTCGTTTAGGCATTTTTATATTAGTTAATTTTTATTTCTTATTTTGTATCGAAGGCACTTGATTGACAAATTACTGATGCATCGCTATATTACCCTACCCGTCCTCCAGAATCCAGGAGCATGCACGGATTCTCTAATCATTAAGTTTGTTTAAATTATACTAATTGCTTGTCAAATAGTACAACAAGCAGTGCTATTAGTAATAATCAAGTAATTTTATTAGCGCCACCAGTCGATCATTGAAATGCGCCCCACATTTATGGAGTGCTAAGATCGTTTTTGTGCCGTTTGCTCGCGCCGAAATGTATCAGACGGCTTTCTTGACTGGTGTCGAAATTAGGTCTGTGGGATTTCCAAACAAAGAGAAAATTGTCGAACAGATTAAGAAACTGCTACTTTCAGCCGAGATGTGTGCTCGTCGATGTATGTGTGTAGCCCTATATGTATATATGTACGTACGGACGTAGTTTCTACGTATTTACGTATGTACGTACGGATGTACGAACGTATTTATGTATGAAAGTATGTATGTACGAATATACGTACGTACGAATGTACGTATGTACATATGTACGCACGGAACGCTATAAAAGTGTTCTAAAACACAATATTTGGTAATAATATATATGCTTTGTGTACGTGAAAGGGTGTGATGGAATGAACGTCGTGGCATAGATACAATGAGATAAAAATTACACATTAAGGTGAGGTAATCCGAGATAAAGGATTACCAACAATTGATTTCAGATGATTGCAAATAGTTGTATGCCTTTGTGCGTGTGTGTGAGTGTGTGCATGTACGTATGCATGTATGTATGTACGTATGTATGTACGTATGTGTACGTGTGTACGTATGAACATGCTTGGACGGACACAAATTGAGCTAAATACGTATCTGGCATCGCTGACTGAGGCGTTAACAACAGCTAGCGGATACCCGCGACCCATCGCCTAAAGATATATCTTGCCCCAACGTAAGCCGCTCGAATGAGTCAAACCTGTCCGTGTAGTTCGACCAGCACTACGCGATACGGCAGCCCGGAGGCCACTGAGAGTGAGGCTTCCGACTACGAACGGGAACAAGATGGTTGTAGCTCACGGCAAGATTTCCTCGCAACTTTTTTTACCGCACGAACCTTGGGGCGGTACGACGACCCTGGCCATGAGAAACACGCTGCAGTGAACGAATAATGTGGATAGAAATTAGCGTAAACGAACAAAACAAGAAGCGACGTGTGAACCACACCAGGTGCATAATTCACGAGCGTGGTCAACAGCCCCGGGCGACTGGCAAGGGCGAGGCTGAGGATGCCAGTGGGTGTGATACGTCAGACGGAGTGAGTTTGGACTGCCCGAGAGGGCCAGGACCAGAAGAACTGGCACCACTTCGTAGATGCATGCATCTCATGTGTTTGCGGGCGTATGTGCGTGCGTGTCTTCCTCGGTCGGTCTGCCTTCCCGGCTGCCTGCAGACATACAACCACACGTGTGTGTGTGTGTGTGTGTGTGTGTGTGTGTGTGTGTGTGTGTGTGTGTGTGTGTGTGTGTGTGTGTGTGTGTGTGTGTGTGTGTGTGTGTGTGTGTGGTGTGTGTGCGTTTATACACACGCACACGCACACACACACATATATATGGTTGTAATGTATCATCATGGTTGTCAAAACAAATCTAAATTATTTTGCATAATTCATTGTATTTGAATTATATATAGGGTTTTATACATACACATATATAGATATAATATATATATATATATACACACACACAAGTACCCTCAACGCACACACACATACGCGCGCGCATACACATACTCCCGCACATACACACACGCACGCACACACACACACACAATGCAGACAACCATACAAATATACACACACCCGCATGCTCACGCTCGCAAATATGCACTCAACGCACACGCGCACGTGCACGCACACGCACGCACACGGGTGCGTGCCTATGTGCATATAGCATGCGTGTTTGTGCATGTGTATTTGCGTGCACGCAGAAGGTAACATGGTGCGTTATGTAGTATGAATAGATCGCGATTGACTCTTTCTAATATTTGATACAATCTTTGATAACCTTTATTTCCCAAGCAAAAGCAAACTTGTAACCGAACGGTCCAGGTAATTTAATATCGGTTATCGTTACACGTCTAACTTTTAATGCAGTGCATGTGCATATACAAACCGTCAATGTACTGTGCAACGTTGCGTGAAAATGTTTAATGAACTGTGTTAGTATTTGTACCAAGACAATTTTAAGCAGACCACACCCACGTCACATGGGGGTCTTCGTAAAGTATAATATGTGAAGTTTGTGCACTTAGGCGCCGTTTAACAAATTACATAACGCACTAAAGAGTGGGTGCTTTAATCGGGTTTTTAACGTGCTCGCTCTTATTAAGTCTGAAACCCCCGCTATTAGGCGAATCTCCGATACGATAATTAACTTCTAAAGTGTCATTTTTCGTCCAAAACAACTAATAATAATGTTCCGCGCATGTTTCTGTTATATTGTCTCTTGTGTTGTCTATCTCGCACGATCTTTAGTCAAAGGTGTACGTGCGTGACGCGAGACGGTGAAAGGTGTGAAAGTGGTAGGTAAGCGGAAGGTAAAAAAGGAAAGGAGAGGAAGAAGACAATTATTAGAGGAAAGGTGTATTTGGTGCTTGCGCGTGTGCGTATGACGGATGTTTGTGTTGTTTTTGCGTCATCTAGAAATTCAGTGGAACCTACCATTAGCTTAGTTAAGATGGCCCCGGACGTAGAAGAAGGTTTGTTACACATCGGGTATATACTTACAAGTACCGCTAGGTCACGACCGTCTCTTCTGCCCCTGGCCACGCCAGGTATCTAGACTCTAGGACCTACTTAGTACACATTAGTTTGGCTTGTACCAAGAACCTGGCGCCAATGACCACTTAAAAGGCGAAAAGCAACATTCGATCACTCAAACGCCGAACTAATGATCTTTCGCCTGAAGCAGACTAATGTTCCAGGATTAACAGGCAATCGTGTTTGTGTGTGAGTGAGTGAGTGAGTGTGTGTGTGTGTGTGTGTGCGCGCGCGCGCGTGCGTGTGAGTGAGTGCGCGTGTGTGCTTGTGCTCGTGTGTACGCATTTAGCAGGCAGATGCCGTCAGCGAAATCCAAGTCTCCTATAGACACCGAATGCAAGGTGAAATTCCTCGAGCAAGGTATGACACCGCATTCATGCAAGCGCAATATACACCTATACAGTTCGCCACCGATTATAGTAAATTAGTTGATCAGAGCCACCACCACTATGGAGGATGGCAATGAGAAGCTGATTTCTTGGTGGTCGAGGGGTCAGCCACTCCATACTATTCGGCAAGGCGACGGCAGAGTCGCTAGGTCTGCTGAAAGTGGTAGTGTGTCACGTGATCGGATCGGACGATTACAGTGATGAAATAGTCAAGCGGTTCCCGAAACTGTGGAATGGTATTGGCTGTCTAAAGGGCGTGCAAGTGAAGTTGCACATCGACAGCCCTCCGGTTGTTCAAAAGCACATTCGGGTGCCATTTTATCGGCGGGAGAAAGTCGCGAGGGAGATTGAAAAGTTGGAAGCAGCGGATATCATCGAGAAAGTATCCGGCCCGACAGAGTGAGTATCCAGAATTGTGACGCCACCCAAACCCAAGAAACCAGACGAGATCATGCTTTGCGTAGACATGCGGGATGCAAACAGGGCCATTTTGCGGACGAGACACGTGACTCCAACTTCGGACGAGCTCATCGCTTTGTTCAACGGCGCGACAATCTTCAGCAAGATTGACCTTCGTTCCGGATACCACCAGTTGGTACTACATCCGTCGAGTCATCACATAACCACGTTCTCTACACACATGGGCTTGTGAAGATACAAGCGACTGTCGTTCGGAATCAACACGGCAGCAGAGGTGTTCCAGCATGAAAGTTAGACTGTCATACAAAGTGTGTCGGTTGCCATCAACATCAGTGGCGACATCGCAGTATTTGGTGTCGACCAGCTTCTCACGGCAAAGCGTTGGATGTTGTACGGCACAAGCTCCAGGAGGCTGGACTGACGGTCGACTTGGTGAAGTGCGAATTCATGAAAAGAAAATCGAGTTCTTTTGGCTTATCTTCTCGGGGGAGGGCGTCTTACCTGACCCACAGAAGGTGGCCGACCTTCACAAGGCTGCATAACCGAAGAACACCTCGGACGTTCGGTCGTTTTTTGGGAATGGCGCAGTACAGTGCCATGTAATCAAGCGATCATTATTGAACCCTTGCGAGCGCTCACAAAGAAGGAAAACTGTTAGGAAATCGAGGAAATAAAGCGTGAAACAGCCCGCGACAGTACATTCCTGGCTGTCATCAGTCTGGTTGGGTCCAACAAATGGCATGACACTACTCAGTACCATAGTACTGACGTCGACATCGCAGTTCTCTCTAGCTACAGAAGGGTGATATATACACTAATAGCCAACGAGAGTGGAGAGCACCCTTCGACACCGCGTGCTTGATCTTGCGCATGAAGTACACCAGGGTATATGTAAGAAAAAGGCTTTGCTTGTGGACGCTGCAGCGGAAGTAGTGAAATGTTGCATTCCTTGCCAGGTGAATACCGCTCGTCGAGAAACAGTACCGCTCTCTATGTCGCCACTACACAGAGGACCATGGTTAGAAGTCAGCATTGATTTCTGTGGGCCGCTGCCTACAGGAGAGTTTTTGCTCGTCATGGTTGACGAATTCTCACGATTCCCAATCGTAGAAGTGGTGAGGAGTACTTCCACTGAGGCAGTGATCCCGGTGGTGGACAGAGTGTTCAGTCTGTTCAGTTTCCCGGAAGTGGTGAAGAGAGAAAATGGGTCGCCTTTTAACGGACACGTGTTGAAATACTCTGTGGGAGATTGTGGGGTCCGGCTTCCCAAGATAACCCCTCTCTTGCCATAGCCCAACGCGCAGGCAGGGTCTTTCAAGAAACCGGTGATGAAAGCTCTGAAGGCCGTTAGCATCAAGGGGCTAGCATGGCGCACTGAGTTGCAAAGAATGTTGCGAGCCACGTGACGACAGCCTTCACACCACACAGGCTCATGTTTGGCCGATTTCCGCGTACGAAGTTGCCAGAAGTTGTACAGGGACCGTAGTCTGACCATGAAATGGTGAGGAAGATTAACAGAGCGGCCAAAAGCAACATCAAATCTTACGCTGACAGGAAGGCAAGATATACTGCCTCATCGATCGACACTGGTGATGTAGTGCTCGTAAGGCAGCGCAAGACAGGGACGCTGTCTACACCGTTTCATCCCAGGCCTTTTGTCGTCACCAGCCGAAAGGGCTCCATGGTGACGGCACGTCGTCACGATGGGTCTCTCGTAACGCGAAACATGTCCATGTTTCATGCACAACAATACGAAATAGCAGAAAATCATCCAGTGATTGATGACGGAGATACCGAGGTAGAGGTGGCAGTACCCCAGAGTGAGACAGCCAAAAAGTGACACCGTCCTTGGTGGCCGAAGGACCACGAAGACCGGAAAGTACCCGGAAACCTACACAGCATTTGCTGGAGCAAGTGTAAAGAGACACGTGTGACTGTGGGACGGTAGTTTGTGTTTCATATTTGAACTGTTTGATACCTTGGTGACGAGTTCCTACTTCATAAACATTTCTTGTTGTGGGGGAGAGATGTAGCGACCGTCAGGTGCGGCCACCTGGGTGCATGCGTAGCTTGTCTATTCTGTAGGGACGACTATTAGAAAAGAACACACACACGTGCAGGAGAATAAACTAAAAATCGTAATTACGAGATAATATACGAGGACATTTCACGGGCAACAAAACAGCATATGCCAACCAAATTAGTTAAATTTAATAAATTTAAACATAAAAAAATCAACATGGATTAGTCAAGGAATACTGAAATCAATTCGGTATCGAGACAAATTATAGCAACAATTAAAAGTAATAAACCCAAATTCGCTAAATTACGAAACTTAACATTAATCTCAAAATGTATAATACGACATTAAAAAAAACATTCGTGAAGCAAAACAAATGTATTTTGAACACAGTTTTAATCTATTCAGAAACTAAGAAACACTTGGAAAACAATTAATGAATGGAATTTATCTCAAAAACCTACACAGCATAAATTACCGCTATTTTTATGATAAAGGTATCACATTAACATATAAAAATATATTGCTAACAAATTTAATAAATATTTACAAATATAGGTCACTATATAGCAGAAGATATTAAATATGCAGGTAACAAAACCTACAGTTCTTTTCTAAATAAACAAATAAATTCTACTTTTATTTTTGAAAATGTACATAAAGATGCTGTAAAGAAAGTTATACAAAGTCTCCCCACTAAAACAGCTGTGGATTTGATGATATATCTTCAGAATTACAAAAACATGATCGAACCAGTTATTATAAAATCATTAGCGATTCTAGTAACCAAGTATTACACACCGGAATGTTCCCTGACAAACTCAAAATTGCTGAAGTTATTCCAATATTTAAAAAAGACAACCCATCATTATTTGAAAATTACAGGCCTATCTCTCTTCTTCCTTCTATATCAAAAGTATTTTAGAAGATCATTTTTATACAATTATCATCATACTTTAATGACTTAAAACTTCTTTTTAATAATCAGTATGGCTTTAGACATAAACAGTCTACTGAATATTTAACAAGATTTAACAAGATTGCCACCCAGAGAATTAACTCTAGGTGGCAGGTGGACAAGGAAGCCCTTTGGCTTATCGATAGTCCGACCCTTTTATCTATGTGTATCCCGCCCGTCTGAGGTATGTGTCGATTTTATTTTTAAACATATTCACGCTACTAGCACCCACACAATCAGCAGGTAATCTATTCCATTCATTTACAGTCCTTTGTGAAAAAGAAAACTTTCTTATATCCAATCTACTCTGCTCCTTTGCCAATGTAAGTTCATGTCCTCTAGTCCTTCTATCTTTCTTAACTGAGAAAAAAATATTTCTATCAATATTTTCATAACCCTTCAATATTTTAAACACTTCTATCTGATCTCCTCTCAATCTCCTGGTCTCTAGTGTTGTTAAACCGCATTTTTTTAGGCGTATTTCGTAACTAAGAACCCTCAGTTTTTATATCATTTTAGTTGCTCTCCTCTGCACTCTTTCTAGCATATCTATGTCCTTCCTGCGATATGGCCTCCACGCTTGAATACAATATTCTAAATGAGGCCTAACTATTGTTTTGTACAGCGGTATTAGTAGCTCTTTTTCCTTATACGTTATGTTTCGCCTAATTAATCCAAGGATTTGATTTCCCTTTGAAGCTGCAATTCCGCACTGCTCTGAAACCTTCATATCAGCACTAATGGTTAACCCTAAGTCCTTTTCTTTTACAGTAGTACTTAGTACAGTACCCCCCATTGTATATTCTACCTCTTCGTTCCCATGTCCTGTGTGGAGGCATTTACATTTCCCAAACCATTTGATCAACCTGTCAAGATCACTTGTAAATGCTGTCTATCTCCATCACTTTTAATCCTTCTAAACACTTTTGTATCATCTAAATTTCAACACCTTGCTTGTTATTTCATCATCCAAATCGTTGATATATATTAAGAATAATATAGGACCTAATACTGATCCCTGTGGTACCCCACTCAATACTGATTTCCAGTTTGAAGCCTCCCCATCAACTACTACACGTTGTCTTCTGTCAATCAACCATTGTTCTATCCAGTTTATTATACCATTTCCTATGCCATGGGCCTTTAGTTTAAGCAGTAATCTTTGATGTGGTACTTTGTCGAAAGCTTTTTGAAAATCTAAGTAGACGATATCTACTGGTGATCCCTCATCTACCCACTTAGTGATGTCTTCCAAAAAACATAACATATTTGTTAAGCATGACCTCGCTTTAAAAAAACATGTTGAGATGGGTTTATCAAGTTTTGTTTAACAAGAAAATCCACCATGTGATCTTTAATTCGTCTTTCTAACAATTTACAAATCACTGATGTTAAACTCACTGGTCTATAGTTCTCTGACTTGTTTCTCGAACCTTTTTTGAATAACGGTATAATGTTTGCTTCTTTCCATTCTAAAGGAACCACTCCCTCTTCTAATGACAAGTTGAAAACTGTTTCAAGCGGTATGCTAATTTGTTCTACAATTTCCAATAGTAGTTTGGGTGGAATACCATCCACACCAGGTGATTTATTATCCTTCATAACCCTTATTTTCTTAGCTACCATTTCCGGGGTTACAATTAATTGTCCTAAATAGTCTGAATCTGCCCCTTGAACTTAGCCTCTGGTACTGGCAGTGAACTAATATCTTCTCTGGTAAACACTGAACTAAAGTACTCATTCAGGTCTTCTGCCATTAAGAATCCCTCTGATATTATATTTCCAGCACTATCTTCTAGAGGACCGACCGTATCTTGAACTTTCTGTTTGCTTCGAACATACGCATAAAAACTCTTGCTGTCATGTTTTATATTACTAGCTAATTGTTGTTCATAGCTTCTCTTTGAATTTCTAATTTCAGCTGTAGCTTGGTTAAGTGCTTCTTTATAACTGTTGTAGTCTTCATCATTTCCAGTACATCTATATGACTTCCACATCATTTGTTTATACTTAATTTTTCTAATGGCTTCTTTCGATAAGTGTTTCTTTTTGGACCGTTTTCCTTGTTTTTTGAAGGGTACAAATTTATCGACTCTGCACTTAATAATGAATATGCTGCACTTGAGCTAATTGATAGAATTGTAACTCAAATAGATACAAATTACATACCTATTAGTATATTTCTCGACTTGTCTAAGGCATCGATCATAATATTCTACTAAATAAATTAAAATACTATGGCCTAAAAGGTTCAACACTACAATTACTTAAAAGTTATTTTTACATTTACATAATAGAAAACAATATATTGAAATAGAAGATACAGAATTATAAAGTCAGACATAATTTTGTTTTTGCTGCGAAATGCAAACATTTGCACATCCCTGTAAAGAATTGTTCCAGCAGTTAACGTGTCTGAGACGATGTGCATGACTGACAGCGACCCAGTCCTGACGACGGGGAACAAGCACAGGAAGACCTGCATCGTACCCACGGTCCCGGAAGCGGACGAAGGCTGCGGAGAGAGTATATCCCCGGAAGTCGGGGAGCATCACGCCAACGGGGTACTGACGTCTCCCCGTCAAGGTCGATCGGACGCTCGAGGCTCAGCGGCTTCATCACATCAAAAGAATTAGTGCGCATTCTTCTGCCACGGGTCCCAACCGAACGGGTCCCCCGGCTACGGGCGACGGGAACAGAACTGCACAAACCTGGAAATTCCGAGTCACGGATATGCACATAGGCGGCCGGCGTTAGAGGGTCGTCTGGCACTTGAGTGGGGACAGCGTGTTGTTTGGCAGCTGCACCCGCGATGGAGGAGCCTTATTCGGGATCCGCTCCGATCTTCCCGTACGGGAACGGAGCTAGACCATGTCAAGCTTGTTAACAAATGCAAATGCATTTGAATGCGCATTTGAATGTTGAGCATTTGCAAGCGCATTTGATTGCATACCTTGAATGCGATCCACAAACATTTGATTTGTCAAATGCACAATCAAATGTGAATCAAATGCGGGCATAATCCTTTGAATAATTATTTTTGTTAGATTCACTTTCACAAGATCACAGCATGCCTTTGGAAAAAGTGCTCTGTAGGGAGCAGTATCCTCAGCAGATTATGAAATCATTGCCTGGCCTGTGAATCCACGTTCACAACGTGTTCTTTGAAAAAGTTTCACAGCACAGTGCAAACACTGCCCGGTGAAGATGAAAGGCACTATCATCAAATCCACCACCAATCTTCGGAATCATATCAAGGTAAGAACGATTCCAGTGGTCAACACTGGTCAATGGCTGAATGATTACCCTTTCATTCCCTGGCATACTTCGCAGTAAACTGTCAATTGTCTATCCCTCCCTCCCTCCCTCCCATTTCCACCAGCCAAAACGTTACCTTTTTCTAACTAATGATTGTTGGCCAGCAACAATCACCACTTGATGAAATGATGTGTGTGTGCGTGCGTGCGTGCGTGCGTGTGTGTGTGTGGGCGTGCGTGCGTGCATGCGTGACGTATGTACACGTGTGCGAGTTCGTCTGTTACTCCGGTGCAGTGCCGATGTGTAACGAAGTACTTACTTAGGTAGATTCTTTTTTAATGAACTTGTAACGAAGTACATTTTCCTGGAATTACTTTTACTTATAACGAAGTATATTTATTTGAACTTGTTTTACTTTCTACTTCATTCTGTTTAGTTACTTTTTATGTTATAATAATAATGTATTTATTTCAGACAATCATCATACCCATATACACAAATACATCAATAAAAGTATGTAAATAAATATAAAAATACATCGATAAGAACAATGTTTAAAAATTATATAAATTCCGGACCCACTGGTACCGCAGTTTCGAAGTGCAATACACGTCGCTAGTTTTAATGTTATAAATAATGGGATTAAAAGACATGTCAATCCTATTCATTAAGTTAAAAATAGCCTTTCTGATTACAAATTTACCCGAGCCGACATTAGCTGTAGCAAACACGTGGCTAGCGCTACATCTCATGGACAAATTGTTCAATATCCTGAAAGAACGAATTGCTGAAAATTAACTTTTCTAAAGTTCACCCATAACGCACACATATAGATATTACCAAAATACGCTGTAAATAGCTTATTTTTACAGAAGTTGAACAAAAGTAGAATTGTTGACGTAACATACTACTCTTGGCATACAAAAGTCTCACTTTGGCATGCATGTCAGGCTCATCAGACAGATTATTAGAAATGACATGTCCAAGATATATACAAGAGGTGGCAAAGTTTAACTTCTTTCCTCCTAATGTCATTTCTTTAGAAAGATTTGACTTTCTAGATTCAAAGTACATGACCAGGGATTTACCCGCATTGTATTGCAAGTCATGCTCACATCCATATGAGTAACACATGTCTAGTAGTGTTTGTAGTCCTTTAGCAGAAGGTGCAAACAGAAGTAGATCATCGGCGTATATAACGTGATTAACAACCATTTAACAAGATTGCCACCCAGAGAATTAACTCTAGGTGGCAGGTGGACAAGGAAGCCCTTTGGCTTATCGAGAGTCCGACCCTTTTATCTATGTGTATCCCGCCCTTCTGAGGTATGCGTCGACTTTATTTTTAAACATATTCACGCTACTAGCACCCACACAATCAGCAGATAATCTGTTCCATTCATTTACAGTCGTTTGTGAAAATTAGAACTTTCTTATATCTAATCTACACTGCTCCGTTGCTAATGTAACTTCATGTCCCTTAGTCCTTCTATCTTTCTTAACTGAGAAAAAAATATTTCTATGAATATTTTCATAACCATTCATTATTTTAAACACTTCTATCTGATCTCCTCTCAATCTCCTGTTCTCTAGTGTTGTTAAGCCGCATTTTTTAGGCGTATTTCGTAACTAAGATCCCTCAGTTTTGGTACCAATTTTGTTGCTCTCCTCTGCGCTCTTTCTAGCATATCTATGTCCTTCCTGCGATATGGCCGCCACGCTTGAATACAATATTCTAAATGAGGCCTGACTATTGTTTTGTACAGCGGTATTATTAGCTCTTTTTCTTTATAAGTTATGTTTCGCCTAATTAATCAAAGGATTTGATTTCCGTTTGAAGCTGCAATTCCGCACTGCTCTGAAACCCTCATATCAGCACTAATGGTTAACCCTAAATCCTTTTCTTTACAGTAGTACTTAGTACAGTACCCCCCATTGTATATTCTACCTCTTCGTTCCCATGTCCTGCGTGGAGGCATTTACATTTCCCAAAATTTAACAACATTTGCCACTTTTCAGACCATTTGATCAACCTGTCAAGATCATCTTGTAAATGCTGTCTATCTCCATCACTTTTAATCCTTCTAAACACTTTTTGTATCATCCGCAAATTTCAACACCTTGCTTGTTATTTCATCATCCAAATCGTTGATATATATTAAGAATAATGTAGGTCCTAGTACTGATCCCTGTGGTACCCCACTCAATACCGATTTCCAGTTTGAAGCCTCCCCATCAACTACTACACATTGTCTTATGTCAATCAGCCATTGTTCTATCCAGTTTATTATACCATTTCCTATATCATGGGCCTTTAGTTTAAGCTGTAATCTTTCATGTGGTACTTTGTCGAAAGCTTTTTGAAAATCTAAGTAGACGATATCTATCCACTTAGTGATGTCTCCAAAAAACATAACAAATTTGTTAAGCAATACCTCGCTTTAAAAAACCATGTTGAGATGGGTTTATTAAGTTTTGTTTAACAACAAAATCCACCATGTGATCTTTAATTAGTCTTTCTAATAATTTACAAATCACTGATGTTAAACTCACTGGTCTATAGTTCTCTGATTTGTTTCTCGAACCTTTTTTTAAATAACGGTATGTTTGCCTCTTTCCATTCTAAAGGAACCACTCCCTCTTCTAACGACAAATTGAAAACTGTTGCAAGCGGTACACTAATTTGTTCTACAATTTCCAATGGTAGTTTGGGCGGAATCCCATCCACTCCAGGTGATTTATTATACTTCATAGCCCTTATTTTCTTAGCTACCATTTCCGAGGTTACAATTAATTGTCCTAAATAGTATGAATCTGCCCCTTGAACTTTGGTACAGACAGTGAACTAATATCTTCTCTGGTAAACACTGAAATAAAGAACTCATTCAGGTCTTCTGCCATTAAGAATCCCTCTAATATTATATTTCCAGCACTGTCTTCTAGAGGACCGACCGTATCTTGAACTTTCTGTTTGCTTCGAACATACGCATAAAAACTCTTGCTGTCATGTTTTATAATACTAGCTAATTGTTGTTCATACCTTCTCTTTGAATTTATAATTTCAGCTGTAGCTTGGTTATGTGCTTCTTTATAATTGTTGTAGTCTTCATCATTTCCACTACATCTATGTGACTTCCACATCATTTGTTTATACTTAATTTTTTTAATGGCTTCTTTCGATAAGTGTTTCTTTTTGGACCGTTTCCCTTGTTTTTTGAAGGGTACAAATTTATCGACTATGCACTTAATTTCACTCTTTAATATATTCCAGCATTCTGTTGCTGTCTTATTTTTCAGTGTGTTATTCCAGTCTATCTTTGCTAAATATTTCCTCATGTCCTTATACCTTCCTTTGTGGAAATGTGTCCTATACTGCTTTTTACTATTCCTTTCTGATTTTACTTTTATGGTAAAATGTATCTGTTAGTGATCACTAGTCCCCAGTGGCTCACATATCTTGACATTATCAACTAATTCATTATGTGAGGACAAAACTATGTCTAACACATTCTCACTCCTGGTTGGATCTAGCACATGTTGAGAAAGGAAAGTATCTTGAACTAAAAACTTGTGGTCCTCACTCCCCATACTCAGTATAGATTTCCATTGGTTAAAATCCTCCATAATAATACAGTCCCGTTTGCTTACTTCACTTATAGCGTTTTGTATTTTTTAATTCTCTTCTATGCTTATGTTTGGACTTCGATAAACTAATCCAACTGTTAACGTTAAGTTTTCTGTAACTATGTTACACCAAACAGCTTCTTCGCAATCTGCTTCTCTTTCTAAATATATTTCATAAGCCTGGATAGATTCTTTAATGTATAAAATAACTCCACCTCCCTTTCTTCCTATTCTATCTTTCCTAAACTTTACATATCCTGTCAGTCCCAATTCGGCATCTGATATATCGGTGGTGGTCCAGGATTCGATTATACCTATTATGTGAGGGTCAATATATTCTACCATAATGTTTAGTTCATTTCGTTTGTTTACTATACTCCTTGCATTTAAACAAACACATTTATATCCAGCTTCAGAAGAGTTTTCCTGACTGTTCTTTGCTGATTTAGTTGTGCTGTCTTTATCTATGCCTGCAGTTTCAGGCTTTTCTGTGAGTCCCCCTGCGAATTTAGTTTAAATAGATGCAACCTGTCCCACTGTCAACAGTTCGCAGCAGTTTCTCTGAAAAACTGCTGCCCCTTTCCACTAAGATGGAGGTAATCTCTTATGTACATATCTTCCCTCCCAAAAAAGTATCCCAATAAGTCTGTGAATCCCGCCCCCTCTTCTTCACACATCTGCTCAACTAGTGCGTTGATCGCCATCCTCTTGCAGTTTCTATACGTTGCCCCCCTTCCTCCCATGGCAAAATTCCTGACAGAATAACCTGTTCAACTCTTGTCTTCTTTAGCTTCCTCACTAACTGTCTATACTTCTGTACTATTCCAGTTGTTCCCTCCCTGTCTGCATTATTTATTCCTACATGTACCAGTGTAGACCCACCCTTGCCATGTACCAATACCTTCTCTACCCTGTCAGTCACATGTTCAATCCTAGCCCCAGTAGACAAACAACGACGTTCTTCCACTCGCTCAATGTCTTGTCCGTCTTTCTCATAATGGAGTCGCCCATAAACACCCTCTCTTTCCTCATTGCCCCCTGAATCACTGCCTTAGAATAGCGGGGAACTTCCGGTGGTGAATTGGTTTGAATTTGGTGCAGCAAACTTGCGAAAATATAAGGATATTTGATCAAGATAAGTGATATTATTGAGTGTATAGCATACATAACGTAATTATAGATATATATTAAGCAATATTTTTTGTTAAAAGTTAAGTAGAGGGAGTAATCTAGGGTAGATTCAAAGTAGGCGATTTGCGAGCGATAATTGGGGACGTTAATGTAATCGGAACGTTGTTTACAAAGTAGGTCACTGGCGAAGTTAACGTAACGTGAACGACAATAGAATAGCGTTATTTGAGATAATCGATGTAGTTAGATGAGTAATTAAAACCTGAAATAACAACCTTTTAAAGTGTATATTAGTACACAGGAAACAGTCTTTGTAAAGACTACCTTGTATCTAAGCCTAACTTGAATACATTGTCATCGACATTGTAACTAGGTAAGGCACGGTGTGTCACTGTGTGTTAACAAATATAACTAACTACAACCTAAACAATCTGGTGTAAATTGTACACAGAAAAGTATATTCAAAGACTATATAAAAACTATTTTGAACATAAATAAATTCTGATATGGCACCTTGCAAGCGGCAACTCAGGGCAAAACGACACTTAGTTTGCAACGACTGCCAGAGCTGGGTGGATTTTGCGTTGTCTGGCTGTCCAAAATCATAGGCAGAGACCAAAGATGACGGATTCACCTTTCGGTGTATGGAATGTCTGATGAAGGAGGTGTGTAAGTTGACGGATATAGTGAAGGAGATGGAGGTGAGAATCAACATAGAAATAGATGGAGCAGAGAGGAATGACGCGGAGAGAGTTGAGAATTCTACAACACAGAAGGAGCAGAGTTGTGACACGGAGACTGAAGAAAGGAGACTAAGAGTTTTTATGCGTATGTTCGAAGCAAACAGAAAGTTCGAGATAAGGTCGGTCCTCTAGAAGATAGTGCTGGAAATATAATATCAGAGGGATTCTTAATGGCAGAAGACCTGAATGAGTACTTTAGTTCAGTGTTTACCAGGGAAGATATTAGTTCACTGCCAGTACCAGAGGCTAAGTTCAAGGGGGCAGATTCAGACTATTTAGGACAATTAATTGTAACCCCGGAAATGGTAGCTAAGAAAATAAGGGTTATGAAGGATAATAAATCACCTGGTGTGGATGGTATTCCACCCAAACTACTATTGGAAATTGTAGAACAAATTAGCATACCGCTTGCAACAGTTTTCAACTTGTCATTAGAAGAGGGAGTGGTTCCTTTAGAATGGAAAGAAGCAAACATTATACCGTTATTTAAAAAAGGTTCGAGAAACAAGTCAAATAATTATAGACCAGTTAGTTTAACATCGGTGATTTGTAAATTATTAGAAAGACTAATTAAAGATCACATGGTGGATTTTCTTGTTAAACATAACTTGATAAACCCATCTCAACATGGGTTTTTAAAAGCGAGGTCATGCTTAACAAATATGTTATGTTTTTTGGAAGACATCACTAGGTGGGTAGATGATGGATCACCAGTAGATATCATCTACTTAGATTTTCAAAAAGCTTTCGACAAAGTGCCACATCAAAGATTACTGTTTAAACTAAAGGCCCATGGCATAGGAAATGGTACAATTAACTGGATAGAAAAATGGCTGATTGACATAAGTCAACGGGTAGTTGTTGATTTGGGAGGCTGGAAATCAGTTTTGAGTGGAATTCCACAAAGATCAGTACTGAGACTTATATTATTATTAATATATATAAACGATTTGGACGATGATATAGTTAGCAAGGTGTTGAAATTTGCAGATGATACAAAAGTGTTTAGAAGGATTAAAAGTGATGGAGATAGACAGCATGTATAAGATGATCTTGACAGGTTGATCAAATGGTCTGAAAAGTGGCAAATGTTGTTCAATTTTTGGAAATGTAAATGCCTTCACACAGGACATGGGAACGAATATGTAGAATGTACAATGGGGGGAACTGTACTAAGTACTAGTGTAAAAGAAAAAGACTTAGGGCTGACAATTAGTGCTGACATGAAGGTTTCAGAGCAGTGTGGAATTGCAGCTTCAAAAGGAAATCAAATCCTTGGATTGATTAGGCGAAATATAGCATATAAAGAAAAAGAACTAATAATACCGCTGTACAAAACAATAGTTAGGCCTCATTTATAATATTGTATACAAGCGTGGAGGCCATACCGCAAGAAGGACATAGATATGCTAGAAAGAGTACAGAGGAGAGCGACTAAAATGATACCAAAACTGAGGGATCTTAGTTATGAAAAACGCCTAAAAGAATGTGGTTTAACAACACTAGAGACCAGGAGTTTGAGAGGAGATCATTTAGAAGTGTTTAAAGTATTGAATGGTAATGAAAATATTGATAGAAATATGTTTTGTTCAGTTAAGAAAGATAGAAAGACTAGAGGACATGAAGTTACATTAGTAAAGGAGCAGTGTAGATTAGACGTAAGAAAGTTCTCATTTTCACAAAAGACTGTGAATGAATGATCTGATGATTGTGTGGGTGCTACTAGTGTGAATATGTTTAAAAATAAAATCGACACATACCTCAGAAGGGCTGGATATATGTAGATAAAAGGGTTGGACTCTCGATAAGCCAGAGGGCTTCCTTGTCCACCTGCCATCTACAGTTAATTCTCTGGATGGCAATCTTGTTAAATCTTATTAAATAGCTCCTTCTTCGGTTTGCATCTGTCTGGTTGTTGTCTTTTCCTCTTGTCGTCTTCTTTCCTGTCACATTCTCTTCCGATCCATTCTTTCTTGTCGCTTTTTCTCTTGTCACCTTTCCTCCTGTCAGCGTCCCTTTTATCGACTTCTTTTCTATCACATTTGCTCTCACTTCCTTTCGTCCCATCTCATTTTCTTCTCTCCTCTCCCGTCCCATCTTCCCTCCCTTCTTCTTTACGGTCACCTTCACGCTTGTCACGTTTTTTGTTGTCGATTGTCTAATTTCTTCCCCTCCAATCACCTTCCCTCCTCTCAATCTCCTTTCCTCGATTTTCTTGCCACTGCTATTCTCCTTCAGTCTTGCAATATTCTCACCTCTCTCCCTGTCGTCTCTCTTCATTCGACCTGCCTCCTTGCTAATTCCCATCTCTATTCCCATCACAATATCTGTCAACCTAACTACCTCCTTCTGCAGACACTCCACCTTCCAACACCCAATGCACTGACAGGTGAATCCTTCCTCCATGGTTTCTGCCCATGACTCCCCACAGCCTGACAATGCAAAATCTACCCAGCTGTGGCAGTGATCGCACACCAAGTTACCAAAACTACGACCGATTTGTTTTTTGTGCAGTTGTAAACTCAGATTATCCATATAAATGTTAAAAAGTAAAGGGGATAACTTTCCACCTTGCTTAACACCATTGCCTACCGAGAAGAAGTCAGAGTAGGTATTTCCCCATCGCATACACATTGATTATTGAATTAATTGCTGACTACTCTTAAGACAGATTTCGGTACATTTCGTTGTTCTAGTTTCGTTAAAAGTTTATGTCGGTTGACACGATCAAACGCCTTTGATGCATCTAAAACGCGACGTACGTAGCTGAACCATGTTCAGTGTAGAACTTTAATAATTCCTTAAATGCAAACATGCATAACTCCGTTCCATGCTATTGCTTAAAGCCAAATTGATTAGGAGAGGTTTCCAAGTACATTTTCATTCTGTTAAAAAGAACAGTGTCTATTATCTTCGAAAATATGTTCGATAGACATATTGGCCTATAATTCCCTTTGTCGTTTACTCGTCTATTCTTGTCTTTAATAATTAGTACAATAACAGACTGTGAAATTTCTTTTGGTAAATAACCATGCAACAGAATCGAAGACACAAGGATAGACAAAAGCACAGCGAACTTAATATGTTCTGCATTGATACCGTCCAGAGCTGGTGACTTATTTTTTGAGAGTCCATTAATAATATCCATCAGTTCAACTGCGCCCACAGTCATTCCCTTATTGACAGTGAAACAATCATAACAAACTTTATCACATCGACTATCCTACACATCATTAAATAAATGTTCATAATGATGCTTCCACATTGATCCGATGTTTATGTCACCGTGTATATTATCAACGTTTGTCGGAAGTTTTACGTTACTGTTCGTACAGTGCTTAGTTTCTTTCCAGAATTTATTGTGGTCTTTTTGACACAACTGTTCTGCAATGTTATCAGCAATGATAGTTTCTTTCTCCCTTTTACATTTTTTGATCGCCTTCTTGAATTTCATTCTGGATAATTTAATAACATTAAAAATGTCAACTTGTCTAGGTTTACCAGTCTCTTTCCATATACAGTAAGCATCACGGGCTGCACAATAAAGCTCTTTCACTCGCTCGTTCCAGCCTGGTACTGCTTTATACTTATAAGCACCTTTGCGATTTGACCGAAGTGTGTGACCACACCTCTTCAATGTAATCACGATAGAATTGTAAAAGTCATCGAGATCATCATGATGATTACAGTTATGGTACAATATCACTGTCTATGCTGTACGATATCGGGTGGTGATCAGAATAAATAATGTCATAAAGTATGGACATGTTAGATAGACAATCCTTCGCATCAGCGGTACATATGATATGGTCAAGCCATGATATAGTTCCCCAGGCAGAACTGACGTATGCATATGTGTCTATCGGGAGAGTAGGCCTATCTTGATCACATATAGCCAGAGTAAATTCTTTGCAGAAATCAAATAAGATATTTCAAAAAACTTATTTCTTAGAAATATCCGCGTTAAAATCACCAACAATAGTGATGCACGAGCTATTAATATTATTAACATATACAGCAATTTTGGACATATAATCATTGAACTTGTCCCTATTTTCCTCGCATTCATGAGGTAAATATACGTTTAGTAGATAATACTCCTTATTAGCCCAACACATTATTATGTCGCATAGCCAGTCGTAGCATTGGTCAAGAATGGTGATGTATTGATCAAGGGAATGTTTCCATAAAAAACCTACACCACCGTACGGCCTACCAGTTAAAATACCACAAGATGCATCTATAGGAGAAACACCATAACCCACATAACCATCGTGACAGGTGTTTAGTATAGGGCAATCTTGTTTAGTGAGCATAAGCTCTTGTAGGCACAGTATATCACACTTCATTTAAGAAGGGCATAAAACCTTTAAATCCATTACAATTAAACATTTGTGATGTTAATTTCCATAACTTAGTTCTTGGTGTTAAAGAATTTCCTCAAGTATACACCAGATGGCCAGTTGTCCGGGTCATAAAACTTAGTTTTTAGTTTCACACATTTGGCCTCGAGCTTATGCACAGATTTCACATACAAAGATATGTCATCAACAGTGACCGTAGGATCCAGTCGCGAGATAAAGGCTGTCAGGAATCGTCCATTCTTTACTTTGAGCTGGTTATCGCATTTCCGCGTGCCGATCACCGCCTTCGAGCCGTTACTGCGCCTTTTCTTGCCAGACACCAGCTTAAAGCCATCATCAACGATAGTCTTACTTGGTTGTTTCGCGACACCCGGCGCACGGCTCCAGATAGCGTTCGCAGCTGGTAGAGGTGTTTTGTTATCCATCCATCGCAGTGCAGTGATGAAGCAATTGCACTTGGCTTTTAAAGTGTCCCGGAATCGCCGGGAGTCTCCCGGAAATCTACATCTCCCGATATTCCGGACTGGAGAAGCAGTCTCCCAGGCTTCTATGCCAATGAAATAAAGGAAATTATGTGTGGCCTGATAAAGTCAGCGAGTTAATTGCAATCGGTCTGAGCCTGAGCTAATTCTCAAGAATGGGGACACATGGCCAAGGTCGCTCGGAAAACAAAGGGGGTTGTTTAAATCAAGCAGACTAGGCAACAACAACTGCTTAACTATAATCTTCTTGGGTCTTGCCTCTAGTTGCCTGTAGTTGACATTTCATATAAGCTTTAAACGACTAATAATAATTTTTATTTTTCTACCATACCTATAAATCCACAAACATTTTAGTTTATTTGTCCACATGTAATTTGTTTAATGTAACATTAAATATATATTAAAATTCAGTTATGTGCTATTGATTTAAGAGCACACGTGCAATGCATTTTGAAATAAAGCTGACCTGTAACCATTTTCATATTGAGAAATACTCTGATTTAAGTGCAATTCTACTATTTTTGGGTAGTTACTTTTACTTACTTACTTCATTGGAGTACTTGTTCCAGCACTGCTCCAGTTTCACTTAACATTGTTTGAGCAACTGTGAGGCGTGAACTGTGGATTTCCACCATTTCTTAATCATTCCTAATACAAAAAATGCATTGGATCACAATAATGTTGGGACTTATGTGCCATTGCTATGCCATGGTGCAACAAAAAATGATTGCATTTTGCCAGGAAGCTTTAGTCATATTAATCAAGATGGTGTTAAGTATGGGATATTTAGTATTTTTCATAAAACAGAGCAGCACCTTCTGCATTATGTCGTAGGACGTAGTGGTTGCAATAATCATTTACTACTGTATTTATTAAATATATTAATAAAGTGTTTGTATACTTTACGCTGTTTCTCCAAATAAAAAACAAAACGTTAACATGAAGCCAACATATATGGAATTAAATTAAATCAAAACATTTGCATTGGAATGCCACCCCCTAAACATTTGCACCTTCGTTCCTGAAAAATGGCATTTGCATTTAATCAAGTGAAACATTTGCATTCAAATGCGTTGACATGCATTTGTTAACAAGCCTATACCATATGCCATATAATTGGACTGTCCCTTCTTCTCCTAGATGGAAAATAATGTAGAATACAAAGAAAAGAGTACCTATCCGAACCAAAGAGGACATTTTTAGACACGCTGACTAATCACCTAAAAGGCCATATATATACTAGGAACTATATATAACGAAACGGGGCTTGGCCGCAGACCGCTCAGTTTGGCATCGTCCGATCGAACCACTGTGCAACGGTCCACTTTACGTCAGACTGCCCTCTGAACAAGACGAAGGAGCGGCAAATAAGAAGTCTTACTTCCGACCGGAACTTCCGGTCTTACTGCCGTTATGTCTGCTCTTCAAGTATTGACTTCCTGAGTCAGCTCCGATCCCACAGTCAATCCTTGGCGGACGTCTTCCTCGTTTCGAGGGAATGACAGACATATTGGCAGTGGGATCGGAAGTTCCGGTCGGCAGTTAGCTTTGTAGGACTTGGTTCGTGTCCTTGGTGCTAAGACAAGTATGCTAACTAACACTGACTGGTAGTGCTAAGTACCACGAGGTTACCAGTACATTTAGCATTAAAAAACATTGCCATTCAAAACAACACTCGTAGATGGCAATTGAATAAGTACGCTTACTTGGGTCACCATTAACAACTCTTGCTTGGACTGCATTTATTATATATCTGCATGCTCACGTTGCGTGTTATTGACACAACGATCCGATCGCGGTATGCGTCATTATATCGTACGATGACATTCGACTATTCGTAAGATTTAATAAGGTTGCTAGCCAAATTAAGACACAGCACATGGCATGCGGAGAATCGATTGGTTTATCAATAATTCGTTGATCATGTTCATTTTTATTAGTTATGTTTATTGTTTAGTCATGCAATCTAATGCTATGTTAAAGTCAGTCACTGTGGATTTGTTGACGTGTGGGTGTCCATTTGAATGTTGATTTGTGGAATTGTTGATATGGCTATTTGTCTATTAGCATATATATCTGACATATATCTATGCACATCTGTCTACACCTCCCTCAACTCTTTAATGGCGTCATTCCATACTAGCTACAAAGTCAATCGCGGACTCGAACTATGTAGCAGCAAAGCAAGCAAAATCATCTCAGTATACATTTACGAAGGTTATGTTATCTGGTAAACAACATGACAAAATGAATTTCTACCCGAAATGACATAAACTTCCACGTACATATTCCTTTGTTTCCAATGTTAGCTGCACTGGAAAATAAACTATTCGTTTCCTAATTACTAATTTTCCATTTATGTATAAAGAAAAACCAGATTATTCCTGTAAAAAGCGTAATTAAAAACTGCGTAACACTTCACCATACAAATGCGTTCATCCCCACGTACCTATGCTTACACGCACGCACGCACCCACCCACCCCCCACCCACCTACTAACACATTAACTAATCACCCACCGCCAAGAAACTAAGAACGGTAAGATCACACAACACATAAACTAGCAGATGTAGACAGCTACGTATTAAATACAGACAATTGGCCCAGGCATTATTACATAATTAAAATCTGAAGCATCTCACGCAATGACAGAGACACTTGAGATCTCCATAATAGGTTTAATTATAATGCGTCAACAGGACGTTATGAAGATATCTATAAATTATGACATGATTTAGCATCCTGTTTATTACTACATTGTACATTTTTCCGGTCCTGAAGGAGATCGCACCGGAAATGGCAACGGGAGTGACATCACGGCAGAACGAGAAGTTGAAAGGGAAGAGTTAATTAAATAGAGAAAGACGTATTTGTTCTATGTACGTCTAGAGGCGCGAATGCCAACCACAATCAGCGCCAAGTAGGGTGGCGGAAAATAGTGGAAACACCCCATATGGACCAGAAGACTGTCATTTGTAATCTTTGGAACATTCACATGTTAGCTTATATATATATATATATATTATATATATATATATCTTTAAAAGAACACATTTTATATAACCATAAGCTTATCAGCCATGCTAAAGCATTTCATCATTTCCAATACCTGGATGTACCAGTTGTGTTTCATGTCGTATCTTTAGGGCAATTTGGAAGCAAAATCTGGGCATCTGGTATTACACGAACACGTGAACTGATTAGTTCGCTGGTTAATCCGGATACGCGATTCTGCTGCTGGCGACTGACCATACGCTAGTCCGATACAACTTGTTGTGTGAATGAACAAATGTTCTTGAACCGTTTCAGCTTGTAGTGGTCAATGGCGTCAAGTCCTACTGAAAATAGTCTGCGATTCTGGACCTAGGAAGTGTTCAATGAGTTATCATAACTGTAATCAAAAATAGATAAGTGAGCGAAAAATAAACTCAGAACACGTCCAAAACATGAAATTCTACGGTCGATAGCACCCTCACGGCTCGTCATGTCCCGACGATCTTGGTATCATTTGAAAGGATGCACTTTTGTTATTCTATCGTCATGTAGATTTCCCGGTAACAGTTTAAAGAACACCGATAAAAGGACCTACAATCACGCCGTTTTCGGTGTACAGTTCCGAACGATGTTGGCGGCGGGTATTCAGTACACTAATCTTCCGATTGCGGCGCTGTTTTCCTCATTTGCATAGGTTCAGACATGCGCACTTCACCATTTCTTGATTTCATATTATACGCTCCACCCACTTTTAAACCGCGGCGAAATTGATGTGCTTTGAACGCAGCGAAACCGATATATCTCTACGTCGGCGTGACGTCACAATAACGTACGCCACCCAACGGGTCTAAATTCGTTGCGTTGGTTGGTTGATATACGTGATTGTGACGTCACGCCTACTTCGCATATGTCATTTTAGCAGCCGTTTGAAAGTGGGTGGAGCTTATACCATGAAATCAGATAGTGGTGTCGCAATCGGTAGATTGATGAACTGTGTCGACGAAACAACATCGTTCGCAGTGTCTAAGACACCGGAACGGGCCCGGTTGTAAGTCCGTTTTTAGTTAATTTTAAGAATGATTATCATGAAACCATTTATATGTTTGAATAGCAGAAAGCTTAAACTTTCAAACGACATCAAAATTGTTGGGATCCGACGAACCGTAATGGTACTAGCAGTTGTTCAAAAGGCGTTTTGGAACGTGTTTGACAGTTGTTCATTTTTCGCTCGCTTTTTTTTGCTGTAATATTATAGTTACGTATATTATACCTGCCAACTCTCCCGTGAAATCCGTGAGTCTCCCAGATTGCTGATGCATTTACCGGAATACAGGCTAATCTCCCGGATTTTCTCTCAAAATCTCCAACAGCACACCCCCGGCTTCGAGACAGCCCGACACTACGGGAGACGTGCTGAAACTTACTGAACAGCTCAATTTCCGCAAAAAAACTTGAACAGCACCCTCATCGTCTTCCAATGTCAATATCCGAGACAGCGCGACACGGGAAGCGTGCTGAACCGCTAATGAATATCCAGAATTTCAACAAAAAAGTTGGCAGGAATATAACTCGTATCGTTAAATCTGTTGGTAACAGTGTAGCATAATTGTGAATTTACCAAGGTGGCAACTCTTAATGGTTGAGTCTTTTTTCCTGTGTAAGATTATGCATTTCCCTTGGCATATGTTCACCAGATAGAAGGAGCTAATAAATACTATACAGTGTCTCTTCCGAAAACAGAGAAAAACAGGTAAATTGAGGTGAACGAAATAAAATGCACAAGTTTCGAAACCGCATGCTGTAGGTGATACTGAAACCCTGGCGACCTTGATTGGCAGTCCGTCGCGACTACCCAACGAGCTGACGTGCTCCCATGCGTGTAACATTACACACATTGAACGTACATGAACATGGACACTTGATGTTATTGCTTATTATTAGCTATACATAGATTCTAGATGTGAACGACGAATCAGTGCAGATATGCACACAATGTAAAATTGACTCACGCATAATAGGGAGGGCCTCTCTCTCAAAACGAACGAAATTTCAGGGGGGTATATAGACCAGCATTAAGAAATGTTGCATGCATGGGGTGATAAACTGAAATGTGTGGATTAAATTATGTCGCAACGCAGACGGTTATCATTATCATGCTGCGTACATTTGGGAATCTAGGCACTTCATAATAAACCTCTTTTGCGCATAAATCTTGGGGGGCGTTCGGTAATGTCAAAGGTCTACTGACGAAGTGAGCTATTTTGGGCAGGTCGAACTTAATTACATTGTTGTCGGCCACTCTTTCGAAAGGTTACTTGCACGCAATAACAGCGTTATATTGTCAACTACCCCCAGGTTCCTCCCGACGAAATCGCATTGACCTACGTCAAATTATGACGTCGTATAACAGCACCCCTGTATAACTGTATAGGACATAATATTATTGTGTGCGTGTATAATAAAAGATAGGCCCGTACCTGTCTGCTCGTTTTTATTTTATCGCAGTCATGTTATATCGTATTAAAGTTTGCATTCTGAGATCTTCCCTGCCCAAATATGTTTTAACGACCCATGATTTAAAAGTAAACTCTATCATTTAGCGGTTAAAACTACCCAATCATTACGATTGTTTGCTCCTCACGTTTCAGACTAATTTCATGAAAAGTAAACGTATCAAGTATTCACTAAGATATACTGGTTCATTAGTGCGTATATGTTTTACTTCGTTTTAGTGAAATTAACAGACAAACTATAACATTAATTTCGGTTAGTCCTAACCGAATATCGGCATACGCGCGTCATCGTGGAACACAGTATTCAAGTGGATTGCGATTTCCCTATTGTGATTTCGAATTGTGGGCGATATCGACCTTTGACCCCACCATTTGGCGCTGTTGGTGTTATGGAATACTGATTGTATGCAATGAGGGAACGTCCACGGACATATGTCACCTACTCGGCAAAACTTAGACAGACAAAGACAGTATCCGCGCATAAAGGTTTTATTTCTATTTGAGAAAGAGTATGGAACGAAACAAAGTAAACATAAAGCGTTGGAGACAGCATCTGGTTAGTAATTTCGAATTATTCAGTTGTAATCACGTATATTTAGGCATATGAATACACATATTAATATTGCTTACAAGTACTAAATTTATTTGATTTTTTTACGTTTTAGTCATATCCAATGGCGGCATGTGTGGCCTGACTGGGCCCTGTTTACGCTGTCTATAGTATCAGCCAGCAGTATGATGCTATGGCCTATATCTATGTGACTATATGTCATATATGGTAGTAGGCTGTTAGTCTAAGGCGTGGGATAATAGTAATATTGTAAATGTATTGTAAATGATCTGTAACGATTATAATTATTGAACTAATAGTAATAGACTGAACAAAACAACAATATATATATATATATAATTTATTAAGAGTAAGCAGTGTGATTGTAATGAACCTAATTGACTAAGAGTAAGCAGTGTGATTGTAATGAACCTAATTGACTAAGAGTAAGCAGTGTGATTGTAATGAACCTAATTGACTAAGAGTAAGCAGTGTGATTGTAATGAACCTAATTGACTAAGAGTAAGCAGTGTGATTGTAATGAACCTAATTGACTAAGAGTAAGCAGTGTGATTGTAATGAACCTAATTGACTAAGAGTAAGCAGTGAGATTGTAATGAACCTAATTGACTAAGAGTAAGCAGTGTGATTGTAATGAACCTAATTGACTAAGAGTAAGCAGTGTGATTGTAATGAACCTAATTGACTAAGAGTAAGCAGTGTGATTGTAATGAACCTAATTGACTAAGAGTAAGCAGTGTGATTGTAATGAACCTAATTGACTAAGAGTAAGCAGTGTGATTGTAATGAACCTAATTGACTAAGAGTAAGCAGTGTGATTGTAATGAACCTAATTGACTAAGAGTAAGCAGTGTGATTGTAATGAACCTAATTGACTAAGAGTAAGCAGTGTGATTGTAATGAACCTAATTGACTAAGAGTAAGCAGTGTGATTGTAATGAACCTAACTGACTAAGAGTAAGCAGTGTGATTGTAATGAACCTAACTGACTAAGAGTAAGCAGTGTGATTGTAATGAACCTAACTGACTAAGAGTAAGCAGTGTGATTGTAATGAACCTAACTGACTAAGAGTAAGCAGTGTGATTGTAATGAACCTAATTGACTAAGAGTAAGCAGTGTGATTGTAATGAACCTAATTGACTAAGAGTAAGCAGTGTGATTGTAATGAACCTAATTGACTAAGAGTAAGCAGTGAGATTGTAATGAACCTAATTGACTAAGAGTAAGCAGTGTGATTGTAATGAACCTAATTGACTAAGAGTAAGCAGTGTGATTGTAATGAACCTAATTTATTAAGAGTAAGCAGTGTGATTGTAATGAACCTAATTGACTAAGAGTAAGCAGTGTGATTGTAATGAACCTAATTGACTAAGAGTAAGCAGTGTGATTGTAATAAGACAGCAGATTGTAATGAACCTAATTGACTAAGAGTAAGCAGTGTGATTGTAATGAACCTAATTGACTAAGAGTAAGCAGTGTGATTGTAATGAACCTAATTGACTAAGAGTAAGCAGTGTGATTGTAATGAACCTAATTGACTAAGAGTAAGCAGTGTGATTGTAATGAACCTAATTGACTAAGAGTAAGCAGTGTGATTGTAATGAACCTAATTGACTAAGAGTAAGCAGTGTGATTGTAATGAACCTAATTGACTAAGAGTAAGCAGTGTGATTGTAATGAACCTAATTGACTAAGAGTAAGCAGTGTGATTGTAATGAACCTAATTGACTAAGAGTAAGCAGTGTGATTGTAATGAACCTAATTGACTAAGAGTAAGCAGTGTGATTGTAATGAACCTAATTGACTAAGAGTAAGCAGTGTGATTGTAATGAACCTAATTGACTAAGAGTAAGCAGTGTGATTGTAATGAACCTAATTGACTAAGAGTAAGCAGTGTGATTGTAATGAACCTAATTGACTAAGAGTAAGCAGTGTGATTGTAATGAACCTAATTGACTAAGAGTAAGCAGTGTGATTGTAATGAACCTAATTGACTAAGAGTAAGCAGTGTGATTGTAATGAACCTAATTGACTAAGAGTAAGCAGTGTGATTGTAATGAACCTAACTGACTAAGAGTAAGCAGTGTGATTGTAATGAACCTAACTGACTAAGAGTAAGCAGTGTGATTGTAATGAACCTAACTGACTAAGAGTAAGCAGTGTGATTGGAATGAACCTAAATGACTAAGAGTAAGCAGTGTGATTGTAATGAACCTAATTGACTAAGAATAAGCAGTGTGATTGTAATGAACCTAATTGACTAAGAGTAAGCAGTGTGATTGTAATGAACCTAATTGACTAAGAGTAAGCAGTGTGATTGTAATGAACCTAATTGACTAAGAGTAAGCAGTGTGATTGTAATGAACCTAATTGACTAAGAGTAAGCAGTGTGATTGTAATGAACCTAATTGACTAAGAGTAAGCAGTGTGATTGTAATGAACCTAATTGACTAAGAGTAAGCAGTGTGATTGTAATGAACCTAATTGACTAAGAGTAAGCAGTGTGATTGTAATGAACCTAATTGACTAAGAGTAAGCAGTGTGATTGTAATGAACCTAATTGACTAAGAGTAAGCAGTGTGATTGTAATGAACCTAATTGACTAAGAGTAAGCAGTGTGATTGTAATGAACCTAATTGACTAAGAGTAAGCAGTGAGATTGTAATGAACCTAATTGACTAAGAGTAAGCAGTGTGATTGTAATGAACCTAATTTATTAAGAGTAAGCAGTGTGATTGTAATGAACCTAATTGACTAAGAGTAAGCAGTGTGATTGTAATGAACCTAATTGACTAAGAGTAAGCAGTGTGATTGTAATGAACCTAATTGACTAAGAGTAAGCAGTGTGATTGTAATGAACCTAATTGACTAAGAGTAAGCAGTGTGATTGTAATGAACCTAATTGACTAAGAGTAAGCAGTGTGATAGTAATATACCTAATTTATTACTTTTATACAAACAATTACTATTATTGGACATTTCAAAATGTAATTTGAATTATGCTTATATGTGCAGGTTATTTAATTATTTACAATGAAAAGAATATGGTAGTATTTTCACCAGGTTTTTTTTATTGCCCCCACAGTGAGTTTTTCTGTTATGTTCAGAAAACGAGCGCACCTCAATACCTTGAAAATTAATGCCCATAACATGTATATTTAGCATGTAACCGATTTATATGGGCATTGGTTGCATTTGGCAGGTGGTCATACATCGCATTGCAACAGTTGCAAGCACATTAAAATGATTATTGTTAGAAACAATCAGTGCTGACTATTAATACAAGCATCATAGTTTCAGGACTTGATGTATGTCATCACCGCGTGCAGGTGTAGGCGGCTAAGCTCTTCACATTCAGGTAAACGAGTATTGTGGTACATATTAATCTGTCACCAAACATTTTACCAAAATCAAGAATACTAGCAATGGACAAGTATTGATACGTTATGTTTGTCTGCATGAGGATTTTGCAGTGATGGGTATCCTCGTTAAATTGCGTAATGTTGTTAGAAATACATGTAAATCAAGGTAAAGACATTGTAAAGTAAAAACATTTTATTGAAACTTTTACGATGTGATTGACTACAAAATGATGAAAATCACAATACAACTACAGGTACAATCACTGCACTTGATGTGTATAATGTAATAATTTGTAATATAACATACACATCACACAATTTCAGTGTGGCTGAATGCTTCCCGCGTAAGTCGAGACTGTGTTCAATTTAACAGGTCTGCCAGGGAGTAAAGTGTACAGCGCTTTGAGCAATCTACACTATATAATAGGATACTACACTATGTAAGAAGTAGTTAACTTTATTCAAGTGTTGTTTATAACATAATTAATACAATGGGTACGTGTGTATTATCACCATGTGAAATGAAAATGTAATGTAAATTATTTGTGAAAATATATCAGTGATAAAAAAGAATAACGTAGAAAACGGATATGTGGCATGAAAAATATATAACAGTCCTCATAATACATAGATCATTTAAACAAACAAGTAACATACTGCAGTCAGTGTATAAACAGATTGTTGTTGAAAAATGTGAAAAATATTTCAATACCATTACTTCATCACAAACTTGTGTATTCCATAACACGTACCCGGTGTATGTTGCAAGAACCCAGCTAGCTGCCACTGGCTATCAACCACACAAAGACAATGAAACCCTACCACTGTAACTAGTTGAATTGAAGACAAATACCATGTATTATTGACTTTTGATAAATGTGTTGTCACATAAAAACATCATACATCATTTGATACATGTCAGAGCCATGCTAATTGTCACTTTGTGTGCTGTACAGGTACAAACGGATGTACAACAAAACGTCAGGAAGACGGTGGTGGGAGTAAAAACCGTGCAAGCTGATGGGTCTACGTCACCAGTCGGCATTGTGTCGAATCCGGACCCTTTTGAAGCCCAAATAACGACCCGGTTTGCGCTAGTCTGCGCCGTTGCGTTACCGGACAGCGCGCGTAAAATGGGCGATATAGCAGCGTATGTTGATACAAACCGTGGCGCAATTTACGCCTCAAATGCACGTAAGACGCAATATTCTTAAAGGTAACTATGCCTAGCTAGGATAATGTTGAATGATGAAACTATCTCACTGAGGTATCAAAGTTAGGCAAAGTTATAATGGCGAAATCGAGGTGGGTCCGGATTTGACACAAGTGCCCACAAATCTATTCAACTAATATTCTATGCCGTTTTTTTGTTTTCCCAAAATAAGGAATGTGATTCGTAAGATATCTTTGTGCTAAATATATAATACATATTCCGACAAAGCTGTGCAAAACAAACTTTTGGGAAAGTTTATTTCAGTGAAGCACTTACGAATATAAACCACCGAAGTTCACATCTCATTAAAGACGCCTATTGCCCCAAACCGTGTATACTAACGGGTTATCAATAACTTGGGCTAGACAACGATATGCTTGCACAGAAATTGGATATACTAAACAACGTATACTGTTTTCTAAAAGGACACAATTTGAGAAAACGTTCTTGCTATTAATAGAAACATACTTCTGTGGCATTCCAGAAATGACTGTTTAATTAATTGCATAGCATGCTAGCAACAAATAAAATATAATCTTTGGAACATAAACCACCAACTTACCATAATATTATTTTACAATAATTTCAAGGTGACGATGAAAGAATCTTCAGATGATACCACTGGATGCTTCCCAGAGAAGTCGAGATGGTGTTCGACTGAACAGGTCTGCCAGGGAGTAAAGTGTAAAGCGTTTTGAGCAGTCCTTACGACTGGATACTGCTCTATATAAGAACTTACATTTTTGCTTTTTAACCGACTCTGTCAGAGTAGTAACATGGCCTAAGGTTAGGGCAAGAAAAACATCACCACAACCAACCAAGTATTAAACATCCAATAATGATTATTCATTTCACAGAACGAATAAACACATTCTCGCCAATTTGAATGCATCCATCCTATCGTCCCTCTGCTTCAAACATCCTCGCGAACAATGCGTCCTCTATCAGTTCACATTAATGTTTGCCGCATTTGCTGAACGAAACGATCAGAAACACAATGACGTAAGCAAAACGGGTTGTCTAGTAAAAATAAAGGGAGAACGTCACGTGATGACGTCATCACCACTTGAAAGACGCTTACGTTGGTGCGCAGTAATACTAATAAATAAATCCTTGGAAACCAAGCTCAGAGGCGCATCAAAACAAAAGGATTAGTCAATCTCAAAATCCAGAAGCAGTATTCCAGTTGTCAACAGATGGGTCAAGGCGCTAGGGAGCTACGGTGGATAAGCAAGGTTGTAAAGATAAGTTTCTAAATGACGACGGAATTTTGTAATATTTTCAACTGATCTAACACTAAGAGGGAGCATATTCCAGAGAGTTGGTGCAGCAACACAAAAAGCCCTAGTTCCAATGTTAGTGTTGACTCTAGGAACAAAAAGTAGGTCAGAACTAGATGATCGAAACTGGATAGGTTTTCTTACAGGAGTAAGCAATGATTGCAAATAAGATGGTTGCATATTGGACAGTGTCTGGTATGTAATGGTACATATCTTAAATATTATACTATATCGTACAGGAAGCCAATGCAAAGACTTCAAAATTGGTACAGGGCGAGATGTTAGTGTTGACTCTAGGAACAAAAAGTAGGTCAGAACTAGATGATCGAAACTGGATAGGTTTTCTTACAGGAGTAAGCAATGATTGCAAATAAGATGGTTGCATATTGGACAGTGTCTGGTATGTAATGGTACATATCTTAAATATTATACTATATCGTACAGGAAGCCAATGCAAAGACTTCAAAATTGGTACAGGGCGAGAAAAACGAGGATATCTTGTAACTACTCTTGCTAGACAATGTTGGACACGCTGAAGTTTTGTGATATCCTTGCTAGCAATATTATAAAGGAGGGAATTACAATAGTCAAGTCTGCTGCTAACAAGCGCTGTTGCAATAGTTTTAGCAACAGAAAAAGACATATACCGGTTAATACGGCGAAGATCACGAATATGATAAAAACAGCAGCGACATGTTTGAGTTGTGTTGTCGAAAATTGAAGTTACTATCAAAGATCACTCCTAGATTCCGCACCGATGTTGCTGGCGTGATATACTGATTCAAAATACGCGTAGGGAAAAAACCCATCCAGTTTACTACGCTGCATTGGAGTACCAATAATGATCAATTCAGTTTTATTTGCATTTAGTTTCAACTTGCTGTCAATCGTCCAGTGGTAGATATCTTGAAGGCAATCACTAAGTTGGTTAAGGGAGCGATTTG
>CM034536.1:66003179-66087968 GCA_020002185.1 Paraescarpia echinospica
ACTACCACTACCACTACTACTACCACTACTACTACTACTACTACCACTACTACTACCACTACCACTACTACTACCACTACCACTACTACTACCACTACCACTACTACTACCACTACTACTACTACCACTACTACTACCACTACTACCACTATCAGCACTACTACCACTAACACTATCACTACTACTACCACTACTACCATTACCACTATCACTACCACTACTACCACTACTACTACCACTACCACTACTACTATCACTATTACCACTACCCCTACCACTACCACTACTACCACTACTACCACTACTACTACCACTACTACTACCACTACTACTACCACTACTACTACCATTATTACTACCACTACCACTACTACCACTACTACTACCAATACCACTACTACCACTACCACTACTACTACCACTACCAGTACCAGTACCACTACTACTACCACTACCACTACTACCACTACAACTACCACTACCACTACTACTACTACTACCACTACTACCACTACTACTACCACTACCACTACCACTACTACTACCACTACTACCACTACCACTATTACTACCACTACTAACATTACCACTACCACTACCACTACCACTACTACTACTACTACTACTACTACTACTACCACTACTACCACTACTACCACCACTACCACTACCACTACTACTACCACTACCACTACTACTACCACTACCACTACTTCTACCACTACTACCACTACTACTACCACTACTACCACTACTACTACCACTACTACCACTACCACTACTACCACTACCACTACCACTACCACTACTACCACTACCACTACTACCACTACCACTACTACTACTACCACTACCACTACCACTACTACTACCATTACCACTACTACTACCAGTAACAGTACAACTACCACTACTACTACCACTATCACTACTACCACTACCATTACTACTACCACTACCACTACCACTACTACCATTACTACTACCACTACCACTACTACTACCACTACTACCACTATTACTACCACTACTAACACTACCACTACCACTACTACTACTACTACTACTACTACTACCACTACTACTACTACCACCACTACTACTACTACACTACACTACTACCACTACCACTACTACTACCACTACGACTACCACTACCACTACTACTACTACCACTACTATTACCACTACCATTACTACTTCGCGCATTAATTGCAGCGTGGCTGAATGCTTCCCAGAGAAGTCGAAGTGGTGTTCGATTGAAAAGGTCTGCCAGGGAGTAAAATGTAAAGCGCTTTGAACAGTCCTGAGGACTGGATACTGCACTATTTAAGAACTTAAGAACTTACTTTTTTATTACTACTACTAATACTACTAAAAAGTAAATTATATATATAGTGTGCGTATATATATATAAATATATATATATATACATGTATATATATATATATACATATATATCGCAGTATCCAGTCTTTAGGACTGCTCAAAGCGCTTTGCACTTTACTCCCTGGCATACCTGTTCAATAACACATCTCGAATCCAGCCCACCATTCATACACAAATACCCACCATTGTCTACAGCAAGGTACTCATTCATACAGTTGGATGAACTAGAGGAACGTAGAATGAACGAATTTGGTTCGAAACGGCAGCAACAAGATTCAAACCCGGGCTCTCTCGATTGAGAGTCCGACGTTGTAGGGACTCTAGTTGCTGTGCCACCTCGCTCTTCAAATTATTATTATTATTATCATCACCATTATTATAATTATAGTTATTATTATTATTACTTTGTGTAATCCGCTATCTTTTAAATGCAATGTGTATGCCTATGATTACGTTGACTGTTTTTATTGTTGATTTCCTGGATCACGCTAGCAATTCCTAGTACAAAATTAATATAAAAATAATGTAATAACATGTGCTATTATTTGCAGTCTTAACACCAACCATAACTAACTCCAACTATGACTAATTATAATACTCAATGTTATAATGATTAATAATAACCTATCACACTAACCATTATTTGTTTATCCCTGTCAGGTGTACCGTAAAATAAACGTTCTAAGAATGTGCACAGGTGATTCACAAGGTGGCTGCTGTTGCCTAGGATTTGTTTGATCACTAGATGGCAGCATGTTTCACTTTGTTTTGCGCTAAACTAAAATCTCAAGGCAAGCGAATTTCTCCGGGAAGACCATTCTTGGACTAGTCTCGCTTAACCGAGTCTCGCCCGGCTGCGTCACTTCGCCTGGAAACACAGTCTGGCCGAGAACACGCGTTATGATTGAACGTATCTAGTACCGCTCCTACGGTGCTCCCATCTCGCGGCGTCGGGATAATCGAGGCTAGTGTTAGTCTCGCTTAACCGACTGTCGCCCGGCTGCGTGATTTCGCCGGGAAGAGAGTCTGGTTCTGAAGCCGCCTTTTTAAATGTTATCCGTTAGATGGCAACACTGGTATACTTATGAATTAAAACGTCATCAAAGAGTGAAATAGAGTGCATTGTCGATAAATTTGTTCCCTTGAAAAAACAAGGGAAACTGTCCAGAAAGAAATACTTATCGAAAGAAGCCATTAGAAAAATTAAGTACAAACAAACGATGTGGAAGTCATATAGACGTACTGGAAATAACGAAGACTACAACATTTATAAAGAAGCACTAAACTAAGCTACAACTGAAATTATAAATTCGAAGAGAAGCTACGAACAAAAATTAGCTAGTAATATAAAACAAGACAGCAAGAGTGTTTATGCATATGTTCGGAGCAAACATAAATTTCATTATAAGGTCAGTCCTCTGGAAGATAGTGCTGGAAATATAATATCGATGGATTCTTAATGAAAGCTTTCGACAAAGTGCCACATTAAAGATTATTTAAACTAAAGGCCCATGGCATAGGAAATGGTATAATAAACTGGATAGAAAAATAGCTAATTGACAGAAGACAACGGGCAGTAGTTGATGGGGAGGCTTCAAACTGGAAGTCAGTTTTGAGTGGGGTACCACAGGGATCAGTACTGGGATCTATATTGCTCTTAATATATATCAACGATTTGGACGATGGTATAACAAGCAAGGTGTTGAAATTTGCGGATGATACAAAATTGTTTAGAATGATTAAACATGATGAAGGTAGACAACATTTACAAGATGATCTTGACAGATTGATCAAATGTTCTGAAAAATGGCAAATGTTGTTCAATTTTGGGAAATGTAAATGCCTCCACACAGGACATGGACAGGTTCTGTACTAAGTACTTCTATAAAAGAAAAGGACTTAGGGTTAACCATTAGTGCAGATATGAAGGTTTCAGAGCAGTGCGGTATTGCCGCTTCAAAGGGAAATCAAATCCTTGGATTCATTAGGCGAAACATAACGTATAAGGAAAAAGAGCTAATAATACCGCTGTACAAAACAATAGTTAGGCCTCATTTAGAATATTGTATTCAAGCGTGGAGGCCATATCCCAGGAAGGACATAGATATGCTAGAAAGAATACAAAGGAGAGCAACTAAAATTATATTAAAACTGAGGGATCTTAGATACAAAATACGCCTAAAAATGTGGTTTAACAACACTAGAGACCAGGATATTGAGAGGAGATCAGATAGAAATGTTTAAAATATTGAATGGTTATGAAAATATTCATAGAAATATTGTTTTCTCAGTTAAGAAAGATGGAAGAACAAGAGGACATGAAGTTATATTAGTAAAGGAGCAGTGTAGTTTAGATATAAGAAAGTTCTCATTCTCACAAAGGACTGTAAATGAATGGAACAGATTATCTCCTGATTGTGTTGGTGCTAGTAGCGTGAATATGAAAATAAAATCGACACATACCTCAAAAGGGCGGGATACACATAGATAAAAAAGTATTGGACTCTCGATAAGCCAAAAGGCTTCCTTGTCCACTTGCCATCTAGAGTTAATTTTCTGGATGGCAATATTGTTAAATCTTGTTAAATTTATGAAGTAATGTGACGTATTGTCAGGATTATTTTTGTGTGACATGTTTCAATATAAATATAATATAATATTGAATAGTTTTTATAGTATAGTAGTATTTGAAAAAGTGTATCCTTATTTAATTTGTTTTTTTCATAGTTGGCCCGAGAGCCAATCATCGTCTCTACCTAAATCTGGGGTAAAGCCGCCCTACCGGTAACATTGGCAGAGCTTTAATTTCCTAGGCAGTTGTGAGGGGCAAACAAGTGCTGCCACCTCACGGTGCCTGGGCAATCGAGGATAGGATGGTGAATCCATTTTGCGTACGCTACCAGCAGCAAATGTTTTGGGCGAGCAGCCGTTATCGAGATTTAAAATAAATTAGATTTACCTTTTCTGATTATCACTTGTGTCAATATAACCAAAGGTTCCAATACGTAGCATAAACTTATATAAGTTGACTCTTATTTAACATTTAGTTTTATTGTTAGCCTGGGAGCCAACCATCGTTTCTACCCGGATTCAGGATATCATACAGTGAAAACCAGCGTTATCTTCCAGGCGGTAGAACGGGAGCCCTACGTAGTACAGCGGCTAAGAGTAAGACATTGTATGAATTGTGCACTTTTTGACAAATCATGGGAATTGGCACATACGTAGTTTATTATGTGTATAATCATATAAACCTAGGTACCCATTGCTATCGACATGGCACCTGGCTGCCATCTTGATTTTTAAAATGACAAAGCAACATAGAAGTGTGGTCTAGATGTCTAAACCAACACTTCCATGGTCAAGGAATCCATTTCCGTCATGTGCTATATCATCAGATGAAGGCCATGTTGAAATTCAAGATGGCTGCCAAGCATAGACGTTTTACGAACATAAGTTTAGTGCCTCTTGAAATTGAGGACTCCATATGACGAATCCATAGGTGGTTCATATGTTTCAAGGTCAAGGAATCCAGTTGTGCCACATGCTTTATCCCCATATGACGTCCATATTGAAAAACAAAATGGCTGCCATGGAAATCATCTGCCCGAATATCTCAGCTTGTACACAACATAGAAACATGATATTGGTGTCTCTACCAACATATATGCAGGGTCAATTAATCCATTTAGTCTACATGTTGTATCCACAGATATGACAGATATATATATTTAAATTAAAGATGGCCGACATCCAAAGTCATATAATTTGATTTTTAATTCAGCTTTAAATCCGATAATGTACGTGTAAATGAATATAAATAGGCTACATCCATCAAATTATGGTCACACAGAATATCAAGATGGCTGCCATGCCATATATATATATATATAATTATATACGTTCTAGGAACATGATCTGAAAGTGTGTTGGGTTTAGGATTCCATACCTGGTTTATGGTATGTGTCTTCACGATTATAACCTTTCTGGTTGTTGCCAAATTTTACTCAGCTATATTTTCAACCATAATATACCCCACAACATACATAGTCATAAAAAATAATATCTAAATTGGACTACACTTAGATTTGTAACCACAGTGCAGTAAGTCATAGCATGGCATCAGTACCTCTGGGAGTTCGAGTCTAGCATGGCTTTCATACTGAATTAGTTGCACTCCAACCACAGTGTCCAAGACCAGGCAGATGGGGATTTGGCATAAGAGCTTGTGACATCACACAACCAATTTGATAAACAACCCATCTCACATGTTGATGCAATGCATATTTTGATGGTGGGGTATTCCAAGTCATACCAGAGCAAACAGCTATTTCCTTGCTTCATCCACCCTACTAAGTGTAATAGACTTAATGTAAATTTCGGTGATGAACCTCTCTATCGTATTTAATGTATATGAGTCTAATTTTTAAGATTGTGATGATAGGGCGATGAAGACATCTGTAACAGCGGGGAATGGAGTTCATGCTAACCGTGACGATTTCTTTCCTCGACCAAGGAAACTGGATATTATGTCACACCAACTCAATACATAATATAGCATTAATGTTTCCTATTTCACAGGTTGTTGGCAATGGCATGGGATGCAATGGGACAAAAATGGGTTTCAACGTCAAAACGTTTATCGATTTCAACTGCAACGAATTGCCTTACGGCCAGAATAACCATATATGTATACATTGCCAGATATCCACTTTGGGAAATCCTTGTTGAACGCATTGTACGTGCTATACAAAGAGTAATATGCTACCGATGTCCGTCTCTTCGTGTGTTCATGCCTGAAGGTATTGCAGGTCGTTTGTGGCTTTCTGGACTGTGATCACAACTATCTGACCTTGTGTGCTGATGAATACCTATCCACCGGAAACGAATGACCTTGTACAGTGTAGCAAATAATGAAACAACCTCTGAGTGGTTCGGCTATATACTCTGCGTCCTCTTGCCATGAGTGAGGAAGTCAGCAAAATACCTACTACATACAATGAATACTTTTCTGACGTATGCCAACTGGAATGTAATGTATATGATACATTATTGCTGGGAATTGTCGTCAACTGTCCATCTACGCCTGGATAGCATCATCATCCAACACCTTTGTGTCGAGACATGGAGCAATCTGCAGTGATGGGAAGTACTGTGGAGATTACGCCAGTCAGTCTCATTGTCATCATTGGCGATTTTCAGTCGTTTCGTCGGCATATCTGCTTTAGTATATTTCCACGTGTCCTTAACAGTGTATACCTTTGCTTTTCATTGTTTTGCTAATGACTACGTTTGTACTCAGAGTCAACTAATATACCGAATTTCAGTGATTGGATTACACAAATGTTTAAATGTTGATACTAAAGAATATATTTATTTAGCAAAGTTTTTCTGTACGCCAGAACGTAATACATTTATGTTTTGTTGAGTTTTTATAATTGGCAATTTGAACACTATCTTCCAATTCCACTTAGATACCCGTGATATATATGGCACTGTCACCATCCACCTCTCCCAGGATTGTGGATTTTCTGTTAAACTTTTTGTGGGTGATTGACTTGATCATAACACCGGCCTAATGTTTTTGCTGAGAAAACATGTTGTGGTTTCTGCATGTTCATTCGTAAGTTGTCAGTAAATTTCAAGACGTGTTGTCAACACGATGTTGAGAATGTTTTCCTTATCGCCGACATTAACTCGAAATGTAACCATTTGTTTTGGCCATTCTTATTCAAAGATATATTTCTCTTCACCTGTATATGCACTGCCAGTTATCTTATGGTTCAGAACATAGCTCAGAAACAACTGCCAACACGAATTGACATACTCGTGAATATATAGGTATTCATATATGAACCACACATGGATTCCTCAACCTAAAGAGGCACAAGCTACAATCATGTTCATAAAACGCATACGCAGGGTAGCCATCTTGAATTTCAATATAGCCGTCATCTGTGGATATAGCACATGGCAGAAATGGAGTCCTTAACCCTGAAAATGTTGGTTTAGATACAAAGAATATGTTTTTATCTTGTTTAGAAGCTGAGATATCTGGATAATGGATTTCCGTGCGGCCATCTTAAATTTTAATATGACCATCATCTTCGGATACTGTATAATACAGGAATGGATTCCTTGACCCTGGAAATGTCGGGTTAGACATCAAGAACATGTTTTATGTTGCTTAGAAGGTGAGATACCCGAATAATGGATTTCCGTGTGGCGGCCATGTTTTAAATCAAGATGGCGGCTAGGTATCATATCGATAGCAATGGGTACCTAGCTTGATATGCCATAATCCACATGTGTGCCAATTGTCATGCTTTTGTCAAACAGTGCATAATCGTATCTCTTAGCTGCTGTAGTAAGGGGAGCCCTACCGAGTAAAGTGTAAAGCACTTTTAGCAGTCCTACAGACTGGATACTGCGCTATATATACATATCGCGGCGCTTGGATAGTTGAGGCTATTCTTGGACTAACAGCTAATGCTTATATCAAGTAATACATGAGTTTTGTAGAGTTTAATTTTGTTGCAGTCTATGTACATGCATGGTTGCATACACCACACACATAGGTCATAGTTATAGATTAGTGTTACTTTAGACAGATAAAAAGCTGCTTTAGTTTAGAATGCAGCATTAAAAATCGTGTAGATATCAATAACGTTACACCATTAACGTCAATTGAATACTATGTCAATGACAGCAGTCAATAAAATATAAAAATTTTACAATAACTCAGATAGACAGATCAAATTATGTTTAGTCCGGGTGTTGACCGGTGAATAGTGCATTGGGGTCCGCACGATGTGTTTTGCGGTTTTTATGACTTTCTAACCCTCTAGGTCAATAATCCGAGTGATGCCACCCAGGCACCATTGAGCGTTTTTGTATAAACCCATTAATATGCAAATTAGTTATCGCCATTAAAATATGTACTACTTTTCTTAATATATCGAATTGTAAACATCCAAACAATCAAAATTATGTGTCGAAACGCATGTTTTCAGGGTATCTGGTTATGACTAAGTCAGTGAACAAATTATAAAATGCAAATTTGTCGCATGAATATACAAATTAGCTCTGACCAATATAACCTCACGATTTGTGTTTATATCTCATCAATAGGCGAGCGGTATACAATTTGAAAGCCCTATATATCTCTATCACAACGAAGCCTGTCGTAGAACTGCAAAATGGTGCAATCACTCCAAGGTCAAACAAACAAGTTCACCGTCAAATGATAATTTGTGGAAATTGTGCACTTCCGCAAACGTCTTAAAATTACAATGGTTGCATGTCTACCTGGTACTTTCTTTAATAACAAAATGGCCATGTCATATATTTTTGGCAAGCTTATTTGACTCTCCGACAAAATGAGATACAATGTGGAGCCGGAACCCGGTATAGTAAGTGTAAAGCTAAGGTCAAACAAGGTCACCGTGAAATGGTGAATATTCCCGCGAACTTCACAAAGTTACAATGACTCTGTATCTACTTCATTTCTATGGACACATCATATACAGCGTGAAAGACTAATTTCTTTCCTTCAAGATGAAATATCACTTGGAGGTGTCAGTTGATAGCGATTGTGTAGAGCGACGAAACAGTGTCACTGTCAAGTGAGACATGTACAAAATTGCGCTATCCCGCAAACGTTATACAATACCAATGGTGGCTTATATCTACGTTACCTACTTGCTCATGGACATGTCATAAACCTTTGAGAAGCCTACTGTCATTCCGTAAATACAGGATACCACGGGGAGCTATCAAGTGTTATAGTAAGTGTGGAGTGAAGGTCAACCAAGGTCACAACCAAATGATGAATATTCAAAACTGCGCCATTCCGCAAAAGTTGTACAATTACAATGTTTGCAAATCTACTTTGTCTACCTACACTAGGCCAATTAAGTTAGACACCTATGCGTACTGTGTCCCCGTTAAAATGATTGGTATGGAATTGTAAAGTGGTGGTTTAACTGCGAAGTTTGAACAAGGTCACCGTAAACGATGCATTTTCGAAATTGTGCCATTCCGCAGATTGCAGGCCAACCAACATGTGATGTTATACTTTTAACGGCATTTTTGCATCACCCATGGGATGAAAAAAAAGTAAAGGTAAGTTCTTATATAGCGCAGTATCCAGTCCTCAGGACTGCTCAAAACGATTTACACAAAAACAAAAACGCTCAAGAGTGTTTGGCTTGCATCACACGGATAATTGACCTACGTGGTTAGAAGGTCCCTAATGCACGGTACACCTTCAAAAGGGCGTTTAATTGACTGCTGGACCATCCTCGCAAGCCAGGGCTGTTTGCCATGCAAAACTAGCCCTGGCTGATCTCTTACGCGAAGTGCGGAAGTTAGCTGAGTCAAACTAGTAACTGACTTCGCCAGTCGCGACTGCATCACCCGTCAGAACAACGCAAATACCCGCCCCAATTTTAAGACGGATAAACGACTTCTGGGAATCCCAATATATAATGACCCGTTCGCCTATTAGCACGAGCAGCTGAGCGGTATTTTTTTGTTTCCAATAATTGCGTCTACTTCCTAAACATTGCACGTAACACGTGCCACGGTTGGTTGAAATTTGTTTTATTATGACCACCTGACCTGCCTAAATCTACTGGTCTAGTGAGCGATTTCATAGGCTGGGCTTAAATTCAGAGTTTCGCAAAGCGATCAGCCAGGAGTACTGCTGGTTGGCACTGACGTAATCTGCAGCAGTGACCCCTGTCGCGCTAGAATGTGCCGGACTAGTTCCAACGGCAACGCCATGCAGGTTTTAGGAAAGCTGGAAAAACAACGAACTAAAATCGATAATTATAATACGGCACATCTGGAGGATGTACGAAAAATAATAAAAAGCGTAAAACTTGCAAGGTGCTGTAGCAGACGACATTTAACAAACTGGAGAAACGCCACTGACACTGTAGGGAAAGCGGAGAATCGGGGAACTAGAATAATGACGCGTTTGACTTGCACGGTGCTAGGCTAAGCCCTGAACTGTACAGAATGTCGCTTATCCGGCCATGAGCGCTGCTACATATTCGAAGTATTGCGCGAATCGATAGGCTGCGTTATGCCTATAATATCGCCATCGATTACCAGCGAGGACGATTGCCTGCACAGTTGACTGCAGTGTTGTTACGCTGCTATCCGCGATCAGTGCTTGTCCCGTTAACGGATGAAACGACGCGTGACGAGAGCGGTCAACGTGCTGGAACGGGTCCGCGGTCTCATTCCGAGAGGCTATAACTCCCGAGGAGGTCAAAAATTGCATTGGTTATAAAAGAGAACAGTTGTTTTGCATGGATACTGTACACACACAAAGGGGAAGTGCTCGGAATTAACTCGCAGTGAGGCAAGACGGGGAACAAATCCTAGGATACGGCCTGGCTAACCTAACTTCCAAAGCTGCGAGTGAGACGCTGGGATTGAGATTAGACTAGATCGTCTTTAGCATGTTGCTACGGTAACACCAGGTAAACGTTCACGATAATACTCGTAGCCACAGCCTGTGTTGGTTACCGTGCTCAGGCTGATCGCGTGCAACCGAATTGTAGCTTAGAAATTGCACTAACATAATACTAATAGTGACTAGTGTTAGAATAGTTGGACAGTCCTAGTTGGAAGGTTGCTGCATGTATAACTATGTATATATATATATATATATATATACCGAGCATATGGGGCATATAGTTATAGTATATACTGACAGGGCTTGACATTAACTCCCATAAAGTACTTGTCCAGTAGGACAAGTACTAATTCATGTTTACTTGTCCCAACAGAAATTTACTTGTCCCACCAAAAATTGCTTTAAACACAAAACACCAGTGTTCTTACCATAACTGGCTCTGGGGTTGTACCTTCCAAATTACGAAGGTTGTTACAGGCTTACTAAACACAACTTGGCGGGCAGTATACCTTCAACAGAGTTAGTATAGTCTTAAGAACATTATATTAATTTATAAATTAAAAACTAGGAACAGACTGCCTCCTTGTAACTAATTAAAATGTAAAGCTAAACGTGTCGTGGCATTTTACTGAACACAATTTTATATCAACACTACGTACAGTGTTCTGAATTATCATATCTGCTAATAATACAAAATATTGTTTGTAATAAATTCCAGATACAGTTAAGTAATTGGACCTAGCCATGCATGCTACCTGGTAATTTTTTTGATATTTACATAACAATAATTTAAGCAATTTAATTCTTTTATGAAATTATGCATATTTATTTTGAATGTATGTATGTCCATACATTATTCACACAGGGAACACTCTCCTCTTTATATATTCTGACCGGCTTTATGTTGAAATTTGCATAGGCACACATTATTCCACAGTTTAAACTTTAAACAAATAAAAAAAACTAGCTAGTTAGTTAAGAGTTGCTCAAGTGATATAAGGGTGGACAGTACAGGGGTTGCCCAAGTCACCAAGTGATATAAGGGTGGACAGTACAGGTGTGCCTGCATAGGACTTCGTACCTACAGCTTTAGCCTTTAGGCAAAGTCGTCATTCACTTGCTACAATATATCAATATTTTGTCTGCAGTAGATCTTAAGCAGGGGCAGAGCAAGGGGTTAAAGTGGCATCATGCACAATTTGTTTGATGGTAAATACCCATTAATGTATCATTACAAGGACCCAAATGTCAGTCGCCCACAGGCAGGACAATAATTAATGGACACAGTTCTAAATTGCACACTGCATCTAAAGCATTTTATTTAGTCGCATTGTACCCGCAAATGCACCAAGGTAGCAGCAACTTCAACCTGTTGATATTGTGACTCAATCAACTAGTCCAGGACAAACGGACAAGCGTTAATGTCGAGCCCTGACTGATATAGTAACTACTAACCACATAGGTGTCAGAACCGGGGGGTGGGTTAGTCATGTGAGAGTAGCAGGCCGGTAGTTCATGTGAACCCCCCTTTTTGTGAACCCACTTTTCTCCAAAATGTGAACCCCCCTCAAAATTGCATCTTTAAAATGTGAACCCCTATTTGTATTCCATGTTTCTCAAAAGCGTTAACCCCCCTCCTAAAAGCTGCTGGATAGTGTTCAAGCATTACAAGGAATGCCAAGAAAGCCTGATTTGTGCAGATGTTAAAGGGAGAACCGTTATCTATTAAGTGATCATCACTGAATGTATGGGAGCCTGGTTGACAGGTCTGTCCCCAATGCCTTGTGTGAAAACGGCAGTCACTAGAGGAATGTGTGTCAAAGGACCATTGCATCCAATTAGCCATGTAGAAGGACTTCACACTATCCCAGGGTCTCCTGTTATGAAAACGCACAGGGTAACAAATACCAAAGAAACCAGTTTTACACCAAACGTAAAATTATGAGTCCTAATTGTAGTCACTCAGAGGTGACAGATGCAGACAAAATACTGGTGAATTAACGGGGTGACGATGATTGAACAATTATGGGCACATAAATTAAGCCATATAAAATAATTCATTATTTCTCATCAGAACTCTGAACGAAACGTGCAGCTTTTTATTTTTAGTATGCTGATTAAGGTAATTAACTACCGACTGTCAAAGAGGCTATTCTCAACAATCAACAACTTAAGATGTGTAGCGAATGTATTTCTTACAAGCTGCAAACCCGGTAGACAAACTCATCTGGCTTAACACAAAGCATCATTTTCAACTGTTCAGCTGGGATGCGAATTTCGATGAATAATTGTTTTTAATCAATACAAAATAAAGTTTAGCTTCACCTATTTTAAAATGCGCGTGCTGATGAGAAATCGTGTAATTGTGTGGCTGTATGGTTGCCGAAATACTGTGGTTGCTAGTTGCATGTTTGTAGATCTCAGAAAGGGGAGCTTTATCGCTGATGAGGCAAGAATGTGTGAAGGGCCTTTACTATCAATTATTATGTCCATTTTGTGTTCCGTATAGTTATAAAATACAGTTTGTGTTTCCTGGGGTCAGTGTGGTGTACAGGATATGGCAGTTGACTGTTTTACAACTAGAATTTAATTCAAATTCCGCAAGAGGACAATAATTTGTCTAATCTTCTATGTACCGGGCATGTTTTATAAAGGTTTGTTAATTTACTAACTTAATTATGTTTATGATAAATTATGGAACTTTTGCACATCAGATCAGATAAATATAATATATATTAATTGAGTGAAAACCAGATTATAAATGTCACACTTTAACTGTTTATTCTGAAAAATAACTTGGACACACCCACACTCCTCGGTGCCTCGTTTATTATATTAATGTGACCGTATTCAAAACAATTGCACACACGGCGAAGGGTTTCGAGTAAATAATTCAGTTATATTCACAACATACTTGGCTTGATTTGTATATAAGATGAAAGAATATAAGACAAAACCACATGGTCCACCAATCTCACACCCACTTCATTGTTCTTCCAGTTAGAAATGTAACCTTCTGCATTACGAGCCCCCGCATGAACATGTGGGCCCCTCTGCATTGTAAAAAAATATCACCGCACATGATATCGAACTTGTGGCACCCCCTGGAGTCTGAATTAGTAAAATGTGAACCCCCCATTGTGAAAAGCTGGCTACAGGCCTGAGTAGGGGGCATATTTTGTGGGTTTTGAACATGTCTTTGGTGAACACCGTTCAAGTTGCAACTCTCAAGTTGAATCTGCATAATTGTATAATAGTACAATTCCATAATTATTTCATGAAAATCTACAAAAACGCTTTAATTCCCTCCCCCACATTTTCTGAACTCATATCCAGTGTGACAGCGGGAGTGCTGAAACTCTGTCTTAGCCCCCTCAATATTAATTTTGTTCCAGTGCCAGTGAACCACTTTGAAACATGTTGGGTATATTTACCTCTCGAGAAACCTTTTTGTTTTTTCTCTGTATAAATTTGACTGCATCTCGCAGCCTTCTTCAGCACACTGAATCTACGGTCATGTCACATGACCTATGTCATGTGACAAGCTGGAACATGACTTAAAGAACATCTATCGTGTCGCCAACCCCTATCATTGATAAGCAAACACAAGTTGAACACATGCCACCAGTGTTCGATGAAAGATGTAAAATTCTTAGACCTCGAGGAGAACTGGCATAGGAGAAAGATCAAGGAGATGATTAACATCTACAGAGGCAAGCCTTCACTGAACAGAGACGTCAGCCAGAAGCTCCTGGCAGTCATGCTCCAGCTTGTGTCACATGACCTATGTCATGTGACACAACCATAAATTCAGTCTGCTGAAGAAGGCCACGAGATGCAGTCGAAATTATACAGAGAAAAAACAAAACAGTTTCTTGAGGTAAATAAATACAACATGAATATCCAAGAAACTGGATCATCACTGCATTCAAGGAGGAGTTTGAAACACTCGTAGCAGAATGACAAATGTGCTCATATATTGCAATGTCTACATGCACACCAGTAACTACACATTCTATTTTCAGTGATATGCACAACATGTACACTCTTGCAGGTTAATAGGTTACTTTTTGGCCATAGTCTACTTTTATACACCATTTCCCTGTGCATGCATGGCCATATAGTTGTATTTTGTTGTTGTTGTTGATATACTACTGTCTAATACTAAAGCTGCCATCAGACGAGGCAACTAAGTTGTTGCAACCATTGCATGCAATTATAGCAAATTTTTCACGAAAGAAAACATGAAACAAGAGGAGTGTTTGAGTTCATCCCTGGCTTCTGCGGAGATCTGTCCATGGAGCATATAGTGCGCTGCTCGCCGATCTGCGAGCGGAGGATCTGCGGGCATTGAAGAATTTAATCAGGATGGACGATGGAAGCTATCATCCCTAATGTTATTGATGTTATAGCCGCCGCCCAATGTTCTCAACGGTGGTAATGTTGTCATTAAGGATGGCGTTATTTATTTTCGTCGTCATTGTTACCGATAATGATCCCCAAAGTGGCGGGTTCTGATTGGTCATTGCAGGTGACTAAGTTGCACATTATAGGACATGTTCTAAACATGCAACTTGCGTGCAAAAGAATTGCGTGCAATGTATTGCATGCAATAGAATTGCATGCAATATATTGCATGCAATGGTACCATCATACGGGGCAACTAGGTTGCGCACAACCATTGCATGCGACTAAGTTGCATTGTCTGATGGCACCTTAACAAGGATAGTCCCATGACCTGCCATGTGGGAAAACTTCAAGAATAAAAATGTGTTAGAAGGAGCAATTTATTTTAGTTAAGTGACACATGTATTAGGTACAGACTCTAATTGTGAGTTTTGTAGAAGACACCCATATTTATAAGGTGTGCATATGGTGTAAGACATAACAGTATTTTTAACCTAAATGAACCAGATAATATCATTTTTATTATCACTTAACCAAGAGGCACAGTGCAGTGGCAGTATTCGCTGACATAATACTTAGATTAATATTCTGGAAGTGTTCTGGTTGCATACTTTTATGGTGACCAGAAATACAATTTTAGATTAATGCCCAACAATGACGTCTCCAGTCCCCATGTCATTGGGTAAATACTGGTGCCAATTTATCATAATAAAGTTTGCTCATGCAGAACAAGTTGGTTTGACTCTCTTGAGACACAGTATAATTGTCAGCATTGATTTCTTGCTATATAACTCTTAACTGACACATTGTGATATCAGTGGAGTCATGGTTCAAGGACTAATGACTCATTCGGTCTTGGACTGTTGGCCACCTTTGCATGTGCTTGGTGTTGCTCCTGTGTAACCTCAGTTCCCATTTGTTTATAGTTACCGTGCACATGTCATGAATGTCCACGTCCTTGCTGAATGGCTGTATGTGCAGAGGGCAGATGGTTTCAATGAAGGTATGTTTTACCATTTGTTGGTTCCTCCACAATTTTTTTTCACTTGTGTGTAACAGGAATATTTAACATGGAACAAAGACCCTGTTCTTGTGAGAGTTTCTGTTTTGTTGTTATTGGCTATAATGTTCATGGATGTTGCACTGGTAATAGGTACAGGTATTAACAATTACTCTGTTTTAGTATTTTCTAACTATTTGGTGGCAAAATAATTAAATAAAATATAGTAATTTGTGATGGAAACAAGCCTGTGTCAGACGTCAATATCTATTCACGTTTTTAACTTGTTTTATGGGTGAAGCCTCACATACTTTCACCAAAAAAGCACCATGTATAGTTGTGTACGCCTAGTTTGTCCAACTATTGATTCTTGATTACAAAGTACTATAAAACATTTTTGAGAGCACCTAGCATAAGGTGACTTACCTTCATTTCAACAGCCAATCAATGTTGAGTTAAATAAGTTTTTATATCCAAGGAAAGATGGCTACTTACATCGAACTTGCATTTAGTGCCAGTTCTAGACTAAACATGGAGCTGCTCTGTTAGCATTAATTCCTCTCACTTTGTCATTTCTGTTAAATTATTCTATCAGAATACCCATGGATTTGCTGTACCAAACCGTTATGTGGTAGTAGTTATTTTTCTCCAGGGGCACTCTTAATAATTCAGAAATAGATTCCATAAAATATTCTAAGTGTAATTTATAAATAATTCACAGAATGTGAAAAGCATAATTATATACTTTCATGAATTAATTTATTTTATGAATACCTTGCAGTAACCTACACCACCATTTGTTCTTTGCTTTAGACAGGTTCTTTGTGCCATCACAAAGATTTGATTTTGCATGCACAATTGCTGGCGTGTGTTGTCACTTAGTTGTACCAGTGTACCAGTGCTGTTGGTCAACTATCAATAGAGCAGCTGACTGGAGGCAAGTAGAACCAGATGTTTGGCCTTACTGAAGATTGAGTGCACACATATTCTCTCCATACAGTTATTAAGCAAATTCTCATAAAATGGCTCAGCTCAAAAAACAACACAATAATACATATGTTTTTTTATTAGTGTGTATGTTTGTGTGTGCATCTTTGTACATGTGTGGGTGTGTGTGTGCATGCGCCTATGTGTGTATGGTGTGTGTGCTTGCTTGCGTGTGTGTGTGTGTGTGTGTGTGTGTGTGTGTGTGCGTGCGTGCATGTGTGTGCATCCATATCATATATGTGTTTATGGGGTGTGTATGGTGAGTACAGTGTGTTTGTGTGTGTGCGTGAGTGCATGCGTGCTTGTGATTGTACATTTTTCTATGTATATATGTGTGGCATGCATGTGTATGAATGGCGTGCATGTGTGTGTGTGGCATGCATGTGTATGTGTGACATGCATGTGTGTGCATGGCATGCATGTGTATGCATGTATCATTTCAAACCACTTACGTCTGACACATGTTAGTTCCTGTTTCACTAATATCCATGCAGAAGATGTTGCTAGAGTAGACATATTTGATAAACATGTTTACAGATCATGCAATTACTTGTTTATGAATGGGTTTATTTGCTAGTTGATCTTGCTAATTGAATCCCTTGCAACCACTGAATCAACCCCCACTTTGGCTTAGCAGCATGACTGATTAGATAATCACCAGCCTGGTAGTGCTTTGTAATAACAGCTGGCCTTTGTCTGGAGCAAGCATTGTTCCCTAAGCACTGAGACTAACTCACCCCTTCACACCACAACCACTTTACAACTTCTGTTGTAAACAGCAGAATACTTGAAAGTATAGTTAAGTTAATTTCACAGCAGGTTTGTTGATCAAGTGTGGAGTGAAATTGTCTGTTCTAATGGCTTTCCACTGCCACTGTCATGTGTTTGTTGCTGATGTTGGACTGCTTTGTAAGCTGAGGTCAGATTCGATATTAACCTTGTGATAGTTGGAGGTAGGTCCGTTTATTGTGTTGTGCCTGTATCATAGAAGAAGTAGGCGGCATGTTGAAGCCCGATGTAAATGACTAAGCAATGATATATTAGAACAAGTTGACTGTTTTCTGTGGGCAATATTATAAGCAAACATATTGGACAGAACAAGCCAATGGCCATATTGTTCAATTGCCTTAAAAAGCTTTGCTTTGGATGTATGTTTAAAAAAAGTTCCTTTTGTACAATAGAGATTGTGCAACAAACAAATTTATACAACTTAAAACAATTTTTTTGAATGGATAGATTATCTGGTTTTTAGTTATGAATATTAAACATCATTACATCACAAGAAACTTGGATTCCATTCTGTATTATATTGAAACCGCATTCTGCTGATGACAACCGCGCAAGGCAGTAGAAATATACACAACAAAATATAAGTACCTTGTAAGATAATCATATTTAATAGTAAAACAAATTGGTGTTTACTTCAGCTGACCCATTCAATTTTGACTCAACCGTTTTCTCCCATTTTTGTCTGCTTTATACAATATCTTGCCCAAACCTCTTTGGTCTTCCATTGCTGTCTGTATCTCAGGTACACTATCTAGCACTTTGTCCTCTTTAAAGAGTTGAATAAATGCCTTGTTTCACGATTCCGCCACTCCATTTCCAAGTCCCAGAATAGTACTTCTCAAACAATCTTCTTTGTGACAGTGGTGAAGTCCTATTGTTCTCAGTCTTCAATCCAGGTCTTTTATTGAAACCTTTGGAAAGTTGCCACGTACTACATCACATGTTTTTTGCCAAGTTATGTTCAGAACTATTCTAAGAAGTCATGTGTAGCATCCGTCTAGGGTTTCGTCTAGTCTCACGCTGTTTTGTAAGTGTCCAACTTTCCATTCCGTGAATGAGAACTGGTTCCTTTGTTGTCTGGAGTAGTATGGGCTATAGTTAATCTCTCTTGGTAGTGTGAATGTCCAGATCTGAGTTTGTTGATGACTTGCCAAACCATACATATGTATCATTGATGCCTCAGGCACTTAATAGATTTTGGCAGTAAAATTGTCTATGGGGTGCACATGTTTAATTGGAACATTTATAGGTATATGAATAGATCCAGACAATATTATTGGTAATAGATGTTTGACAAAAACAGATGCATGTTTGCACGCTGTGGTATTGTATCATTGTGCTATGTATAACTGAAGCAAAAAACAGTGCACTGCACATGGAATATATTTAGTTACATGTACATTGTTTGTTAATTACATAAAGGTATGCAGTTTTAGAGCCCAATAACTTGCGTAACTGTTACTTGGTAATACAGTGATATATATGTTTGACAGAACTTTTTACATATCATGTTCCCTTAAAAATCTCACTATTGGAAACCATTACTCATGATTGGTTGACACTTCGTCATTTTTCACTCAACTGTATGAATGAGTACCTGGCTATAGACACGGGTGGATATTTGTTTACATACATACTTCATGCAGTAATTGCAGTGTGGCTGAATGCTTCCCAGAAAAGTCAATATAGTGTTTGATTGAACAGGTCTGCCAGGGAGTAAAGTGTAAAGCGCTCTGAGCTGTCCTAAAGACTGGATACCACACCATATTTTTATTATAAGAACTTACATTAACTTCTTATTTAACACAGTTTAGACATTTGTATTTTATTTATGGATTTGTAAAATGAACAATGTATTGATTTTTGTAGAATTCTTGGATGTATATATTAACAATGTTAATAGGTAGCGTTACAAATACCTCAGTCCTTAGGGCATGGTGGCTGCTTTGTGTACACCTCCTCCAGATCACTCTGTCTTTGGCCACTTGTTTGACTTTAACCCAGGATTTCCACCTAATTCTCATAAATTCATGACATTGTCCCTGTTTCTAAGTCTTCTGGTGCTTATTGTCTTTATAGTTATTATTTATTGTTGAAATCATTTAGTGGGAATTACCTCATGTACTCTATTCAGTGCAATTCTCTGGGCATTAGGTACAAGTAGTCCATTGAATAAGAATCCGTGTGTGAAAGTTCACTGGCAAACAACAATGACAAACACATATCATTATAATAAGAACACACGTACATAACATGCATGCAATTAAGAACTATTAATGTTACATTCTACTCTATTTCAGTCGCAGACATTTGCCAGCACTTTATGTACAACTGAAGTGGATAGCACGCTTTGTGATGTCAACACATTTAGTGGTTGGGCTTAATTTGAGTGCCATATTTGTAAACATCGTGCTTTGAGCACATGCAAATAAATTTGCCTGGTCATTACCCGGTATATGATGTCAGCATTGGTGTTATGTATTTGATTGACTTCTCTATTGGCTGCATGTGTCTAGTATAGCCGCACTTGGGTGTAGGTAGCTTTGGAGGAAGGACAGGATCATTTGTTACTGATATATTTAACTTTCTGGAGGGACCAGGCAATATTCATAACTCATACAGTAGGGGTGACTATCAGGGATAGTTGTGATAGCTGTAATGATGTAAGTTAAGCTACATATCGCATGAACTCAGCCAAAATTGATGGGTGGCGCCATCGCTTAGGGTTGGGAGTCATATGAAAGCAGTGCAGTTCAGCATCAGATTGTGTCATAAGACTATTAGTATTGGCACTAAACATATCATCTTTAATGACACACCAACTGAATCTTACATAGTTCTTACAGTTTAGCTTTAGCACGTTAAAACCATTATACTATTGAGTTTTGGTGATTGACTCTATAGGTTATTCTTGATACTAAGCACAGCGCTATTACACAATAGTCACAACACGTATGGCATCTTGAAAGTTTAATTACAGTTGTGGGACAATTTCCTGATGCACACGCATTGTGAATGTCGTGTATTACGTTTTGCAAATTTGGACAACTTTCTGCAACGCATATAAACATCCATTGAAAAGAACAGTGACACTAGTAAGCCAGTGACTCTACAGGCTACACACATTCCCAAAGCTTGGTGTATTTCACATCTGATAGTGATGTATGTGAGCTGTGTGGCTGTAATGTTTCATGTGATCTTCATTGCAGTTGGTAGTCAAGTGGCCACGAGGTGACTAGCAATGTGAAGAGGTGTGGCTCATAAACAGTATGAGAGAGATGTCGAATGCAACGAAGAAGACGAGGGTAGGGGGTTACAACCCTCACCGCCCCACTGCCAACAGTGCCATCAGAAGGAAGGACCTTCTTGATCCATACCACAGCATGGTGTCTTCCCTCTTTGAACTGGACACGGAGGAGCTTGAAGCCTGCTTCCTCGATGCATCAAGGGTAGGTACCATACAACGTATAGTCTAACTACAGATGCATAGTCAAACTAGTGTATGTATGTATGTATGTATGTATGTATGTATGTATGTATGTGTGTTGCCTCTGGGGGTAATCCTTGGAAGAAAAACAACAGCTTTATTTTTGTGAAATTCTCCATTGGTTAAGGGCTTTTACTAGTTTTAGTGTTTGTATCAAATGTCAGGTGGACACAATTTGATTGTTCGCAATGTTACACATGATTTATGCAATTGTTCCAAGTGCCTCTGAATGGATTTTTGTCTAGATTTATGGTGCTTTATAAGTTGACTTATTATTAAACTGACCAACAATTGATTATCATTGGCAGGAAGTTGAACCTGCCAACATAAAATTAAGATAATGATATCAGTCGGTATCACATTCCCCCTAGATAGGCCATGGTTCAAATCTACTTACGTTGTAGCATGGGTAATTTCATTCAGTCATTATGTGGGTAATTTAATTCAGTCATTATTGCCTCAGTTCACTCAGCTGTATAAATAGCTATCTAATAATAATTGACATTGGTGGCATTTCTACGATGGAATTACATTAACAGACTGCTTCCGTACATTGCCCACATGCTGGTGATTAAAAAACCTATAATTTCCTTACTGAAACTTCCTGTATTATAACTAGTTTGGAAATGTCATAACTGGTTTGAATAAAACTATAATAAGCACATATGCAAGGGTCATTAAATTTCCCAGAATTTCATGACGAAGATTCATTAGGTAGTTCCTGTTAGCCGCATGTTAGAAAGACATTACCCGATGAATGAAGGATATTTTGTGATATTGTGTGTACACGAGCACTGTACAGGTCAGTCATCTGTGCATTGATTTCTCGAGTGGTTTGAGTCTAATATTATTGTGCCCGAGAACAGCATAATGTACAGACAGCAATAGCAGAGGCAACCAACTGTGACTTGCCAATACCCAATCATTCATTACAAGACCTTTCAAGTCACAGAAAGCTGATATCATAATGAAATAGCAGCAGAAATAAATGTGATTTACACAGTTGTGTCAAGGAAAAAACATACCTATTTCACTGTAACTAACTGCCTTGATGTAACGATTTCTTTCCTTACATAAGCTGCATATAACATTTTCTACTTTGTAGTCTTAGGTATTTATTCATTTACTTTTTATTGATTAAAATGATACTTTAGCACTTTACATATGTTATCTATCAGCTGTTAGAGAGATATATAAACCTGGTTTTAAAGACACAACAATAACTTGATGTCCTACATAATTGCCAGGTCTTGACTTTATTCACCTTTCCCACTTTAGCACATTCCTAACATGTTACAACATGTCTGTGTAAGAAAGAGCCTACCGCCTATTATAGAATGTGAACATGATTATAATGATAATCACTTAAATCACTTGCACAGTAAGTGACAATGTATTTTATTTTGCTATGATTGACCTACTTGTGGAAACGTTTTTTTACAATGCCTGTAGGATTTCACATCACTCTGCCAATTGTAGGCATAAATCTATTCTTAACCCTTTGTATCCAAACCAACTGCAACCAGGTGATCTGTCATGGTGAACCACCTGCAGATAAGTTAACTTCAAAACATAATATATATGGAGCCATCCACTGGATAATTGTGTGTTACGTCATTTTAAAGTTTAGTCTATTTGCTAAGTACTGGAGGTATTTGTTGTACGTCTTTACATAAACATTTTTTAGTTAGTACCATTTGAAAACATATCTCGATCGCTGAATGCTTACGAGTGCTGTAAGGAATGGGAGTGCTCTCGTTAGCAGCAGACTTGACTATAGCAATTCCCTCCTTTATAATATCACTGGCAAGGACACTACAAAACCTTAGTGTGTCCAAAATTGTTTGGTAAGGGTAGTCACCTCGGTTTTTTTGCTCAGTGGCACTTTTAAAATCACTGCATTGGCTACCTGTGTGATATCGCATTACTTTTAAGATCTGTACAATTACTTATCAAGCCCTTTCATCTAAGCAACTTGCATACCTACATTCTATGCTTACTCCAGGAAAGAAACCAGCTTTGGTCAGCAGACTGTGATCTACTTTTTATTCCCATGTTTATGAAGAATGCTGTAACTCGAGGCTTTTCGGTTGCTGCACCAACTTTGTGGAACTTACTCCCCATTAGTGTTAAGTCAGTAAGAAATATAGTTTCACTTTGCCGTCATCTAAAACCTATCTTTTTAATACTGCATATCCTCCTTAGCTTCTTAGCAATTCCATCCATATGTTGACGACTTTTGGTCTGTACTTGACAACAAGAATGATTAATCCTTTGGATTTGTTATGTCACTGAGCTTGGATTTGTTGAGGATATTGGCACTAAAGAAGTCATTCCATTATTATCATCATTATTTTATTAAAACGTCAAGTGGTTGACGGGCTAAAGGACAATTTGGAGCCTATTTTATATTTATTAGATCTGTGTGGAGCTGACATTATATTTGACACACAACCTGCAGTCTGTTATGTAAACATCTGTATTTACGGTTGTGGTAACCTTCTAATGAGAACCATTATTAAAAAACCTGCTGCAGTTACTGCTCTGGCTCTGTGTATTGATGCTTCGAGATATTGACAGCACGCTTGTACAGAAACCACTTTATACCCGCTGATTTCAACGTAATCCCTGTACCTGTGAGTCAGCAGCGTATGTAGTCATAACGATGACAACATTTCAACTTGAACTGACCCTTGCAAAATTAGTCATCACAGAAGGACCACACGCGATGTCATTTTGATCAGTTGTTATGTGTTTTTGGTACACAAAACCACTGAAATCCATGGTTATGGAACATAGTTGTGTCGTGTCTACTAGAAAAATAATCATATTCTATTTTCAACAGGGAAACAAAGATTAAAATTGTTTGAAAACATGATTGCGGTCTTCTGAAAAATGACATCTTGGATAATCGTGATTATGTCAATTCAAAAAAGATTTGCATATATGAATACATGATAAAAGCGGTAAATAAAAATATTCTATACAAATTTTGCTTTATTTGCTGTCACATAATTCATCCAATGTTATTGTTGTTAACTGACCCATTGTTAGTGTGTGTTCACACTTTTAAATGACCAGTGAAACCAAAATTACCCTGGTAATTCCCCATCAACTGGGAACATGTCTGTCCAGTATCCAGGTTAAAATTTTCATTTTGGCCTTGACAATTTCAGCCATGCTGCTGTATTGAGTCCCAGAGCACCTGAATATGAGAGCAACCCGAGCTCACTTGACCATTATTTATTTATTTCATAGTTGTAGCTATTTGTGTGACGACAAATGGGTTGTTATTCAGTGGGTAACTACACAAATACTTTACAAGCCTAGCATTTAGTAAATTCAAATAGAGCCCAACATAAAAAATGCTACAAGATCCAGTCTAATCTGGAAAAAATGCTCTAAACCACAACAAATCCTAACACATATGGTCTAAATGTAGCTAGTCAACTGGGTTATTTATTGCATTTTATTGATCATCACACTTCATGTTGAATGGTTATTTCATAAGTGTGGTGTATTGACATTGTAGGATGGCAACTTTTCCACAATAGAACAATTGCTGCAGCACAGAGACAGTCTTATGTTCAACATTGACTCGAGAGATGGCCAGACAGGAAACACTGCCCTCTTATGGGCGGCCAAGCGTGGCCATGCACAGGTATGTACTCTCTTCCAGTTCCTCTTGTGGGCAGCCAGATGTGACCAAGCACAGGTATGTACTCTCCTGCATTTCCTCTTGTGGGTGGTCAAGCAGAACCATGCACAAGTATGTACTCTTCTTTCTCTTTGAGAGCGACCAAGCATGACCATATGCAGGTAGTCTTCTTCTGTCATCACAAGACACCACCAAATACTTGTGTGTGATGTCCAAATCTGTCCTAATTGTTTGGTTTAAATATGTATTTTTATTTTTAACTTGAAATTTCTTTACATCTATCCATATAAAGCTGTATAACTTTCCATTGGTTAATTAGTCTCTATCATTCTGACTCAAGTAAAGTACTGCCATCTGTCAAGCTATAAAATTCAACATCAACCCAAATCCACCACATTTTGCTAGGTATCTTCTTTTATAATAAATAGTTTGTCATTCCATCTCATATGGCATGCTGTTGTGGTGAAGCCAATAATATCAGTACTTAATCAAAAAATTTCAGTTTAAACCTACATAAAAATGGGATACAGCCATGTGCCTCAAGATCCATATTGCATACAGAAACCCATTTAATATGGTAGACGAGACACTTATCTCATGCTTTACAAAATTATATGTTTGAATCACGAATACCAATCAAATGTCATTCTGGAACTGACAGATTGACACTCCCCATGCATGTGTTATTGATAAATCTTTGTTGTATTGACACTGGATGCCAGTGACCAACTTGTATAGTGCTTGGTCTGACATACATTATTAACCATTGAATGATTGGGAACACGGTGAGGTGTCACATTACAAGAGCTTGTTTTTTATTGTTTACTTTGCTTGTATTGCCCATGTTGCAATACAAGCTGTCATGGTAAGACAGTATTTAATTTGTTTCACATCTAAAGTGTGAAGATAAATTGTAGATGAGCATTATAAAATGTTTTTTCTTGTTTACTTTGCGACTTTTTAATTTTAGAATATAAAACAAAATTATAATTCCATCTTTGTTAAATTTCTGGGATTTTTTTACCGGAATAGGTTTTATCAATCAGCCCAGTAAAATTAGATTAAAATCTATGTGAACTGTGTATGACCTTATCATACAGAGACTGGCATTCCATGGGGCTGACGTGACTTGTTTGTTGTTAACTATTCCCGGTACTCAAAAGGGGTCGTTGTGCAAGTTCGCATTGCCAAAATGTGTTAAGCATTATGTGGGGGGGGTTATATAATCGTGTTGTAGGAAAAATAGTTTTCTACCAATGTGAATGAAACATGTTAATGCAAATTGACACTAGCAGCCATTTTTAATCGTAAAAGTCCCACACCAAGTATGGGTGAATGATGGGGAGTTTGAACTATCGCTAAATGCATAACTTTTTTTACTTTGCAAACTTATGGCAGTCCATAATCTATATCAACCCCGTGTATGTGATCAGATATTGTAGATTAGCTGGTATTCCACATTGCTGACATGACATGTTTGTTATTATGTACCCTATGGGTACTGGGCAGTATTGCATGTACTCTATGTCCATTACCAACCCCGTGTATGTGTTCAGATTGTAGAGCGCCTGGTGTTCCACGGGGCTGATGTGACGCCCCGCAACTACGAGGGTCAGTCAGCGGTGGAGGTCGCATCCCCGCCCATGCGCCGCCTCCTGCTTGAGTCAGCTGACAAGGGCGCAGGTCACCGCAACCTCCTCCAGGCCGCCTGGCAGGGCAATGCCAAGGTTGTCAAGAGGATCCTGGTGAGTTGACGTTGTCTGATCAGGGGGGATGGTTTCATTAAGATGTTTAGCTCGTAAGGAAAAGCAAGCATTAAAGAGAGCTGTTATTAAAAAACACTGCAGTATCACAGAGGACACTATTTCAGTGACACACCAGAGTTGATCTTTTCCTACCAGGAGATCCTTTCACTAAGATAATGGGGTCATAAGGAAAATCCCAGCGAGATTGATTTTAAAGAGCAAAATCAGATATAGAAACTCATAAGAATGTGAAATGATCCCCAGGATAGTACCATGCCTGCTAGTCAGTGATATGGAGTCATCAGTGCAATTTTGTTGGGTTCTGTCTGTGTTATCCCATATGGAATCAAAGACTTTAAGACAATATACCGGGTAATAACAATACAATGAATGAGATGTCACAGTACAGCCAATTCCCACGGTGGTAGCCTAGTTAATAGTTTAAAATTTAAGCCAGCTTGAAAATAAAACCAATAACATTTGCTCGTATTGCCATTGGCTTCCATCTGCATTAATCATGATGGAACCCAAGAAACAATTGTTAAATTTTATATCAAAATGAAGATGCAACCAATAAAAAATGTATATTTCCAGTGGTTTCTGTCAGGTGGAATTCTAGCAGTATCTAAAATCAGTCATTGTTAATGCCAGTTGCAGCAGAAACAGATACAGCAAAATATATTAAATGCTACAAAAATGTATACAATTGCAGTTAAAAACAATATTAAAATGTATACAATTGCAGTTGTAATAAACTATTTGACTGTATGACAGCAACAGTGAGCAACAGTTTTTGAAATGCTGAAATCACACTAAAAACTGATATATTACACAGCCATATACAGAGGTACCATATATTGAAGAACAAGTCATGTAACTGCTTTGTTGACAATTTCCTAGCAGCTTTTTTTATTAATTTCATAAGTGATAAGCATCATGTAAACTGGCATTGACTGTCGTACTACAGTCAGCAGTGGAGCAGTGGCGCAGTGGAGCAGTGGAGCAATGGCGCAGTGGAGCAGTCGCTAGAACGTCGGACTCTCAATCGAGAGAACCCAGGTTTGAATCCTGTGCGGCGGTGTCGAACCTTGGGCAAGTTCATTCACTACGTTGCTTCAGTTCACTCGGCTGCATGAATGAGTACCTGGCTATAGACAGTGGTGGATATTTGTGTGCAAACAGTCTTCACACATTCATTGCAACGTGGCTGGATGCTTCCCAGAGAAGTCAAGATGGTGTTTGAATGAACAGGTCTGCCAAGGAGTAAAGTGTAAGGACTGGATACTGCACTATACATAAGAAATTACTTTTTACTTTACCACTGTCCTGGTTGTAGGATGAGAGTCGTGTGGACATTGACTGTCGTAACTCTGATGGGTTGACACCCCTCCTCCTGGTGACACGAGATGTCCAGTTCTTTGAGAAGTTGGGGGAGAGGATGAATGAAGGGTATGACCCTACACAGGTCATCGCAGAGCTGCTCGCCCATGATGCGTAAGTTTAATTGATGTATCCAGGGCGTCGCAGTTTGCGTACATCACAATCAAAATTTTGCGTGTAACCTCCAACAATCTTTACATTTGTTGCCAATGTTGATAACGGTTATATATGTGAATTATATTAAAATTGCTGCATGACATCTCATTAATCAAACATTCCTGCATACAATTGTCATTTTTAGAAACTTTGTCTTATGTTTTTGTCATAAGAAACACTTTTTGTGGCTAGAATTTCAACAAAATATATGATGAAATGCACAAATGTACCACGTCTTTGGCATCCATTTTTTGATGGCTTGACAGAGCTTTTGCTAGGCAACAGATCACATGATGGATAGGTCAGTTCTGGGATCCCATGAGGCGTTGACACTTAATACGCCAGGGACAAAATGCAAAAGACACTGGGTGACCTACAAAGTCACAGCACCGAAACAAAATTGTGGATCGTACATGCTACTAGTATTAAAGATGAAACTAAAGACTCAGTATCTTAATTACATTTAAATTATTTGTGCCATTTTTTAATTAACTACTGCATCTTATCAGATTCTCATTTTATAGTGTTACAAGAAAGTATTCATTCTCACAGAAGTCTATAAATGAATGGAACAGATTAACTACTGTTTATGTACATGCTAGCATCATCCATATAGGTTTAAAAACATAATTGATTAACTCCTCAGAAGGGTGGGTTTCACACAGATAATAACAGTTTGACTCACGATAAGCCAAAGTTTTCTTCGTCCATTTGTCTTCTGAGGTTTCTGCTCTAGATTGCAAACTCGCTCAATCTAGACTGCAAGAAATAAACTTTGGGGCAAATGTTGAAACATATGTGACATTTCGACCCATCTACAGTGGATATCCATGCACTAACGACATGTGATGCAGCTCAGATTCAGTGGGTGCAAAAGGTCTGCTGTAGATGGGTCAAAACATCGCGTATAGTTTCAACATTTGCTCCAAAGTAAGGTTCTTTCTTGCTGTCTAATGCAATTTTGGAGCCATGAACAATATATTTCATATTGTTTAATCTTGTAAATCTCATAAAATGGCGGATCACAATCAGCCATGTTTGCAACAGACATGATGGCAGTGACTGTGTTAGTACTAAAGGTGTTTCTGTGTTGTTTGTAGCAACCCGAATGCAGCAGACGGTGATGGGAAGACTCCACTACATTACGTCGCTTCCAGCAAGACATCCCTGTCATCTTATCTCGTTGAACAGCTCCTTCACTGCGGCTCTGATGTTGGTACGACAACCGTCCCATTGAAAACACACCCTTCAGATTAGTTACCTTCATGACAACCGTCCCATTGAAAACACACCCTTCAGATTAGTTACCTTCACGACAACCATCCCATTGAAAACACACCCTTCAGATTAGTTACCTTCATGACAACCGTCCCATTGAAAACACACCCTTCAGATTAGTTACCTTCACGACAACCATCCCATTGAAAACACACCCTTCAGATTAGTTACCTTCACGACAACAGTCCCATTGAAAACACACCCTTCAGATTAGTTACCTTCACATATAAAGGGGCTTTGACTTTGAGTATCATAAACTGTAATGCATCACATTCATAAACTCCTGTATATTGTTATAAGTTTTCAAAGCACAAGTTCGATCTGTGTAATGCAAGTTGGTTATTCCATATGTGCTGGTATAACAGGAACGGAAAGAAATGATCCAGTTGTCTAATGAATGTAGGTTCTTGAACATCACACAGCCTCCTGCACCGATCCCATTTCTCTTACTCATCTCCATCAAGGCCTCCCAAACATTTCCCTCTTCTGGGACAATGCACATGTGACCATAATTGCAAGGTGGTTGTATTACTGGGGTGACCGTAAAGTGAGGTTCGACCGTACTTAGCAAGCTCCTTGTGGTCCCCTGTTTGGGAGCCTATGCTCTGACCGTGACACCCTGCATCCATCATTTATATACATTATCTGTTTCTCTGTTACTAGGTGCTAGAGACCGGCGTTCTTTCACTCCGATCCACTGTGCAGCTCAGTACGGCAACATCCCAATAGTTGTAGCCCTGCTGGATGGCAAGTCTGATGTGAATGCCCGAGGGTTTGCTGGAGCCACCCCCCTTCATGTCTGTGTAAGTTATAAGGATATAAGAACTGGTCATACTAAGATAACTCCTTGAATCAGGTTCATTGATGTTCAAATCTGTGATGTGTGAATACTCTAAGTACATTCAATATGTGGAGGCGGTTTAAAGAGTGTATAATTTAAACTTTCCCCGAGTAAGTGCCTTGCTCACCTTTTGTAGCTTCATCTCACACATCATTATGATTATTTGGAATATGTGATGTCATAGCTACTGGGCCCACCCTTTATTCAGAATATGTGATGCCATAGCTACTGGGCCCATCCTAGCTGTTAATAATTTAGCCAGTGGTTAAAATATTAAGTTTGGGTAAACAAAATGGAAGACATTTTGTTAATTTGGCAAGGAAAAACAGTTATTTAATTTAAAAAATTATTTATTTTATATTTATTTAATTAATTAATTTAAGATGGTTAAAAGAAAAAATATGTTTAAGTGAGTACAGAGCAGTAGTAATAATAATAATTTTTTTTGCTTTTCAGCCATGCAGGCTAAACAATGCTACATGCACATTGAAATTTAAAAACACATTAAATTGAGTAAATTAATAGATGAAATACTAAGTTATAAAAAATTCAAACCATTAAATTTTGCATAAATAAGTAAATAAGATTGACTAGAATTAGGCCCACTGTTAAGAGTGAATAATGCTGACTTTCTGCCACAGGCTATCAATGGCCATGACGGTGTGGCTGTGGCACTTCTTAAACATGGCGCTGATGTCACAATGGTCGACGAAAATGGACTAACGCCAGTGGAGGTAGCTAAGACAAAGAAGATCAAATCAACACTGAAACAAGCCTGGGCTGAAGCGACGGAATACAGATCCCCTGCTAAGAGTGCTCAAGGCTCGGGGGCAAACTCAAAACCCCCGACTGAGGCCAAGCCTGTGGCGCCACCTCGCAGGAAGAAAACAAAGGGCGAAGTCATCTTCGATGTAAGTGTACATTTTCGGTTTTATTTGTGGCGTCCACACTTGTGGTGTTTATGCGGACATGCCAAGTCTTGTACCTTTGACAGGAAATCTCATTTTGTCAATTATGTCATATACCTCCTGATTTTCCTTTTTCAGATAATCTCCAATTTTAACCAATTTGGGGAAGGGAGTTATCGCCTCCTTCTTTTCCTATTGCATTCTTTGACCAAAGCATTCATTGTATGCAATGCAGTTCCTATAGTTGTCTAGAATATGGAATCAAAATCACAATGTGCATTTTGAAACATCCTTGCCCACCAGGGGGTGCTGGTATTGCTTGTTTTTGAGTTTTTGATGCAAAATCTTCTAAAAACAATATTACAATTACAAAATAATATATTGTTGTATTATCATTATCCAAAATGTAATATCATGCTGTATAGCACTGCCAGCATTAAATGAAATGGATTTGAATTGAAATTGGTTTATTTGGCATAAGTAATACAAAAACAAGGTACAATGAATGCCAGGACGCCAGCAAAAACTAAACTACTTGAAGCAACTGGACACCCTAAATGCAACATAATATTATACATTTAATTATACATGAAGTACATAATAATAAAAAACAATAAAAAATAAAACATTTCATTACTGTGTATAAATAATAGGGGAACCCATCCTCGAGTGCCGGGGGTCTCTGCTGACTACATCAGTCTCATTACCCCATGGCGAATTGCCTTGTGAAATTCTGAAGATAAGCTCTGCCAATAATATTGGTTGCCGGCAAGTTCCGATGGTTTGGGAAGTAGACGTAGTTATACACAATACCGCATAGCAACTTGTGAAAGTGGTTGAATGTAAATGGTAGTTATATTGGGATTCCTGGAACCCAAGGGTTTCGTCTTGGAACTGTAGCGCGAGTCAGATGGGTGTATGTACTGTTCTCACAATTGGTAAGGCGAAGTTGATTATGAGTTTAAGTTAACTTCCATACAAAGCATAGGAGATCTGCCAGGGTTGATGTATGTAGTCACCATGCCTGGCTTGTGAGGATGGTGTGAAAGTTATTACAAAGCAGCAAAAGCTAAGATGACAGTACTTAATCCCTGGGTCACAACACAAAATTGGGTCACAAACCCATTTTGAGTGGGTCACCAAGTCTCCAATGTCTACCTGACTCTTCCCTTATTGTCTGTAATGTTTCACCTGCACAAGATCCATATGAGACAAATAATCTTATATTGCATGAATTTGCAATGTTAAGTGATTTAATATAACATTCCTATTAGCATTTCAAATTCACACAACTTGTGTAGTAAATGTTTCACCTTACATGCATTTAGTATGAACAAGTTATATTCTCTTTGATGCTGCTGAACAGTGTTGCATTTGGGGAAGGATTTTTGCAAACAAATTATAAATTTTGGACAACAATTTGTAAATTTTTCATATATGACCTGTTGCACCACTACATTTTAGCATGGAGACTAAGGCCTACTTTATCAGATAAGTCCTGTGATTGCAATTTGGGTTGCAGCCAAAAAAGGTTAAGAACCGCTGAGCTAAAATCAGACATTCTCGCACATGTTTCTGAGTCATCTAAAAATCTTTCATGTTTATTATACTTGCCTGAATGCCCAGGTGTAAATGTTGCACATACCAAACAGCAGGTATTCTAGTAGAATGTGGTACATAGTAGTTAAGTAGGATATTCATTTGAAAATCTGCAGCCACTTTCCATTGTTGGAGCGAACAAACACCTGACCACAATGACTTGCGGCTCTGTGAAAGAATATTATATTGATGCATCAAAATAGGGTTTATTTTTATTGTTTCTAAGCATAGTTTTGTGTTGCACTGATCATTTTCACAGCTATAACGGGAATTTAATTCAGGAACTCAAGAAGATTAAAAACAAAGTTTACTGTGTGTGTGGTTCTTATTGTGATACTTTCATGTGAATGTTAACAGGGTTTTCCCGGTGTTAAATTAAGAATTGTGAGATCTTCCGAACCAAAACGGGTAGGCCAATAACTACTAGCTGCATCAGTTCACTCACACAGTAATCCACCCGGAGTGTTTTTGTGTTCAGAATGCACCACTAAATCAGTTCACAGTTGTATATTGTACTGCCATTTGTAGTGCAAATTAAAATATCAAGTCTCAGTAATAATTATGATGGATTGTTTAAAATATATGCACAAAAGAACCTGTCTTGGGCAACTTCTGGTATGAACAATCGCCTGACTTGGGTAACCACTTTCTTGATTCCCTTGACCTCTTTTCTATTGGTAATTAACCTGCCTTGAATGACCACCTGTCTTGAGACATCATTTTTGCAGGGCTGAAGTGTGGTCGTTCAAGACAGGTTTCACTGTATTGACTAAATAACAGGTATGTTATCAACACAATGCTGAAAATTGTGGAAATATGTTTTTATTGGTGTACAAGCATTCAGTTTATTCAGATTTATCAAAATTATTTTAACATTTGTATAACTGTTGCAATTTTCTTGATAAATCTAAATTAATTTATTGCTTGTAAATGCTGAATAAAACACTTTTTCAACCATTTTCAAGTAAGACATGAATGTTTTTGCTGTGTAATTCTGATGTTGCATGTGTCTTGATTATGTTTGTGTGGATTGTTTTTAGTAATCAACAACTTATAACGTCATTAAAACAAAGTCATCAACTGTAATTAAAGAATGTCGTCCAAAACAGGATCAACAACTTATGCACACATCTGGAACACGATTGTATAATTATTTTATTCTAGGTGAATAATAATAAACACCACATGGCCAACTGCCAAAACCACACACTAGTCAGGCAGACAGCTTATTTTCTTCTAGAATGGAGGAAGGAAAGCATTTCATGGACACATTATTGCACATTATAATTTGTATCTTGTAGAATACATATATATGTACAGCTGTATGTTAAAATAGTATGAAATTAATTGTTCAAGCCTTAAAATTAATATTACAAACTGTAATAAATTCTGGAATGTTCTTGTAATCTTACCCATGTCGGTCCATGGGAAGTTGTTGTATAATTGCATATATTATTGGCACTGGACTTACATAACACTTGTGTGAGATGATTACTTTGTGACTGTTTACTAATTGTTTTTATGGTAAATGTGTTGATTTTATTGCTGACTTTATTAACATTCCCCAAATTTTATATGTGTTTGACTCACAGTAAAGTATACTTGATGTGTTCAGCTGCATGTATGTAAGTAATTGCATTTGGACAGATAAATATATTATATAATTAATATGTTTACATGGATTAATGTATTGTGCCACAAATGTTGTTTACTCTCAGTAGATTAACAGATGATTAAGCACCTGTCAATCAATAACCGAGGACTTGTCAATCAATGATCGAGGACCTATCAATCATTGACTATTGTAAACACTTTCCATCAACTCGATATGAAAATCAGCTGACTATAGATTATTAATACTGGTTAGGTTAAAACAAATTTGGTGCTTGTTTATTCCATGTGTACTAATGGGGCTGCTCAATGTGACAATCATTAGAATAGAAAGATGGTAATTAGGGCAAAGTACTATATATATATATATATATATATATATATATATATATAGTGTTGTCATTTGGTGCTGCTACATGAGATTGTCACTTGACCTAGCAAAGCAGTTATGAGGTGGCAGTAATGATTCTGCTGCATGAGTTCTTTAGTCTCGAAAAAGGTGGAAATCTTTAGTAAGATGGTGTGAAATATAAAAAACATAAATGTGCTAGTAGTGTGGTTTTGTTTTTTCGTTAAAGTTCTATATAGACACTGACTGTTGAAAGTTACATAGCGATCTTGGGCCAAATCCGGATTCCTTGGCTCAGATATACATATATATTCACATGGGTGTGTGTTTGTTGTTTGTTTCTTTGTTTGTGTGTGTCTGTGTGTGTGTGTGTGTGTGTGTGTGTGTGTGTGTGTGTGTGTGTGTGTGTGTGTGTGTGTGTGTGTGTGTGTGTGTGTGTGTGTGTGTGTGTGTGTGTGATGGCCTACATACATCCAAATTTGTGTGTGTACATATATTTGTATGATCCTTTGTAAATATAAACACAATGGCACAGAGGCTATGTACTGGAAATATATATTATATCAGTGTGCATCTACACATCCCCAATGTCTGTCCATGTTTCAATAGTGATTGACACAATTCTGCACTTGACATCTTACGAACATGCAGGCGGTTTGATGAACACAAGTAAAGTTTGTCATGCCCTGGAAACCTGCCAACTGTTTGCCACTGCCATTATACAGGGCAAAGCCAGCTTTGTTCTAAACACACATCTGATTCCATACATTGGCTCGGCCTGACAGTAAATCTCCTAGCACACAGCTGATATCCATGATATCGTGCACCCACAGACAGGCAGACCAGAGAAAGCACAGAAACAGTGTTGACATTTGGCTTAGTGCTGGAGCTGTCAAATGTATTGCAGTGGAACCGGGTCATAGCAGGGGGCCAAGGTGTGTTTGTTTGCACCAAACACAGGTATCATGTGTGTTCGCTTTGTTATTGTACCGAGAACATCTGGCCTCATGTTTTATATGTTGATATCTCACTTTTAAGCGTGTCCTTCATGATCTTATAACTCATTTCTGACTCAATTTCTAGGCAAAATGTGGTACATGTATATAACCTTAAATGGGAATATTCACTACTTCTGCCACATGTACTGTACACTCATGCAAAAGGTACAATTAGTTATGTACCCTGTCCAAGAATACTTATGAGGCACCTGTATCTCCCTGGTCTGACACTAGCCATTATTAGTTATTTGTGGGTTTTTAAGTATTTTCCACATGTGTGTTGAATATCTTGGCTTGATTCAAATGAAAAATGTGAATAATATGCTCTTTTTTGTATGTTCATTGTCTGAGTATTAATCTCCTTTGAAAAAAATGTCTCTGTGTTAGTCTCTTTTGTGTTCGTTGCATCGTAGACATTGCATATTTAATTCTATTTTGGTTCAGAGCTATTTGAAGCTATTGATCTACACACTCCTGCACAGTTTCAGTATTTAATACACACTACACCAGTGTTTTGACAGAACATTTCTATTACCTTCATTCATATTTATTAACATGTCCCGTATGGTAGACCTACTTGTCAGGTGCCAAGTTGTTTCATACAGGTTTCTCTCGTTGAACCATTTGCACCACCCATTTGTTTTACAGACTTATGCAGGATTAGGATTGTCTGAACCTTGCACAATGAATGTGTAGTTGAGTAGTTGCAACATGAGACGACTAACATAGTTAATATTTCATGTGTTCCAGTCATTGCCTCCAGCGTCAGCTAACGGTGAACAGCAACAGAGTAAGTATTCTTCTTCGTTCAGTGACAATTATAGCAGTATAATATGACTATAAGAAACTAACACCAGTAAGGTAACTTTAAACAATACTTATGTCTAACTGTAATAAAACTTGCATGTGTGTGAGGGTATATTAACATTTTCCTCCTAGATGTGTAGCATAGCATCATAGGCACAAAACTTACAGGGATTAATTTACAACCGTTTGGGAGAAAAGAGTTTGTACCATGCATTAGATGGTTGTAAGTCTTGTTCATATTGTAATGTGTATTTTCTGTGACTGTTACAAAGAGCGCCGATCAGTTGGGAACACACATTTTTATGTAACTCGCATTAACACAAAAAACTGTCATAGCAAACATAATTTATTAATACTCTGGGAAACCATCTTCTGGATGTGTATGTATGACTGTATGCAGTGGCATGGGCATGTTTGCTAGTACCTTGAATGGTTCTAGCATCTTGGATTATTGCAATAGATATGTTATTTACCACAAAAGTTGATTGTATTGTCAGAATGTTTTGGCTGACTCGCCCAATCTTCATAGGTGTCTTGTCATTGTGATTACTCCTTTTAAATGCTGAAGGTCAAACTCATTAGTGCACAGATAAACAGGTGAAGCCAATCCTATGGTTTATATTTATTTCAAAGTCCTCGACATCCTACACTACAGTGACCATTTCATTGGTTTCTCTGCTTGGGATATGAGGAAGTAAACCAGGTTTGAAAGGATAGTATCATAGAAAAGAACACAAAGACCATATACATCTTCCAAATAATTGCCAGTTAATCCCCTGCGTGTGATTTTAGTAATCTGTGTCAGAATTTTAAATCTTGAATGTCACCTTAATGTTGACATTGTTATTATGTGACCCAAGCTACCTATATGATTAGTCTCACAATCACAGCTCCACAGGATATACATATCATGCATGGAGCCACTTAATATCACTTCAGTGCAGTGCACAGGCCTGGCCAAATAGAAAACGTTCACTGCCATAGCACATATCAAATGTCTGTCTCAGGCTGCCGTCTACTACTGGCTTTATACACATGGGGTGGCTCCTGTGCGATATTATATATCTGAATGGGAGTCTCCTGACCTTATCTATCTATCTTCTTATGTTATTCATTGTACATGTATAATTTTTATAAATTGATTCTGAGTTCTGAGTACACTCTCTGCCTGATATTTTACCTCCTGGAACCTATATTATTCTTAATATATATCAACGATTTGGATGATGATATAACAAGCAAGGTGTTGAAATTTGCAGATGATACAACATTTTTTAGATGGATTAAACATGATGGAGATAGACAGCACTTACAAGATGATCTTGACAGGTTGATCAAATGGTCTGAAAAATGGCAAATGCTGTTCAATTTTTGGAAATTTAAATGCCTCCACAAAGGACATGGGAACGAAGATGTACATTATACAATCGGAGGTTCTGTACTAAGTACTACTGTAAAAGAAAAGGACTTAGGGTTAGCCATTAGTGCTGATATGAAGGTTTAAGAGCAGTGCGGTATTGCTGCTTCAAAGGGAAATCAAATCCTTGGATTAATTAGGTGAAACATAACGTATAAGGAAAAAGAGCTAATAATACCGCTGTACAAAACAATAGTTAGGTCTCATTTAGAATATTGTATTCAAGCATGGAGGCCATATCACAGGAAGGACATAGATGTGCTAGAAAGAGTACAGAGGAGAGCAACTAAAATGATACCAAAACTGAAGGATCTTAGTTATGAAAGAATGTGGTTTGACAACACTAGAGACCAGGAGATTGAGAGGAGATCAGGTAGAAGTGTTTAAAATATTGAATGGTTATGAAAATATTGATAGAAATATTTTTTTCTCAGTTAAGAAAGATAGAAGGACTAGAGGACATGAAGTTACATTAGTAAAGGAGCAATGTAGATTATATATAAGAAAGTTCTTATTTTCACAAAGGACTGTAGATGAATGGAACAGATTATTTGCTGATTGTATGGGTGCTAGTAATGTGAATATGTTTAAAAATAAAATTGACACATACTTCAGAAGGGCGGGATACACAGATAAAAAGGGTAGGACTTTGCCATCTAGTGTCCACCTGCTAGCTAGGGTTAATTCTCTGGGGGGCAATCTTGTTAAATCTTGTTAAATCTAATATCACCCTAGTGGCACCCTACTTAGATGTCGCTGAATGTGTGTGTGTCAGTAACCTTAATACACTGTAGTAGGCTTGATATAAACTGAACATCACCCAAATTGTACCTTACATGTGCCTAGATTCCCAAACCTAGACCCTGATACATACCTGTCACTGGTATGTGGTTAAAAGACCCAGCTAGTGTCCTACTCCAGTCACAGACTCCATCTGTCATCTCAACCCATTACAACTATGTCACCAAGTTACCCAATGCATGTTCCCGAATAAGCAGTAATGTAAAGTCTGTCTCAGTGATTAACCCTGTCATAGTACGTAGTGTATGAGTGCAGCAACAGGCCACAAGGACGTGTTATGATATGTGACCAGCCACTATAACACCAGCAGTAGCAGGCCTCAACAAACTTGCCCAGACACGACCCGTCAATGTATGCTAGTGCCTAGACTCTCATGTCTGTGTCTACAACCAAGTTACCCACCACTCTGCCTGACTTGTGTGTCCTTCTAGAAGTAGAACTGCTGATTCGTCATGAGTGTCTGAAGTCACAGACCACATATGAGGTGTAACCAAATGCTTTCTGGACATTTGCCCAGGTGAGAACCTGGCCCACTGCCAATAGTCAGCTCAGCAGAGACCCAACGTAAGACACACACATGGGCTCAGCCCAGCGTCGACAGTGCATTATCACAAAGACAAAGTAACAGAGAAATACACCAGTGGAGTCGTGTGGTCCACTACCAGGACGTAGAACTGGTCTGATTGTGGCACCTTGTTGACTTTAACAATGGTTGATCCATTGTACCATGTCAGAGACTGTGATTGGGCGACTGATCGAGTCGAGGTTGGACACACCTGGCAAGTGTTCAGAGACGTACTACAGAACACTGCTGACACTCTTGCGTAGACTTGTACATGGTTCGAGTGAAGCACGACTTCTAGTGTCAGTTACTTACAGTGGATAGATAGTGACATTTCGTTGTACACGTGGAAGGACTATTACTAAACATTACAATGTATACAGTTGAAGAAGGTATGACGGCATGACCGGTATACTTTACGCTACCATTTTTACAGGTAACGTATCTCAATTTTTAGATTTGAATGAAGTGAGATATTTGTTGGTGCCAGAAAGTGTGTGAAAGAAAACAAACAAGATTGTCTGTATTTAGATAAAAATAGCACATTTGTAGCTTGATGAACCTTTCGGAACCGTCATCGTGAGTGACTCTTGGATGTCATATGATGGTGTTGATGGTTGTGACATGACAGCAGTGCCAAGAAACACTTTTATAGGATACATCACAACAGTTTTGTTGTTGTTGTGTTTTGTTTTACAAACAAATTGTTTTGATTCCACAGTCATTAGTTTCAGAAGGTAGTGTTTGGCACTTTGGAAGGATATATAGAGTGTTCGTTTTTAATATGGCATAATTACGTCATAAGAAATTTGTTCTCTTTTGACCCGTAACGTCATTGTGCTGATGAAGACTGCGAAATGCAGTAGAAATATTCAAAAGAGAAAAAACGTTTCTTGTGAGGTAATTATAACATATAACAACCAGGTAACTGGATCTTCAGTTCATTCAAGGGTGTTTGTTTTTAATTAGGAACAACTGCATCTGTGTGTATGTATAGTGCCATCCTAGTACAGTGTACAGTATATATGTGCAATGACACCAGACTGCATGATATACAGTAAACAGACTGTACTACAGTATCACCTTGACAAAACCAGGATTTACACAACTTATATGTTCTTTCACATAGCTTGTGAGGCTAGTTCTTATGCCACTGTGCTGTTACCCCTCCACTTTGCCCTGTCTGCAGCCTTCTCTCTCCACTTGTCTTCCTTCCCCCAACACTTTCATAGAACAAAATATATTTTGGAGAAAAATCACTGAATGGTATGAAAACAATGAAAATATAATTATGACAATAGCAAGGATTATTCATCCTTCTGGAATCACAGACACCCCTCATGGTTCTTATTTGCACAAATACTGGTCCTCTTAAGATGTAAAACATGCACCTGATGGTGTGTGTAAATTATTCTTTAATGCATGAATATATATCCACGTATTTATATGATAAAAAATTCATGACATAAAATATATGGCTATTACCAGTCACTGTATCCACCTCCAGTAAACAAATCTCCAAATGTGCATGGTTTGGAATAGAGGACCTGTCAGAAGTTCAACGGTTACTGGTCTGGTGTTCAGTTCAATAGCAAAATACATTAAATATTTTATAAAATATTTGTTTTCATAGAGACCATTTATCCATAGCTGAAATCAACTTTTGAAAGCCTAAAGTAATTATATCCACATCACCATATGTTGTTTTTTCTACAGACGCAGTGTCTCCCTTTAATACCAAATACAACACCATATCAATAGGAGAGAATGACATAGTTTACCAAGGGTACATACAGCTTGTTTACACATGAGATATATCTGCTGGAATTCCCCGGTTGTTAAACATTTACGTGATTTTATGAAACAGAACAAAAAGCTGCATTATCAGAGTACTCACGTATTCAAAGTCCTGTCGTTTGGCCTTGTCAAAAAACTCTGGACATTAGTATTCGGGCACACGCCCAATAATTGCCCAGCCCCTGGAGCGGCTTGGTAGCCAAAGAGTTTGTGATGTCGCATATATAAATTATGTGTACCGAAACAAGACACATCATCTAAATTATAATCAGGTGATTTGTTAAAAGCTGTGGTGTTGTTTTGTTTGCTATACTTTCATCAGTGTATCACACCACACGCAATGACTTTGAAACCCGTAGTCTATATCACAGTTGTAGGGAATTTCCCAGACATCCAGAGTAGTGTTTACGGGAGGAAAAGTTTGCATGGTTGTATGGTTATTTGGTTTTGTCTTTTATGAAATGTGGCAGTTTATTGTGTTGCGATATATCTGGTTAACACTGGTTATGTTGTGATACCTGTACAAAGTGAGATGTATTGTGTTGTGGCATCATGTATTGCATTGTCCTTAATGAATTATAGACATTACATATAATTTATGATGAGGATATTTTTTTGCATTATGTATAAGAAGTGTGTATGTGTGTGGGTGTGTGTATGTGGGTGTGTGTATGTATGTGTGTGTGTGTGTGTGTGTGTGTGTGTGTGTAGGTGTGTATGTGGGTGTGTGTGTGTATGTGGGTGTGTGTGTGTATGTGTGTGGGTATGTGTGTGTGTGTATGTGGGTGTGTGTGTGTATGTGTGTGGGTATGTGTATGTGGGTGTATGTGTGTGTGTGCGTGTGTGTATGTGTTGTGTGTGTCTGCATGTATGTGTGTGCATGTGTGTCTGCGTGTGCTTGTGCGTGTGTGGGTGTGTGTGTGTGGGTATGCGGGCATGTGTGTCTGCGTGTGTGTGCGTGTGTGGGTGTGCGGGCATGTGTGTCTGCGTGTGTGCGTGTGGGTGTGCGGGCATGTGTGTGTGCGTGTGTGTGCATGTGTGTCTGCGTGTGTGTGCGTGTGGGTGTGTGTGTGCGTGTGTGTGCATGTGTGTCTGCGTGTGTGTGCGTGTGTGTGGGTGTGTGTGCATGTGTGTCTGCGTGTGTGTGCGTGTGCGTGTGTGGGTGTGTGTGGGTGTGCGGGCATGCATGTATATGTTTTTATCTGCCGAACTTTGCACCGTACAAAAATGAATAGATATTACATTCATGATATATAAACAGCTCACACACACTTTAAGAAAGTGAAAATGTAGTAGGTTCATAATATGTAGTATTAATACAGATAAATGTATTAGCTTTAACGTACCTGGTAGTTCATTTATGTAATTCTATTTTACAGATTTATCTGGGCAACCAAATCACCTTGTTGGACTAATTGAATTACTATATTCTCGGAATGTGTTCTTTGTACAGCCACAACTGCTACTTTTACGCACATTGTAGCCACTTATCTCGGATCAGGCAACATCAGATCCACTTGACACTGCGGCGACGCATGACTGCATTATCATATTGTCCCCTGCATTTGACAAAACAGTATCTATAGAATCAATTCCTCTGGATTAGCAGTCACGGTTATTGTCAATTTACACTTTCATTCATATATGTGGCATTGATCCCAGTTTTGTATTTAACATCAATAGAATTAACAGAAGTTATAATGTATTCACCACCTTTCGCTGCCACTCCTGCTTTCACTGGCATATTATTTAGAAATCCCAGTCACTGGCGACTACAAACGGATTTGAGTTTGCAGTGCCTGTTCTTTGTGTGTATGAATAGTGCCACTACAAATTTGTGGACGTCATTTCAACAGGTCAAGATATCTGATCCTATGTGTGTCCTGTTGGCGTATGTCCACTGTGACTATTTAATTAACGGCCGGCAAATCTTCTCCGCTCATTTGTAGGATTCTCGGCTAATGATCTATACCATGAGGAGAGATCCCGAGTCACGGAGAACGTGATCCATGATATGCCGAATACAACACGTCGTCCTGGACCAGTGCCCTACTCGAGGTATATACAACTTCTGCTGTATTATGAAATGATTTCCACCACATTATACGTCCGATATTAATTTTCAGCAGAGCACTATGCGAAATCGTGCAGATTAAGTAATGGTGAGAAGGATTATGATATTAATAATTAATCTATTAACAGGCCTTGCAAGATATTATATTATATGTTGCCATTACATAGTATTGGCTAATGCTACTGATTCTCTAGATATTTTGTATATATATCTTGTACCGTAGACTGTACGTATTTGGAATCTATGTTTTCGGACACCCTAAAAATCTACCAAAATAATTATTTTCTGTGCAGCATGTCTTCAGGCATGTGTTATTTTTATGTGGGCACCAAAAATAATATTTTTTGTTCTGTACGTTTTCGGAAAAAAAACCGAGAATTTTTACGTGTTGGAATCCCTACAGTCACTGTGGTAGAATACAAATAATAAGCCTGTTATAGAAATTTAACAACTGCAATTTTGAAAATTGTTGAGATGCCAGACGACATTTATTTCAGACATTTGTTTATCTGTCTTCAATAAACATCTGTTGAATGTATATAAATAAACATGAATGAATATGTTAAGATCAAAATGGAAGCTGTACATGTTCAAACTCACAACTAGTGAAGTATTAATTTCTTTGGAAATTATTATAGCCTTTTACTAATTAGCAAATGTATTTGAAATTTTAATCTATAAATTGAAAAATACATCCTTGTTGAGTGTTCTACATTAATAAATAAATAAAAGTACTTATATAGCATATATGTGGAAAACTGCTTCCAACAAAGGAGTGAAGTGACTATTTAACTGTTAAGGCCCAAGTAAAGAAGATGTATTTATAAACTAAATAACAAAACTTTAAAATTGGTATATTCAAAAACTGAAAATATCACACATAATTGCTTATATAAATTACTAAAATGTGAACTTAATATTAATGTTAACTTGGAGACGTAGTAAGTTCATCTCCTCCCAGGTGCTCTGGTCCAGTCGCCTCTTTCTATGTTCAATCGTTTCTGTGGACCACTGGCCTGTGATCTACCAATCGGTGATGAATTTTAAAAACACAACAACACAAATGTAGTTACCTAGAATTATTTACTTCTTCAATGAACAAGTTAAGTGGTCAGCCATTCACCGGGGGCACCACTGTTTTATTAATAGGAAATTATTTGCTTCATTCCATGCCATAATTAGTCACAGCAACAGTTACATGGTCAGCGAGAACAAAATGGTATAATGGTGGTAACTGTTGTCCTTGATTTATAGCTCCATGGCTAGGTGTAAGTTAGTAGATAAATATGTCTCGACTTCTGTGTTTGGTTCCTAGGGCCAGCAGGAGTCCAGTGCGATCTGGGGTGCGTCTGTCACCTCTAAAGGCCTCTAAGGACACAGCCAGACGAGACCTCAAGTTCGGACCTGGCACCAAAGTGCATGATGGGACATCGTCTCGGATCGGTTCAGCGTCCAGTGCACCAACATCATCCAGAGTGTCAGGTACAGTCGATGTCAGTCAAAACACATCACTGAAACCTTAAGCCTTGGTTAACATGTATTGCCTAATAACTGTCTAATCTGCCTAATCGGTTTGTTTTGGTGCGCAGCTGAGCTTGGGTTCTGGAGGATTTTATTGTAATAGAAGTGGCTTTGTAGTGGCGAACATTTTTATTACGCATAAATTACTAGGAATTAGCTTTGTTAACTTCTTCTGTCCATATATAATTTATTTATTGTCTCGTATACAAAATGTTATACGTGTTTACATGCCTATGTGAATGGGGCATTAGCCCCGGATTTGTTGGTGTATGAAGTTTTATGATTATTATTATTATTAGTTAATTACATTAAGTAATATATGATACTTGAATTTTTGAGTATTTCACCGTTCGGTTGACGGCCGACCACGTTGATGGACATCTTGTGAATTTTACAGCTGACCCCATGGTGCTGCCACCTAGTGGCGGTCAAGAGAGTGTCGCCCAGACAGTGACTATTGTAGGACTGGAAGTGGACGAAGACATACATGATCTCAGGTAAGATAATAACTAATCAACTTGGGGTGAAGTGATTAAACAGTTAGAGTACCATTTGGCTAGTTGATCAAGAAGACATAGTCCACCTACTTGTCCTACTGCTATTTTGAAACTTGGGCAATTTCATTCCCCCAGCTTTGCCTGCAAAGAAGAAACACCAAAAGTCACTGGGGCCTTCTGCAGGGCGTCTATGCTAAGGGAAGTTTTCAGTGAAATGGAAAAACATGTCATGGACTCACACCACCAGTGATCTCGTTCTACAAAAATCAGGCATTGCACTAACTGGTGCTAATTAGACAAAGACATATGCATACTGCATACAAGGGATGGGGGTCAAACCTGATGTGTATTGCATTCAGGGAAAGGGGTCAGGCCTGATGCCTACAGTGCATGTGGGGTTTTTGATCATATGTAAATGTGTTGATAACCTCTTCGAAATATTTTGATGTAAAAAACAATAGTACATTTATTATGAAGGCGTTTCTTTGCTCATCTGTGTATTTCCTGATCTGTAGATGGAAGAGGGTGGGGTCGAAGCCCCTGCCCCTGAAGGGACATGCCCGCCGACTGTCAGACACCTCAGCTCCCTCATCGATATTCTCAGACGTTGGCGAAGATTTCTACCTCAGAGGTTTGTGTACTACTTTAAAGAATGCTTAGCTCTTAGTCATCTACTACTTTGGTGTTGTGTAAGAAAGAAAATAGCAGTGTAATGATTGTGACTTCAAAAGTTCAGATTGTGTAATTATTTAGGGTACTTAACCTGACAAAATGGTCAATGCCCTGCACAACATTAAAACAACATATGATATAAATGTGCAAGCAAAATTAGCATGTACATATGACATCACTGATTTTATTTGTAAAATATAACCATTTCCAGAAGCCCATATTTGTGACGGTATTTCTATTTGATGTATTTGGTATTTTACATGCTTGAACATGCAGAGTTTAGATATACGGGCTTCTGGAAACGATTAATTATACATATAACAATCAGCATATTTAAAAACAAATACACAACTGACACCAACTCTGGTATGACATGCTGATCATGTTCCCCTTTGTTCCCAGGCCGCAGTTCCCGGGCCTCCATCCTGAGTCTCAGTGATGAATGGGAAGACCTGCATCATACCTCCAGCAGCCCCCCTAACCGCCTCACACCCCTCCACCCCACCCCTCTACATCCCACCCCCGACCAACAGCGCAGGAACATCAAGATCCCGTCAACCATCCAGGAGATGAAGCTACATGTGTCCCCAACAACCAGCGCATCAGGTTAGTCTTACATAACATCCATCTCACAGAATACATACACAGCGGAACTCACTTTACGGCCACCTCTGTAATCCAGCCACCTTGCAATTAAGGTCACCTTAGAACAGTCCAAACTTATTTACACATAGAGTAAAACATAGGATATTAGTCCTGCTAATATGGTCACGTTGCTATTCAGGTCACTTGTTAAATCCCAAAGGTGACCTTAATAGTGAGGTTTCACTGCATTAGGTTTTTAATTGGTCAGTATTAAAGATCCTTTCTAAATTAATACATTTTATTAAACTGACTGCATTTAATACTAATACAGATTTTTTAAATACTACACATTTGAGCATCATTAAACCTGACACAGTTAAGGAGGACGTTTTCATTCAATATCGATAATGTAATTATTTCATGGGAACTTGTATTTTTGTCATCATGGATACTTCCTCATTAACAGCAGTTATATTTCTGAAGCTGCCAAGATTGGTATGTTTCTGGTTAATTTTGAGACCAATTAAAAATAACATTTAATATTTTTGTTTTGTATAACAGGTGGACACCAGACTGGCCGTAAGAACATGACCCCAGAGAATGTGAAAAAGAACCAGGTGCCAGTGACAACGTCAACCACACAAGATCTCTCACAAGGAGCCAACAATAGAACAAGTCTGCAGCAAGTAGGTTGACTTATTGTTCTTGGAAAACACCGAGTATCAAAGAAGACAGAGTTCCTATTGGGTTCTTGAAAATAACTCCTACATAGGCATCGTGTCATAAGGACTATATAAAAGGAATGTGCACTTAACAGGAAAAATTTTGAATCCTCGTTTTGGCCGGCACGATGTTATGTATCCATGAAACACTCGGTGTATGTAAGACGTTTGACCAAGTTGCAGCATGTTCCTTATACGGGGGAACTTCATAGGTATATGCAGGTAGGGATACGTGTCTCTGCAATAATTGCCCATTACAGGTTGTTTAGTATTTGAATGTTATTTTGAAATTCAAACTGCAAACACTGTTTTTGTACTTAATAAATGCTATTTGGCGAGTATTCTGATATTAAGAACAATATATAAAACAATTTTAAAAATGAGATACAGACATTACACATTTAAGAAAGTACTGTTGGAATAGGCTCTGTGTCACTAAAACATGATCCTTACATTTTGCAGGCATCACAACTGACAGACACTGAAAGGAATAAAAACAGACAACCTGTGATATCATCATCCACAGTTGTGCCTGATGCTGACATCAGCGAGACACAAGTGAGGATCTCTAGTGACAGCGGACTACCGGACGAGAAGGGTTCCTCCTCAAAGAGCAGCAGCGTGTCATCAAGTTCGAGCAACCTGTCGACCGGGTCGCCACCACAGACCATGACTCATGTTGACCCCCGTGTGGCACTGAGTCACATCTTTGAAGCAGTCGGTGATGCGTCTCTGTTGGACAACGTCAAGAAAGTTTCATCTGGTGATGACAGGAAACTACAGAAGGAAGCGTCATTTCGTAGACACAGTGATGAGAATGTTTCACCGAGAGAGAAAACGTTGCGGACATTGTCAAAGGATACAAAGTCAGAGGAGGCAATATGTGCAAAGAGTGGTGAATCTCATACAGCTGCCAATCAGGCGGTGAACAGTCAGAGTAAATTGCATCAGTCGAAAACATCGGACAAGGGTTTGATGTCGGTACCCCATGTGCAAAGTACAGAGGAAAGCATTAGCTGTGGTGGTGAAAAAACTGAATTAAACATTGGTGCTAGATCAGACACTCGACATGATGTCAATATTAAAAGCTCGTCAAGTGAAATCAATGCAACGAAGAGCACAAACTGTGATAATGTCAAACCCAGTGCCGCTGTAGGTTCGCACAAAACAAATACAGGATTTAATCCAGCAACAAGTCGGACTGCATCTGTGGAAAGAAAGATGCAGTCGAACTCAAATGTCCTGGTGAAAACCCATGGCTCAGTGGCTGTGAAATCCCAGCCCTTGCTGGTTAAATCAAAGCAGGTGCTTGCTAAGACACCACAACCGGAGAGATGTCGTCCAAAACTTAAACAGACGACGCGGCCACAACCATCAGGAACAAAACCCCAGGTGACAGGAAAGGTGAACATACAACGTGTTACCTCCTCGCAGCAGGCCACTAGAGCAAAGGCACAACAGCAACTCTCATATGCCGTTAGGTCGACTCTTAAGAAGAATTCCCCGATAGTTCCGCCAAGGCAGAAGAAACACAGCATTACCTCAATGTCTCCGGCGATCCAACAACTTCAACGGACACCACAGAAGAAATTTACCTCACCCACAAGAGAGCCGCAGCATCTGCGCACAAATAAACCAGAGCAGTCTTCCAATGGTAAAATCCTTGAAGCAGCAGAATCGACAGATGTGAAGAAAGAGAGCGGAGTGGTGCACAAATCAATGAGCATGAAAGAAATGGGTTCACCTGTGGTAGAACAGAAGCAATTATCCAGCAGTGCAGGGTCTATGTTGTTGACTAACAAGCCCCTGTTGGATGATACAAGACATGACGTCTCTAGTGAAAGACACCTCACGGCTACACACCATGGAGAACATCACCCAGTGCTGGATACCACCGTTGAAACCGCTGCAGTTGTCAAACCAACTGTCCTCACCCGACCAGCCATGGCGGTAAACGCACCAAAAGTCACACAATACACAAAGATATTAGTCGACAACGCGCCAGACACACTGAAACAACATCATAACATCTCAGTGGAGCACACCGGCCCCATCATTCAGGACGCCTTCGAATCACTCAACAAAAGAAAAGCAGAGGAAGCACGTGCCATGCTGGAGAAGCAGCAACAACAGCTACTGAAGCCAAAGTCCGCGATGAAATCTCGCCCCAGTTCTTCAGTAAAAAAACAAGGTGCCAAATCAGCTGTGGGAGAATCTAGACCAATGTCGGTGAAAAAGTCGACAAAAACAAAAACCACATCCGAAGACATCCTCGGTAAAAGTAAAAAGGGCAAAGCAGGGAAGAGGGGGAAGTCAAAGAAAAAGAATGCAGTCGATAAAGAGAAATCAGATGAACTTGGTGACAATATCGTTGGTAATGAATGGTGTGACAATGTTAATGACAGGAGTGTCACTGTGGTGCAGTCACGCCTGTCGCTGTCATCAGGCGGTTACTCTGATGATGAGTATCTGTTTTCCAAGACCTCGCATCCAGGCCGTGATCTCGGTGCAGGAGTCAGGTCTTGGCACAGAGCGGATGTTGACCAGACCCTGCCGGGGCAGACACAGCTGGTTGAGCCAGATGAAGATCTCAGTCTTCTCCCAGAATATGACAGCATTGTTGACAATGCAGATATGTACAACGACGTGGAGACAATACTGGACGAGGTCGCCTTTGGTGTCGATGATGACAATGACACATTGTTGACAGCACGCTCCAGCCAGAGCTCAGAGTCACTGAGGTTGCAGGCCCTGAAACAATTGAATGACGAGGAAACAGAATCAGAGAATCCACTGAGGCAAACCGACCAAGCCATAAGAGACTTTGAGGGGACGGTCACCGAAACAGAGCTTGAAAAGATGTTGGAGACAGCCAGGAGTGAGAAAGAGGAGAAATCTCCAGGGCTGACTAAACCTCATTCGGGAATCACAAGGTACGACAAAAAAGACACGTCATCAAAACCAGCAGAGGCAGAGAAACCAGAAGAAGAAGACGTGAACAAGATCATCGAGGAGATTCTCAAGTCCACACCTGACCCGACGAAGAGCATCTCGCTGAAGATCAAGGAGCGGAAACGCAGGAGAGGATCAGGAAGGAGATCAAAGACAATGGAGGATATCGCAAAGGAACTCCAGCGTAGCCAGGAGAGGACGTTTCGCCAGCTGCCGACACAGCTGAATCACGCTGACGATGACGCAGCATCAGACCACACGCTGACTGAGTCGAACCCAAAGGATAATAACTCAGACCCAGAAAAATCGTCATCGAGTGGGGAACTTGAGGCAGAACAGATGCAGAAGTTGATGAACACTGTAAAGAAGCTACTATTAAGAGTCGATGGAAGTGCCGAAGCACCCTCTAGTGGAACGAAACGAGATAATTCAGCAGCTAGACGACCTCCACTCGGCCCCAAGATTGTGCAACCTTCGTCCGCCATCCATCTGCCACCAGACGGCTCTCAGAACCGTGGTGGTAGGAAGCCAGAGAAGAGCCCGAGATTCGTTAGAAGACATGAGAGTTTCTTTGAGGTCAAGGGTGGAGCAGGCAGCAGAAGACAGTCTGTCTCACAGGTAGATGTTTTCCCATCCAAAAATATTTTTAAGATACAAAATGTTGTCATTATTCTTTCTATGTATTTATCAGTCAATTCACCTGTTTTTCTTGTAACATTTTGTTTGTTATCAGCAAACTTCTTCAGATGACTATTACATGAAAAATGTTAACATTATGAAAATGTGGTAATTTTATCTGCATAAATTTGTTTAATGCACCACAACAAGTTTTAATGTCACTTGATTGTTTAAGTTGGTTTTGTTCTGTTATGTTTACATTGCATGCTGAATAGCAATAATAGTGAAATCATATTAAAATATATTATTTTGGCTCATTTAAGGTGATCATAATGTTAGAATATAAACAATTTCTAACATGATTTTACGTTAAAATGATCATAGTTTGTACCTTTAAAAATGATATGTGGTTAAATGTTCATTATATATCAGTTGTCATAGGGAATTTGCAATAGCCAGGTTTCACTATATTTTTTATATATGTATAAGAATTGGTAGAAAATCCAGATAGGAAAAGTGTAGTTTGTATGACTTATTTGACTTAAATGCCTAGGCCAGTTTGACCTCTCGCTATCCTCCTGGATGTCATGTACACCCTTCCTTTTCATCCTGTCTAGAGCACACCGCACTGCTGTTAAAAGCGGGAGTCCATTGTCCTGTCTAACTTAGTCACTTCACCTCTTCCGTGGCCTTCCTTGTTTTCTGTGTCTTTAAAGTCTTCCTTGAAAGCTATTTTTATGAGGTTTTCGTTTGGCATACGGCAGACATATCTAGGAGTAGAACCACCGGAGTCTTCTATGTCTGATGACATCTAAGATGGATTCAGGGGTGAATGTCTCCTCTCTAATCTGGCTATTTCGTAGTTTGTCTACCCTAGTAACATCTCTGGTAGCCCGCAAGCAACAGTTTCTGTACCATAGATTGCTACAGGCAGTATATGGGTAATTTTGATATTAATGCAGTTTTTGAAGTATACTTATTATTTATTTAATGTGGTACTTATCTTCGCAACAGGATGTGGCAGACGTCTTCACAAATGAGTCCTTCCCCACGACAAGTTTAACTGATATGGGAACCGATGATCTTGTGCCTCAAGAAAGGGTAAGTATCGCTACAACTATTGCAGGAATTCATGGCACATACTTGCTTGGAGATTGTTCTACGCTCAGTGCAGTTAGCTCCTTCTCCATACAGACGGTTGCTACTAACCGTGTAATCTGTGCCCGGGTACACCCACCCATGGAGCAACAAACCACTTGTTTACATTGACGCTGTCAGGAGAAGTGATGGCCACTCAGTTCTCTCAGGAAGGAGAAGGGCCCTAAGGATAAGGATAGCATAACGACAGACAGGGACTTAAATAACAAGTAAACTATTGCTGTGTTTTCTTAAATACACCACCTGTTGGTATATCAGAGGTCAGTGGTCCAACGAAAGAAAAGGAAATAGAAAGACGCATGTGGACCTCGGCGTCATGGATGAGATGCACTTTACAATGATCTAAAGTTAGCATATTAATATATAGATGGACATCCCATAGACACTGTTGATAGAATTTGTTCCATGCTCATACAAGTGGATGGATGAAATGAGTGCGTTGAAGGTTGTAGAACCTGTGACACTACACACAGTGTTTGGAAGTGACATGATGCTGACAATGTGACACTACACAGAGTGTTTGGAAGTGACATGATGCTGACAATGTGACACTACACACAGTGTTTGGAAGTGACATGATGCTGACAATGTGACACTACACACAGTGTTTGGAAGTGACATGATGCTGACAATGTGACACTACACACAGTGTTTGGAAGTGACATGATGCTGACAATGTGACATTACACACAGTGTTTGGAAGTGACATGATGCTGACAATGTGCGTGTACTTTGTAGGCAGAGGTCGTCACGAGTCGACTGGGTCGTCGCAGTGCCAGCAGTCGTGCCAGCAGCGCAGCCACCACTGTGTCATCAATGGCTTCAAGTGAGGGAGAAATCATTAATTGGAAGAGGGGTAACATGCTCGGCAAGGGGGCATATGGCACGGTTAGTTTCTTCTTCCTCCAAAGCAATTAGTAGAGATGTTCTGTTGCATGAAAAGTATTAAGCTTCCACATAATGTTTTATGATCCTTTGATTCTGGATGGGTTTTTATAGCACAGTGCGTAGGTTTTTTTCAAAGTGGTCAATGGGATACCCAGAATGTGTTTTTTTTTCTAGTGCTGAATGGGGTATCTGGAAACTGTGAACATTTGATGATCTAGAAACTGAATAATTAACTTCATTTATGCCTGAATCCACAGGAAAAGTTGATAGCATCACTAACAGTTTGGGAATCTTGAAATTTTATTAAACGGTCATCTGCCACTTTTTTAAATGTTCACTCGCATGCCATGGCCACATCGTAATGTCAACAAAGTTAGTATCATTGAAAGTCACAATTGTACACCTGTTTCAAACAGAAACGGTGTTGCTACACAGATGAGTGACGTGTGTTGTGTCGTCTCCAGGTGTGGTGTGGTCTCACGAATCTGGGGGAGCTGATAGCAGTGAAGCAGATCCAGTTGAACATAGACGACATGGAGCGGGCGGAGGTAGAATACGAGAAGATCCAGGAGGAAGTGGAACTACTCAAGACACTCAACCACAAGAACATTGTAGGGTGAGTCACGCTAACCCTCGGCTGTTTATTTATAGCCTCAGTTATGAGGTGTAGAGTCCAGTCATTAGTCCTTTAGCCGAAGGTCCAAGGGACTATTGCCATCACTCTGCGTCCTCCGTCCACCGTTAGCTGCCGTATCTCAGAAACCGTTCAGCAACTTTTTCTCTAATTTTGCATAGATGTATCTTAGGGTGCTGCCACTATATACAAGAAATCTATATTTGATTTAATCATTCTAAGGGCACCTAAGGGGCCCCCAAAGTGCAAAAGGTTTACATTATCTAGTGATGTGGTTTTGAGAAGGGCCCTTGAGACCACCCCCAACTTTAGATGTTGTGTATTGTTCCACAAAACCAACAGCTGTGACTAATCTCTACAGCCCAGTCCATTGAGACCTTGACTAATCTTTAATTGATCACAGCACCCAGGCAGAGTAGACACACTTGACCCCTGTTAGACTGAACAGTTGCCTAACACTTTTAAACTGTATCTTCAAAACTATTGATTTTCTATAATTGCAAGTTGTGTTTATTTTGATGTTCATTTAATTATTATAAAATGGTGTGACTGTGGTGTCTATTGGTTAAAGATGTATTGTCTGTAGAAACCTGTAGGTGACAAACATAGAAAATTAATATTCTGTCACCTGTAGGTGACAAACATAGAAAATTAATATTCTGGACAACTATAGAGTGAAATATCCTACACTTTATTTATATCAAATGCATTCTTCTTTATATCAAATGCATGCCTTGTGTAGACATGGTACTGTGTAAATCAGTTGTATCAATATAGACTAATAATTACAGATTCACAATATAGTTGACACCTGAAACAACCAAATGTTAACCATTAGAAGAGTTGACATAGTCAAGGCACAATAAAGCCTTTTGTGTCAAGACAAATACAATTCAACCAATACCCCTATCTGAACACTGCCTGTTCTTCACCTATTACATTCGCTTTGTTTAGGTATGTGGTTCTTTTTATAGAAAATTTTAGTTTCTTTCTGTACCTGTCTACGTATGATAACCATTTGTCCGCCCTGCTCACAATAAACATCACATGAAAGATAAAAGGAAGATCACTGCCACTTAACTTGTGGATTATTATTATTATAAAACTGCTCTGCTACTGCTTGGTGGACAGTTAATTAGTGGATCAAGTTCAAATACATTAGCACGTTTTTCACACCTGCATGGTAGTTTAGGCTCAGTAGTGTGCTGGCAGCTACTAAACCTATAGGCTTGTGTGAAAAGGATAATTGGCAGAAGAACTAACTTCAAAGCACCATTGCATCCATTTAGCCAGGCAGCAGTCACACTGTCCCAGTGTCTGCTGCTATGTTTATATAATAATTATATAGGCTTAATGATCCCAATACACCAATCTGTTGGCACAATGTCAGATAATGGAACTAGGTTAAACATCTTAACAATAACTATAATTAGTTCTGTGGAGCTGTTTTTTTCAGTGAACAGTAAACATGTAAACATTTTACTTCCATCATAACCCTTAATGATCGATCTGTAACTATGATTCACCAAAAAACATTTGATTAATAATTACCTACAGGATTGTTTGATTTATGCCGGGCAGAAACTGTTTCTGCCCGGCAGAAACAGCAACAATAGGAAATACATGCCATTGATAGGCAAACGTGTTCTTTTTATAGAAAATTTCAGTTTCTTTCTGTACCTGTCTACGTATGATAACCATTTGTCCACCCTGCTCACAATAAACATCACATGAATGATAAAAGGAAGATCACTGCCACTTAACTTGTGGATTATTATTATTATAAAACTGCTCTGCTACTGCTTGGTGGACAGTAAGCTGCAACTGTCTTTGAGTTTGTTTACATTTTGACAAACTACTATTATATAGCACTAATTTTTGAATGAATCACATTTTGAGAATGCATGTCATTGTTTGCGGTGTAACTTTTGTATGCTTCATTTTCTGCTGCTACAAGTTGCATTCATCTGAAAGATTATTCAATTACCTATCCAATGATAATACATATGTTGTGGTGTTGGATATATAGCTTTGGTATATTGTACATGAGGGTTGTGATAGGAAACTATTGGACATTGCGACAGTGCAGAGAGACAGTACGAGATGTGTCACTCAGTATATGAAGTGTGACTTTCAGATACTTCATTTTGTAGTGCTATGGATTATGATGGGCCTCTCCATTAGCTCCCTATATATTTGTAAGTTAGGTGAGTAACACCTTCGAAGTTCTGACAGCAGGACACCGCCTTCGGTGAAGTCGAGACAAAAGTTTTACAAAGGCTTCAATTTCAAACGGTCTATCACCGTCCAGCTGACCCATTTTTATTTTTTCAAAAACTTTTCAGTAACTTTTTGTTTAATTTTTCATAGACATTTCATGTGGTAGTGCCACTATACACAATAAATCTGTATTTGATTGATTCATTCTAAGGGCACCAAAGGTCCCCTAAAATGCTAAATTTGCTAACTAAAATTAATTGTCTACCTCAGAGTAGCTATATTTATAACTTGTTGTGTATTACACCCAGCTGTGGAGCTAAGATTCTCTGCCTGCTATTGTTTGATGGAAACTGTGACTAATCTGTAATTGGTCACTGGCAGAAGCTTGTGTCAACAGACAGCATTAAGCCACTAGACCCCTGTTAAACTGGACAGTTGCCTGTAGGTTTTAAACTGTGTCAAACAGTGAGTCTACCTTTTGCTCTCAAATAATCTGTCCTCTTAGTTTTACACATAAAGACATAATCTGGCGTAACTTGATAAGTCTTTGTAGCAGCACATTTGTACTTCCAGTGTATCATTGCAACATAACATACATATTACATACTGTGTGCCACATTTGAATGTTGTGCATGTAATATTTCCATGCAATCCATTTGCATATATAATTTCAACAGCCGTTTTCTTCATTTTCACTTTTTGACCCCTACCATGTTCAATGCTCCATAACTTCGCCAATTTTTGTAGCAGTCATATAATTTTTGAAACTGTGTAAAGCACCCTACCAAACATTTACAAGGATGTAAGAAAACAATATTACAATTTTTCCGACTTATCACTCATTTGGTCAGCCGGGGTCACATATAAACGTATTAGTCCAAAGGACTTCAGGGCCACTTGGCCCATTATTTTTGTAGAAATAATGATATGGGGACATGCTGTAAAGGACATGTTGGGACATGCTCTGATTGTTCCATCTATCTCATGTTGGTTGGGGTAATGTGGGTGTATGTAGGTATGTTAACATTCTTCTCCTAGACACTTTACATCTTGGGCAACAGATGGGTTCGTTTATGGCCCCTCAGAAGAAATGTAACACCTTCATTTTTTTTTCAAAATTCTCCTTTCGTTAAATTAAAGATTCATTCAGTTCATACGAATGTTAGATTGACATTGGTATGTTGTTCACAATGTTACACTTGCTTTCTCTGATTGTTCCTGTGGTACTTACATGATCCATGGATCAGTTCCATGGTACGTAAATGATCCATGGATCAGTTCCGTGGTACGTAAATGATCCATGGATCAGTTCCGTGGTATGTAAGTGATCCATGGATCAGTTCCGTGGTACGTAAATGATCCATGGATCAGTTCTGTGGAACGTAAATGATCCAGGGATCAGTTCCGTGGTACGTAAATGATCCATGGATCAGTTCCGTGGTATGTAAGTGATCCGTGGATCAGTTGGGGATGTTTCAAATAACTTGCATCTCGAAAAACTGCTCACATCTACGTCACAGCAAGCATCATGCACAACTACTCCAGGAAACTATCTTCTGCATCTCTGTGTTATCGAGTGACTGTGTATGTAGCTCCATCCGGAGGATGGACATTTTTGCCAGTTTATATAATGCAAATTTATACATATCTGATCTGTTGTATTTTATTGTTATCCTTCAGCTACCTTGGCACGAGCCTGGATGATGACGTAGTCAGCATCTTCATGCAGTACGTTGCTGGAGGATCGATTGCCAATCTACTTGCTCGGTTTGGGGCTTTAGATGAGGAAGTGTTCCGTCACTACACGGCACAGATTCTCTGTGGCGTACAACACCTCCACGCCAGCAACATCATCCACAGGTACACTCACTCAGCCGTATCCACACGCCATTTTATTTTGGTTGAAATTTTTATTTTTTATTTGAGATTCTATATAAATATGTATACTGTTTTATGTTGGTTAAATGACCTATGACTTTCAAGTGCATATTGAATATGGTTATCTATTACAAAATATTTTGTTGGAAATATGCTCCCAGCTACCATTTTACTTTCTGTGCAAGCATCAAAGAATTTTGTTTCAGTTTCAGCATTTAAATTGCGTCCAGATTCTGTTAGAATCCTATTGATTGGGAATTATAGTTACCTGTCTGAATCTTGCATTGGCTCAACAGAGCTTTCAACAGCCTTAGTACAACGGTGAAGAGGACAGTGTGAGGCTATCGAAAGCTTCATTGAGCCAATGCAGGATTCAGACAGGTAACTGTACGTCCCAATCAATACTATAAGTTTGTAGTGTTTTTACTTTTGTGATAAACAGAACATATATTTACATAGGATTACTAAAAAACAAGGACATATTCTTGAGACAGTGGCAAACGTCATTGCACATTGCATGTTGGGTAGATAATAACTAGCATGCTGTAATATTTTATCAGAGAGCCACAGCAGTGTAGCAGTTCTAGGCAGTAAATAAAACATTGCAGATTCCAGGAAATAAGTAGCTGTTTTATTTGTATTCCATGTGCTTCCAGGGACATCAAGGGAGGCAATGTGATGATCATGCAGAACGGAGTTGTCAAGTTGATAGACTTCGGCTGTGCCAAGCGTCTCTGTATCAACATTGGCTACGACTGCAGTCACAAGGCCATTCTCAAGTCAATGAAGGGAACACCTTATTGGATGGCCCCAGAGGTTGTCATGGAAACGGGTCATGGCACAAAGTCGGACATTTGGTAAGATAATTTCTACCTTCATCTTAACTATTCAGTGGATCATTTCCACCTTCATCTTAGCTCTTCAGTGGATCATTTCCACCTTCATCTTAGCTCTTCAGTGGATCATTTCCACCTTCATCTTAGCTCTTCAGTGGATCATTTCCACCTTCATCTTAACTCTTCAGTGGATCATTTCCACCTTCATCTTAGCTCTTCAGTGGATCATTTCCACCTTCATCTTAACTCTTCAGTGGATCATTTCCACCTTCATCTTAGTCCTTCAGTGGATCATTTCCACCTTCATCTTAGCTCTTCAGTGGTTCATTTCCACCTTCACCTTAGCTCTTCAGTGGATCATTTCCACCTTCATCTTAACTCTTCAGTGGATTAATGTAACTGTTTACAACTTGGAATTGGAAACTGATTAGAAATTCTTGTTTTGTTATGCTGCGTACTGGGGTTCCCAGGGTTTTTAGCACAGTGAAGTGTCATATTGAAAATGTGCAAGAAATAAAAATGACTATTTTATTATTTTTACATTATTATTATAAAATTTATATTAATTAAATTTGACATGTAGATAAATGTTCATATATTCTGTTCTCACAGTTAACAATTGTTTTGAAAGGGAAAAACACTTCACAAGTGTTCAACTTCTGCTTTCTCTTGTTCCACATTAATTGTGCATACAATACACAAGAAAATCATCTATGTATTATAATTTTATTGTGAAAATAAAATATATTATATTGATTCTGTATTGGATGTTGTATTAGTAGAAGTATCTGTAGCACTTAGTAAATCTTGATCTACCTGTGTATCCACATCAAAAGGGAAAACAATGTTACAGTCAAACCTTACGGTCAGCTCAGGAATACAGCCACCTCATAAATTATTTCACCTTATGATAGTCCCAAATTGTTTCCATATACAGTAAAGTTAGGAAACGAGTCCCATTAATACAGTCACCTCGCTATTCAGGTCACTTTGGCCCAAGGGTGACCTTAGTCGAGAAGTTCCACTGTATATTTTGACTCCCGCTGCTTCCATGGATTGTTTCACTGAAGTGTTACGCCTCTGTTCACAGGAGTGTTGGCTGTACAGTGTTTGAGATGGCCACAAAGAAGCCTCCATGGTACGTTTTCTTCATCCGTATCATGTTATTTCATTAGACAGTGTTTACTCACAAGAAACTTGGTTTTTATCTTTGAATACTGCAGCCATGTCTCACTGCCTTAGACGCGGTCACGTAAGGGTGCAAAGTCCTAAAATACGTCGAGCTTTACGCAGGGGGGAGTGGTTTGTATCGTGGGGAAAATACATTGCTACAGTGGCAACACTTAGTAAGTGAAATGTATTGTTTTTAAATGGAAATTTATGCTAATAGCAAGTTTGGATCATATAAATCGTTAAGTCACACACCACATATTGGCAGAGGGGTTTGAACCAGTACTAAACACAAATTTTTGGACTTTTCACCTTTTTCCTAAGCAGTTACATAATTTGCAGTCAATTTTACAGGGAACACTATTTGGTAACCATAACAGTAAGCTTTTGCTTTTATCTCTATGTAATTATTGACTAACTTTAAAAGCCTGCAGTGAAAATTAACTTTCAAAATAATTAGATTGCCTTCTCCATTCCAGGGGCCACATGGCACCGATGGCGGCCATATTCGCTATAGGGACTCAGACTGCGGCTATACCACAACTCCCGGGCAAGTTTTCTAGCGAGGCTCGAGACTTTGTCAACAGCTGCTTAATACGCAACCAGGATGCACGGTGGTCCGCGGCGGAACTATTGCAGCATCCGTTCATCGCAAGATACAAGAAGAAATCGTGCTGACAGTGCCAATGTGTGTGGGAGGATACTTCATAACGCCTTGTCTTTCACCCGCAATGGTGCCATTTTAATTGCTCAGTCTGCGAATGTCGCTAAATTTTGTGGAATTACATGGATCTTACTGAAGATGGCAGCAGTAGTGGACGGGTGGTGTCTGTTCTATGCAGTTGCATTTTGTCGACTGTGTCTGATTGAAGTACTGCCATCATGTTGACCTACCCCCTTGGTTGAACCAAGAGGGCAAACGGTTAAACCATCATTGTGGATGATCAGATCCAGCTGATCAGGATGTTTCCAGTTTTATATTACAGATGTTATGGGATGATTTCTGTGCTATCTTTGAATTTATGATAGGAGTCGAAGAACACAAGAGTACTACTGTCAATGGTAGCTTAGTGATGTCAACAAACACAAACTGTGATAGTGTATACATAAGAGACCTCATCGGACGGTGCTACTGTATATGTCGTTATAAAAATTGGTGCCAATTTTGTCGGTTTAACAAGTGCTTCAGCCTGCTAGATGCTCCTGCGCGTGTGTAATGAACAAGTTAACATATAATAATGATAAATAAATATATTATCATTGTAAAATAGTGCCAGAAATACTTGGATTACGTTCAGCCGTCTCGGTCAAGGATGCTGTAATTTACAGTCTTTCACGTTTACTTTTGATGATGCTGGTGTTTTTTCTTATATATATATTTAAACGGTATAGAAACCTTTGCGTGCCTGGTGATTTTCATGTGCATACTATTTAATATGTAATTTTAAGAACTGTAAATGTTTTGTTGATACATTACTAGTTCACAAAACTATTTTTTTTAAAGGAGAATGCACAATGATTATTATTCATTTAATAGGCTATTTTATATATATTTTTTTTATTTATAAGATCTTGGATGGTTAAAAATATGTATTTTTCACCTTTCAATATAAAAAAACAGCTTTTCATCAGTTAGATGAACAAAAACCTTCACATTTAATGGTAAATTTGTGTAGTATGTATTGGGCTGTCAAATTTGTTTTTAATACAATGTTTAACAATAAATATATTGCAGTAATAAAGATTAAAAACATTAAGTATAATCAAATTATTAATTCAGATGTACATAAAAAATTGTATTCTTGTTAACCCTTTAGATCCCAACCATCTGTAGATAATGCTGCAAATGTGTCATCTACAGGATAATTGCTTTTTATCAGTTTTGAGTTAGCACCGTTTGAAAACATCTAGCCAAATGAGCACTGTGGGGAATTCTTGTGCATTTCATTAAAGCATCGTGGGGTTTAATAGACAGAATTTTTGATTGTTGCCACCATAGATGGTTAGTATGTTCTAAAATGGTAGTATTACGACTATTCCCATCAGATGCAGGTAGAAACTGGGTAAAATTCTGCCAGAATATTTATAGCAAGTCAAGATGCTGTGATATTAAGTACTACGGAGTTGCTATGGGATATTATTGTTGTCTTCCACAGCAATTACAATGTATATGGGGAACTGCTATTATATTTCCTCGATTGGGCAGTAAACCACCGACTTGTGATGAAGTTGGTTTGTGTATAATCTTGTTAATTAAAGTATTTCTATTTTCACTATGCATGATTTGTTTTTTGTGCGTGCACTTCTTGTCCAATAGAATGAACAATTGTGATGTTTCAATCGGAGCAATGAAATGTTACATAGAACCACATAACCTACTCCTAGACTTCCGACATAGAGACATTTAGTACTATGCAAGAACATAATCGTGACAACTGTCGATAGCAGTCAAAACACCAAGTTTCAATTTCACAACTGTGATGAACATCACCAACCACTAACTTTTAAAATACACTACATTGGTATAATACTGTCTAGCTTGTGGAATGCGATTCCTACCCATACAAAATTGTGTATGTCTGTCCTTTCAACTTGAGAAGTGTTCTTTTTGCGTAAGTCTAATGACTGGAGACGAACTAATGGGTACTAGTAAGGCACCATCTGGCAAAGGATAATACAAGACAGGCAGATCTGGAAATGACATGCTGAAGCCTTCGCCCAACCACGGGACACTACGACTGCACAATGATGAATGATTGTTTAGGGGGGTCAACTATTGGTATACTGTAATGTATTGACTTGGTTCCCTGTGCTTGTGAGAAAATACAAAGAACAAATACCCCTGTCAACTTCACAAGAAATTTACTTGTACATATTTTTTACACAGAAGATGCAGTTTAGAACTTCTTGAATCCCTTCTTGCTGCCAGCTCCCTTCGTCACCTTGATGACATTGAATCGCACCGTCTTGCTCAGAGGTCGGCACTCTCCAACGATCGCCACATCTCCCAGGTTCACGTCCCTACAAACAACAAACATAATCTTTACATCTCGAACACCAGTTGTAATAATAACACATTTCTGTGGCATCTACACCCTCAAGAAACTGAGCTCTGAGGTGCACCAAACCAAAATTGGCAGGCAAAACAAACTTTCAAGTCATCGTTAGAGCAAGGGATTGGTCTGGTGAAAATGCATTTTCAAGCAAATTTTTCTTTCTTTTGTTTACAAAAAGTGGCTATAATTTCATGACTTGGTACTGGGAGTTCATTCCCAGTTTTAGATTAACCTACAGAGAAAACGTGTTTACCCATGGTAAGCTTAGTCTTACGAACAAAATGTTTCTGTGTGATACATGATCTAGGGGACATATAAAATAATTACAATTGCAGTGGCAAGATAATTGTGACGAAATAGTGCAACATGATGTATGCCATAAGTAAACATTTTACAAACTGACAGTGATGTGTCAGTACATCGTTTCGTCATCAAAGCCACAATAATAGCTTAGTAGACCATCGTGATGTGGAATCATCATTCACTTCAATGTCAGTTTTGTGTCATTGTTAAATGTTTGCTGTCTAAGTTACTACTATCTAATGAAACAATACTTCCACCTTTGTAGCATACAACATGTCACACAGACAACTATGTAAAATAATTAACAAACCCAAAGATATCTGACAGAAAACCATTTTCAGTATTTTTTGGCAAAAAACACCATTTCACCTGGGGTGCCTGGCCTTAAAAGAAGTGTTTGGTTAGAGGCAAGGATTGACATAATAAAAAATATTTTTCTTTTGTTCTTAAAAAAGCATAGAGTCACTCGGAAATACTAGAAACGGTCGGGTTACCAGAAAATGCAGGTATTATTTTATTTGGCCTAAACTAGTACTCTACCAAAAAAGTGTCAGTACATCTTGTTGTCATCAGAGCTGTAAAACAGCTTAGTAGACCATCGTGATGTGAAATCATCATACACATTAATGCAGCTTGCCTTTTAGTTTTTTGTTTGTCGCTAAACACATAGACACCAGTTCAGTATAAAAACACTTTGTTTTATTCTGTTTTGGTCATGGAAATAAATAAAAATAAGTTAATATCCACAACAAAATGCATGTAATCGAAAATACATTACTATGAACAGTATACCATAAAACGCATTAGCACAATTGGATGTTTTCAATGCAAATGTTGCACCACATTAGTTAATATACAGCCCAATTAAGTATAAACTAGTACTCGGCCAAAAAGGTGTCAGTACATCGTTTTGTCATCAGAGCTGTAAATACAGCTTAGTAGACCATCGTGATGTGAAATCATCATACACATTAACGCAGTTTGCCTGTTAGTCTTCTGCATGTCACTAAACTCATACACTAGTTCAGTTAAAAAAATGTTTTGTTTTATTCTGTTTTGGACTTGAAACTAAATAAAAATAAGTTAACATCCACAACAAAATGCATGTAATCGAAAATACATTACTATGAACAGTATACCATAAAACATATTAACACAATAATTGGATGTTTTCAATGCAAATGTTGCACTACACTAGTTAATATACAGCCCTATTATGGTATAAACTAGTACTCTGCCAAAAAATGTCAGTACATCGTTTTGTCATCACAGCTGTAAATACAGCTTAGTAGACCATCGTGATGTGAAATCATCATACACATTAAAGCAGTTTGCCTGTTAGTCTTCTGCATGTCACTAAACTCATACACTAGTTCAGTTAAAAAAATGTTTTGTTTTATTCTGTTTTGGACTTGAAACTAAATAAAAATAAGTTAACATCCACAACAAAATGCATGTAATCGAAAATACATTACTATGAACAGTATACCATAAAACATATTAACCCAATAATTGGATGTTTTCAATGCAAATGTTGCACTACACTAGTTAATATACAGCCCTATTATGGTATAAACTAGTACTCTGCCAAAAAGTGTCAGTACATCGTTTTGTCATCAGAGCTGTAAACACAGCTTAGTAGACCATCGTGATGTGAAATCATCATACATGTTTGTCAGAAGCAAATTACGTTTTGGAAAGACAGACATATCAAGATCTGCTCGAAGTGATGAGAACTATAGAGTAGGTCTATACTGATCAATCTTTACAACCTGGGGACAACTGCTAGTTTTTCTAACTACAAATTTAGGTTGGAACATACAAATTGTAAAGCAACCTAAATAATAATGATGTTTAATACAAAGACATCACCATCTAAGTAATACAGTGTAATTGACAATTCCGTGACACACACGGCACATATTTACCTGAAGCAGGGGCTGAGATGAACGGACATGTTTTTGTGGCGCTTCTCGAATCTGTTGTACTTGCGTATGTAGTGCAGGTAGTCTCGCCTGATGACAATGGTCCTCTGCATCTTCATCTTGATGACAACACCACTGAGAACACGGCCTCGGATTGCCACATTGCCAGTGAACGGACACTTCTTGTCGACGTACGTTCCGTCAATCGCCTGCACAAAAACGTTGTTTAAATATAAATGTTCATAGATGATATAGCGATATTCATTCCCCAAACTGATGTTTTCATTATGTGTTAAAAATGTTTGCAATCCAGATAAGACTAGGTCATAAGCAGACAGCAGTGGTCAGCAAAAGATGTGTCAGTACATCGATGTGTCATCAAAGCTATCAAAATAGCGCAGCAGACCATCGTGATGTGAAATCATCATACACTTGTTCAGCTGAAACAGACCAATTTCCTGCATTTGACAGGGAGTCTGTCCATTGTAGGTATTATGTGAAAACAGCAGGAATTATATAATTATAGTTGCCCCGTGTAATATACGTACCAAAACAACAAATAATTTTCAGCAATCTATGTGGTTAGATCAGAGGCTTTGAACATTGTATGTAGTCAGGCTGATGTTATAACTGAATTAAAAAATAAATAAATCAAGAAACAAATCCGTTAAGAACTTTTATTTTTTATGATTTTTTCCCCGACATAAAAACAGGCCAATGACTACTGGGCTTGTTACCGTTAAATTCAGTATGCAGAACGTAGTAAAAATCACCAAAATGTGGGCATCAACCACATCACATGTTTTGTAAGCTAGATTGTGAGTTGCTGTCATTGAATCTGCTTATGAATAAATATACACGATCTTGAACAATCTGTCAGCTATCCACAGATATCAAAGGTTCCCGTGTCAGTTGCACGTGAAGGAATTTCAAGGAAATGAAAATTGTTACAACAAAGGCAGGTACGGTTGGGCCGAATTTCGGCCCGAGACACTCCAAGGATTAAAAACATTGACAAACCTCATGTGGCGTTTTAAATCCAAGACCAACATTACGATAAAACCGTGGCAATTTTACAGCCTTGTTGGAGATAAGAAGCTTCTTCTTGTTAAGGAAGACATTTCCCTGCTTCTGGAAAGCGCGCTCTGTCTGCAAAAGAACACACGGTACATTTAAAAACAGCAATGTAACACTAATTCAGAACCTCCTAAAGCATCAAATTACATACACACAAACACTCCCTCCATATTCATTAGGTCTGACCCCCTGAACACAATATTTTAGGTCTCACCAACTCTCCACCGCACTGTTGTGTGAAATTGCCTACATCATTACTGTTTCATATTTTTACATTTTTATTATCCCAACAAATCCATTCCATCATTCTAGTATTGAAAGTAAAAAAATGGTATCTATATCTCTATGTATTTTGACTGGCAAAATGTCCTACGGACACATCACGCCAGTGCGCATGGTGGCTCTTATGGATTAATTTTTTACATGTTGGGCTAGACTAATCTGGAATTAATTCAGTGATGTACTTGATACAATGCTTGGAGGTAGAGAATTCCACTCTCTTATTGTGACTGGGAAAAAGCTGTTTCCAAATATGTTTGTCGAGTGCCTGATTTGTACTAACTGTTTATTATGTTTACGTGAGCACCCGGTGTTGCGTTTGATGTATTGATCTAGTGGGATATCTATGAGGTGATGTTCCATTTTATATAATATGCTAAGTCTTTGGGTTTTTCTTCTTGATTGGAGGGTGCCCCACTGGAGATCTTTAAGGAGTTGTGTTACTGTTCCTGGCTCTCTAGAATAGTTGTTCTTACAAAATCTGGCGGCTTGTCTCTGGGTTCTTTCTACGAGTTTGATATTTCTTAGGCAATGTGGATCTCATGACGCTGACGCATTTTCAAGTATAGGGCGGACAAGGGTTGTGTAGGTTATGGACTTGATTTGGGCATTTATTTAAATTTCTTCTAATAATTCCCAATGTCTGTTGTGCTGTTTTGTGACTGAGTTGCTTTGTATTGTCCAATTTAATGTATTTGACATATGTATGCCAAGATAACAGTGTGATTCAACAGATTTCAGTTGTTGTCCGCAGAAGGTGTAGAGATTTGGTATCGGTTTTCTTGAGGCTATTGTCATTGTATAACACGTGTTGCCATTTCTTAAGTTTGAGCAGATCGTTTTGGAGGACAGATGTGTCTTGGTCAGTTTTAATCGGTGAATATAACAGACAGTCGTCTGCAAAAAGGCGAACAGTTGAGGAAAGATTGTCTGGCAGGTCATTTATGTAAAGTAGGAAAAGTAGGGGTCCCAGTAATGTGCCCTGTGGTAGGTACATCACATTCCGCTAGGGGCAGCACCGTAAATTTGTCCCGCATTCTAGACCTGAAACCTGTGACGGTTTTGGACGCCATTGCTACTGCTCCCGCCGAGATTGGGGGATTCCCCAAAATCGCTTGGCAACATTATGCAAATGAATTTACGTCGTATTTTGATGATCACATGAACCAATGAAAGACTGATCTACGTCATAGCCAGTTTCGCGGGAGTTTTCCGAGCACGATAAGCGAGGTAGGTGGATTCTAACTTTGATGTTGTAAACAATCGTTTAAAAATATCGTATAATAGATTTTCACCCCGTTAGTATCCTGTTTCTACCTTTTTTAAATACATATGCCTTCATATGATATGCATTTTATGGTTGTGGACCCCCGTGGGAGCGTGCAATCGCTCGTGGAAAAACAGGCCTGTCGCACGCTGTTCGGCGTTCAAAGTTGAAATGCGTAGTTTGTAGCCTGCGCGCGACCGGTTCAGCGGCACGTACCCCACGCTGGCGTTGCATAATTATGATGTACTGCCGCGCGCTATGCAAATCATAACATTTTTGCTATGCGGGTTAAACTGTATGCGTTTCAAGCAATCGTGAAAATAATCATAGTTTTAAACTGATTTACAAATGTAGCGCTGGGCCTGAGAATGTGAGCGTAGTCGTAGACTGCATCGATCCAACATTCGTACGCCATTTCCTACGATGCAAAATCCACGCAATCCAAACTGTTTGCACCTAAATCCTAACATGATCTGTGCACAAAAGTAACTATTGATATGTAAGTGTTGCATGGTATTCATTATTTTTCCAAATAACTGTGTGAAAATATTAGTTTTCTAATTTAAGGCCAGGCACGGCAGGCAAAAATGTATTATTGCATATATCTGGCATTTAAATGGAAACGTGATCGTGATTGGGTTACTTGTGCCACGTGGGCACTGACCTGCCACGTAATTGGCTGTTGTGAGGGATGGGCTAGGATCAATGGGTTTGACTCCATCTTGGAATCTTTGAAATTACCACCTACTGCAAGATTAAAACATTTAATATTAAATCCAGTGCCATCAGCACTTTTGTAATTATGTCCATTTAATTTAACATTTATTATTGTTTAAAATAAGAAATAGTAATTAAAATGTTGCCATGATATTTTAATTATTTAATTTTTAATAGTTGTCTTAATATTTGTGTGTGTAAGATTACTTACACAAAAACAAAGTCCAGTGACACCAATTTAATTATTTTATTTTTGGAATACACTCTTATGTTTATTAACACTAGTGGTACTGCATTAATTTGTATCACACACATACATTAATACAGTTTTCCTCTATTTCATGTTGAAGGATTCTGCTGCAAATGTATGAAGAGTAACAGTACATTGACTGTCCTGTGAACATTGGCACGCTTCACTTGCATTGCTGTATGACACATTGAACGGATTTTATCTACAATCGACCAACAGTGTCCTGTGAACATTGGTACACTTCACTTGCATGGATATATGATATGAAACAGTGAACCGATTATATCTACACTAGTCGGCAATGTACTCTGTTCCTCCTTCTATAGTTCCCTGTATGTGCAGTGAAGTTGACAATAGTTATTGTACTTCTGCTGTTTCAGTTGTTTTCAATGTTTACTTGTCGGCTGCATACTGTGAACAACATGTTAACATTACTTCATGTTGATGTGAGACATTAATGAACAAAAGAATTAAGTATCATTGTTGTAGTACTGACCTTTGCATTGTACTGTGAACATTTCATGACATTGAACTATACAGGAAATTATACAGATCTTGGAATGCATAATAAATTGTTAAATTCAAGCAATGCTGTTGTGTTTCTTCACAACAATGGTTGTGTCAGGGACACCTCAATGTTCACAAACAAGTCAAATAATGCCCAATGGTCAACAGTTAGTAGTTGAACTTTCATTTTGATCAACATACCATAATTATTAAGTAAAAATAAATTGGACATTAATAATATAGACAACATGGTTAGAGGTCAATTTTTTTTTTTAAATAATCATTAATGGTTCACACTTTAATATGCCATTTTATCTCCAAAATTATGGTTAATATGTAGATGTGATAAATTACAAGGATTTATAAAGTTACTAAGTCCATGTGTTACACTAAATAATTTAAGTAAGTAATTTGTCAACATAATTAAATCGGTGCTCATTCAAGGTCAATTATCTAGGTCGTATCAAGGTCATATGCTATTATGGTCAAGGTTAAACATTGAGTTACTTTTAATTTGATAACACAACATACCATAATTATTAGTTTAAAATAAATTGCACATTCATACATGCAATTAGATCAAAGGTCATTTTTTAAAAACAAGTTACCTCACTATTGTTCATGCTTTAATATGCTACTTTATAGTCAGTGTGTACATAAATGTTCCATTTAAACACTTTAAAACATACCAAGCCCATGTGTCACACAGAATCATTTAATTAGGTCACTTGTCAACATATATAGGTCAACGGTCATTAAAGGTCAAATAACTAGGTCACGTCAAGGTGACAGTACAAGGTCAACATTTTTGGGTCATAACATTTTACTTTACTTCAATATCTTACAATATACAGATTATGTAATGTTTTGCCTATATTCAGTGTCACATGGTGGCAGCACAGTCTGCACAAGCTCCAGATCACAAGAAATGGACATGAATCCTATAGACACAATGACCCTTTTTTCAGACACTAAAAAGTGGATTTACTTTGTTAATAATAGAGATAATTCAAAATTTCAAAAAGGGTTGTAAACTACATAGCATACACTATCACATAGAAGTGATTAAATGATTATATATCAATTTTGAATTTTTTTGTAATGTACCTACCTGTGGTACCCCAGAAATGACTTGAGTTGATGTTGACTTGGATCCATTTATAACAACGTGTTGAGTTCTTCCGGTAAGGAAGCTATTTATCCATGATGCTATTGGGCCTGTGATGCCATAGTGTTTGAGTTTGTGGATTTGTCTTTTATGTGGAAGTTTATCGAATGCTTTGGTGAAGTCCAGGATGGCCTACAGATTTATTCTCATCAAGTGATTTGCTTATGTCATGGATTGTTTTAATTAATTGTGTTGTGCAGGTTGTGTAGAATTCGAGCCCACCAGGCATGGATTCTACACAAATGCCAGCACAATTTAACTGCCAAAAAGGTGTCTTCTTTTAGGGTTTTGCAGTACTTATTCATAGATGGCGGTACTTTACCTAGAGGCGAAGACGGGACAGTTTACTTGCTGCGTTTCCAAGCATTCTTTAGGTCATGTTTCAGGCATTTACCGTCTTTGTACCGGCAATTTCATTCGCGATCGACATGCCCACGGTACCCACAAACTTAGACCCTCAATCCCTGTGCGAACTTAATTTGTAGATGACCCCCTTATGGCTTGCCTGGTTAGAACTCGTGGACCGAACAACCGGCCACATGTTCCAACATCGGCAGTTTATTTGATGTAAAACATTTAAATGTGAATAGCATTTTGCAACAAATGTTAATAGACATGTATCAGGGGGTGTTTATATATTCAAATCCATAACATTTAATTCATTATTACAGAGGTAAAGGGCAAAAATCTGATAAAATTGACAGCTCTTTCTGAGTACCTGCTCGGCCATTTTGTCTGTGTCGACGGAAAAGATCGAAAACGAGGTTCACGTGCTCCACGACCGATCGCAGCGGCATCTAGCATAAAAACATGGCGTCCTTCAGGTTGAACAGCGTCGTTTACTTGGCCAAACAACAGGTAAACAGTAAATTATTAGATACAAACATTCGCACCAGTTGATGCAGTTTGTATTTTCACGTGTGTTTCATTGTCATCGTTATGCATTTCAAAAGCATAGCGACATCAAGCAAGGCAACAAGTGATGCCGCGCAGTGTCACTGTCAATCTGAGTCTGAGATCGTGCCAGGAGCGCGACATTTGTTTTGAAACGGTCTGCTACGCCTACGGCCTTCGTCGGTCAAGGCCTTTGCTGTGGCCGGCCAGGAATTTGGCAGCCACATGAGTTGGATCGCCGTAGTCGTTGCTGTTTCTTCTTATTGCAGTTGCTTTACAGCTATACTTTGGGTTAATGTGAGCTGTGCCCCTTTCCGTGCCCTTCTCTGACACTGACTGGCTTCGGATTCACCACCTACGCCTCCCACAAAATCCACGTCTCAGATTCCGTATGTGACGGTAGACATGTGTAGTCTTGTAGACTTGTATGGTAGACCTAGGGGCTAGGTCTATAGCTGTAACCCCAGTCTCTCAATCAGTGTGACCTATAATAGGCTAGATTATCACGAGAATCTCTGTATCTAAGCCAGTTAACTTATGTCATTTATGATATTGCATGTTTTGATGAACAGTCAGTATTGTTACCACTTTTTTTTAGAAATCTTATAACAAAAAAGGCAAAGTCAAACTTTTTCCATGGCAGTAAACTGATGTCTAGAAGAGATGAGGCATGAGCACTGCATAATTACAAAACATAATTGACAAAGACAAAGTAACAACCAAACTTGTTGGTACAATTTCAAAAGGTGGTGTTCTTATCTAAAAAAATATGTTTCACTGGAACTGCACATGACATATGCATGTCGTGTTTATACTGACAGTCTGACAGTTTACAAGTTTAGTTTTATAACAGCTTGCCTTCCCTGTGCCGTGAAGCTTATTATACATGATTAGTGCTCTAACAGGACGCTAATACTCTTATATTTAATTTGAAGACGAACATGTGGTCTGTCACACGGTCAGTTGGTTTGCCATCATAACAATTTGGCATCTGTGCAGTCATATCAAAGTCGCTTTTTCTGAACATTGACTTGTATAGAACTTTGCAGTATGACAAAAACACAGTCTTGAAAACATAGCATATATAAATTATACTAGGATGAGTTGCTGGATGACATATAAGACTAAGTTTAAAATGCGTGAATGGATTGAAGATCTGGTTTCTTGGATGTTATAATATGATATAATTACCTCACAAGAAACTTTTTTCCCTTCTTTTGAATATTTCATGTTTAACATGATTTAACAAGGTTGTCATTCAGAATGATAAACTCAGGACCGATTGCATGAAAACTAGAAAGCCAGGTTTTTTCAAGAATCTCAATATTGTTTCATTTATATGTAGCTGTTAGCCTGTAACCAACTTTTTGCTCATTCAATTGGCTGGCAATTAATATCACCTACAGTAAGATAATTTGTTACATTTATTTATCATCCTCAGGGAGATCGAGTACTTTCTCATTTATCCAATGTAAACATTTGTTATGCTAATGTTACTTTCTGTCCCGACAGCCCCGTAATGCAGTTCTATTAGTACATCCTGCTTTGACGTTAAGCTAAATTAGTTCTGTCAGTATATCTTTGCAACAATTAAATATTAAAAACAGTTTTTATTTGGTGCATTCCATCAGACATTTTTCATAACTAAGGTATCTCAATTCTGGAATCATGCACTTGTTTGTATTCTTTCTAATGTATCTATGTCACTACAATATGACCTCCATGCTATCATGCCATAAAATATTTGACAGTTTCAACAATTACACAGGTTACCACTCACACAGTTAGTGACCTGTATAAATAAAATATGTTTCCTGCATGTTTTTGAAATAACTAAGGAAAGGTTTTGTGAAGATATGTCTAACTTCTAGGCCCATTTGCATGACTTGATTAGAAAGTAACAATGACAACTGAGCCTTGTCTTGTCATGACTCAGTGAGTGCATTTTTATAAATACCAATAAAAACCAGCTGCCCGACTACCAGCCTTGAAGACGTGAAGACGGTAAGTGTACGTGTAAGCTGTAATAATAATTAAGCTCCCTCAATTTCTGCTGGTCTTTTTTTGTTGGTTGGTTGTATTTCTGTTTGATTTTTAGTTAGTAATTTTATTTGGTATAGGACCTTAGTTGGCTTGACATTTTCTGCTTGGTGTACTTCTGCATGGTTCTGTAGATTGAGATATTGCGGTCCTCTCATATTCTTCACCTCATGACAACAGTTGTCCCTCCTCTGCCTTTGACGGTCCTCTGCATGTGTTGGCTTGTAATGGCGTCCGATCTGTAGATTGGGAGGTTGGCTTGATGTTGTTCTTCCGCAGTGTCCTGGGATGTCCAATCATATGGAAGAGAGACGATGGGTGTCTAACAATACATCCATACCATCATTGCTGTTGTCGCTTTATAACAGCCTTCATGCTTACCGTTGTATTGATGTTGATGCTTAGTTAGGAATTGTCTCACAAGTTCACAAAGTCCTGAAAACGTTATGTTATTAGAATACCCCAACAAATACATGGTGTGTGATTCGAGATTGTCCAAAATTTATCCAAAATTGTAATTAGCATAAGTTTGCATTAATGTATGTTTCACTCACTAGATGGTGCCACTGCCCATTTATTTCCCCCGCAACGTGTCATAACAACCAATCCACGTATAAACAGATTTGGGGACTTTGTGAAGTTATGCATCCACCGCTTATTGTGTTCTCTTATTTGTACCGCTCTGAAACATATATTTAATACCTGTCCTATTGTAAGACTTTATTAATTTCATGTATATATATATATATATATTATTATTTATAGTATGTGTATATATATATATATATATATATAAAATTAAAGTAAAAAATTCTTGCAATATCTAATATTTCAAATGTATACAGTTGTTCTTTAATACTCACCTATACAGTGGAACCCTGTTAAAAAGATATGTTGGATCTCAATAATATTAAATCTTCAGCATTTGGACATCATTTCATGGGAACAAATTTGTGTAATGCTAATAGTTATATATGCCCCATTGTGTGCATGATTTGTTTACCCAGAAAACTATTAATCTGGACAAATACACTTGGGACCAGTGTCTTGATTAACAATGCTCCACTGTATATCAAGTAAACATTGACCATTGAGACTTCATGAAGTGCAGTAACTTGTCATTTTGAGCAACACAATAAAACACATTTATGTCAGTTTTATTCACTTGTTGTTTGTTCTTTCAGGGGCTGCTTGGTCGTGCTTTGTTGTGCCGCTACAGTTCAGGCACAAAGGCAACCAAGAAACCAGCTGGTGCGGCAGATCAAGTGAAGAGCAGCCCTAAGCCAGCGACACCACCCAAACCCACTGATAAAGGTTTGTTATGGTTTGTAAGGTGAAACTGGTATTGTCTTGTGGTAGTGGCAACTGAACAAAGTGAAAGTAAATTACCTTCATTTGTATCTGAAGCCAAAGTTTGTATTTGTTTTCTAAAACCACCGGGAGCCAAACGTTTAGGGATTAATCTATGATCCTTTGAAGTAAAGTAATGCTATTGTTTATATTCACAGTTGGGTAAGGGTTCTTACCGATGTTAGGGTTCATACTATATGTTACATATGTAAGTCAGTCGTCTGTACATAATGTTACATGTATTTTCTGTTATTGATCTGAAGAGCGTTGTTTGACCAAACTTTGCTACCGCGAAATACTTTCAGATTCACATCATAAAAAACATAATTTATAAATTCTCCAGGATACTGTCTTCTGCATAGACCTATGTGTATGCAGTGCCATCCAGAGGATGGGTGTTTTTGCTAGTACAAAATACGTGTAATATACATGTAAGTGCTAAGTTAACCACATTATCCACATGATTGGTGTTGCAGTGGCCACAAAGCCAGCCAGCACTCCACAAGCCTCTACGTCAGTCTACAAAGTGGAAGAATACTACACATTTACCGAGTACTCGTACTATGACCTCGACCCGAACGTCACCAAGTTACGCTGTCCTGTCCCTGACAAGTTCAAATAAACAAGTCGAAATGACTTACCAAACCATGGGACATAATTTAATTTGTGACACAAGCACCTGGTGTGAAGAACACTTCATTGTGGACATTATTTCAGTGCAAAATGCGCTGCTTCAGCAGGACATAACTTTATAACGAGTACCGGCACCGATATGTGTTATGGAGAAGAAATCCTCAATACTATTTATTTTAGTGCTCACTACACTGTTAAATGTGAATAAAACATGATGTCATTATTATACATTGTTGGTTTTAGTCACTATTCTGTAGGTGAGTAATGATTGCAATTGATAGTACATAGAAGTATGCTATTTACAAGCAGATCTACTTGGTTGGATGTACATTTTGGCCTTACATTGCATGCTGGGATAGAAAGCACCACAACTTTTCCTGCTATAGAGTACAGGAATCAATTGCGGCATCATTGTCAAATATTTAACAAGATTGCCATCCAAAGCTATATACTCTTTTCTCTCTTAGAATGCGATAATCACTCTTGGCATACACTACAATAAAATAAGTTGTAGTTTTGGATATATCGGTATTCACACGACCTACATATTTCTGCCTAAGAAAGGTAATGTCTAAATCTGTTATCATGCAGGTGTATATTAGAAATATTGTGTCGTTCCATTATATGGCAGGAGTGTATTTATGGAAAATACAAGAATTACTAAACTTACACAGTCCTTACATTACCAATTCTCACTAATATGACTCGAGCTTCATGTTACATTCTAGTTGGATTGTTTTTCGTCTTGTATGAATAACACATTTCATTCACTTTTATGATTGTAGAGATTTTACAGGTATGTGACATCAACATGAAAATGAGTTATTAGTTAGATTAAATACAGTTGGTACTAGTAAATTATGTAGCAGGCATTCCTCAACTACAATCCTCTTCATATCATAACTTCCTTCTGAAGTGGATTTTGTAGCTTAAACATTACAAGCATATCGGATTAATCATTAAAAAAAACCAGAAAATATAACTGGAATATTAAATAATTCTGGCGATCGATAGAACAAGTCTGCCAGGGAGTAAAGCGTAAAGCTCTCTGCGCAGTCCAGAGGCCAGGATACTGCGCTGTATAAGAACTTATCTTTACCTTTTACTTTTCATGGGGCATGTTAATTTACTGGAAATTTGTATTTAAAATGGACGGTGTCAGAATGCATATTTAATATGCTCCACCATTTTTATGAGTTATCTCCATCTGTCACCATTGTATTCCACTCTTGGCTGTTCATCCCATTCCTTTCAAGATCTCTCTCAGCATTATCTATTTTTTGGTCTTCCACTTTGGTCCACCGCCCTCTTCTGCTCTGTACTTTCTACAGTTCACTAAGACATATATGAATAATGTATGTATACAAAAAATATTTTGAAAACCAAACTGATAAAAAAAATTTAAAAAGTTATGTTAGTTTTATTTACTTGTTCTTGTTGTTTCTACAGAGCCTACTAGGTCGGACCTTGATGTGTCGATATATCTCGGGTGACAAGTCTAACAAGCCACCACCAAAGTCAACTCCTACGCCAGACAAAAAACTGCCAACTAACGGTAATAACGGTTCGATATTTCTAAATTACTCAAGATAAAAGTTTTTGGTCTAGTTGTAGTTGTCATTGCTAGTACACGATACTAAGTTAACTTAAATATACCTCATACTGAAGTACTTTCTCCTAGACTTTAATGTCTATTTTTAACGTCATTTATGGGATGTTCTTATCAAATTGTTTTTGAAATTATTGAGATACATTTATAATTGTTATGATTTTGTATCTAGATTTACTATAAATGTAATGTTTTATACTTTTTGTATAGATTTATTGTTTTATCAGCCATTATATTTTATATTGTTTTTAACAGGATATATTATAACAAAATTGCAATTTATTTAGTGTCGGAGAGCTTTCTGTGGATTTAATTTCCCATTATTACACATTAAACTAACTATGCCTGTTCACATTTTAAAATATAATGTTGCACCCAAGAAACGTTCAAAATTTATATAGTACATGTACATTCAAATAGTAAACGCCCACTACCTGCAGTATTGCAGATGCAGGCAGAGCTAAGAGCAAGTTCTGGGAATTGCTCTTTGGGGTTGAATGGTTCCCATGGAAGTGGGACAAAGTACAACCTGGAAACTTCCTGACACATTAGTATTATGGGCCTTGGCTTGAGAGGGTGATTCCGGTGGTAACTAAACAGTGTCACTTTAACACGTGCATGCATGCTTTTATATGTGTACCCACAAACGTGGTTATGATTGTATTGCAGTGCCTACCAAGCCGCCGGGTAGTTCAGATACCTCGACATACAAGAACACCGACTACTTCTCATTTAAACAGTTCGACTACTACGACATCGATGCTAATCTCACCAAGTACCGCTGCCCCGTGCCCAGCAAGTACAAGTGAGGTCGAAGGTCACAGAGGTCAAGTCAGAGGCTTTGCTTCATTTGAAAGCACACCAAAATGTGCGTTACAGGACAATTCCTGGATGATGTTGTACTGCTGGATGAAGATAATACTAATTTTAAACTGCACCAATACGTGCCATAGAGAACACTAGTATACAAATAACACCATTACACCTATATATAGAATAGAGAACACTAGTATTCTGATATGTGCCATAGAGAACACAAGTATATCAATATGTGCACTAGAGAAATTAATAAATCAATGGTATAGAATAGGAAATACCAGTATAGCAATATGTGCCATGGAGAAGATTAGTACATGAGTACACCATTATCTGCTATGTAACACACAGATATATCGCTGTTATGCTATAAAACAAGCATACTAACTTGTGCTGTAAAGAACATTATTTATTTCAGTGTCGGCTGCACTGTGGATTATAATAAATAAAACATCACCCAAGTAGAACCTACATTTCTCAGACTTGACAATCAATTTGTGTACACCTGGACATTCTATTGCCAATGTTTATCATTGTGTGTGCATGCCAGCGTTCGAAATATACGCTGACCCGGTGGTCACTGACCACCTACTTTGTCTTCGAGACAGTAACTTTTTTGAGTTACTGGTCCGCGTGACTGCCTACTTTTTGGGGGATATTATACAACGTTCTACAGCAGTACGTATCAGAGTATTGTCAAGACTGGTAACCTGAAGATGCTGTTTTAAGACGATGTTTTATGCTCGATATTGCTCAACTTATTTTAACTTGAAATGCAATGCCCATGGAGCATGCACGTTACAACAGTTGTCAAAAAACACCCGAAACGAACGTACAGTAATTTACTCGTTTTGGTAAATCAAAACGAAGCGTCATCACTGGTGCCACCATCATCATAGCCACACGGGCTATGCCTTTCGAATCTGTTTGAGAAAAGCCGCCATTGCCTGAATCTGGAAAAACTTAGAAAAATGGGAATAGATCAGGTCCACAATACTGATAAGTGTCACTGACTCAATTTTGGTGGTTGCATAATCCATGAATGGAATACTTTCTGTAAGAAGTCGCATAAGCCCAGGCCCCAGAAGAGTATGATCTTCTTATTCTGTTTGAAGCACAGGCTGATGGTAGTGAGAACCAAGGAAAGGAAGACATGGACCAGTTGGAAGCCACGGCTGCTGGCCCAAATGATGGCGTTGACGCAGATGGTCATGCTGATGACAGCGACTCTTGACTTGTTGGACATTAATTATGAATCTTGTGGCTCGAGCCAGAAGATTCATAACTAATGTCTAAGATCTTGCAGTGATTTTATCATTGCTGTTGCCGCTGACCATGACTGCGATTTGACCTTTACAAAAGATGGCTCATGAATGGTTGGCTGCCAGTGTCTGTCGCCTGTTTCAATTAAATAAAATTAATGACAATTTCCCAAATCTTTCTTTTTCATAGTTATTTTTGAATATTGTAGAAATAAGTCTGAAACCAGTTACCTAAAAATTACCAGTCTGCCGATACCTAAAATCGTGTTGTATGTGTACATATAATCAGGAAAACACCTGTCTGACATTTACATTACAGGATTTTACAGCTGGTAGTACAACTGCATTTCTTTCAATATCGTTTAGCAGGCCACTGTTAAAAGTGGACCAGTAACTTTGATGTTGCTGGTCCGGCTGACTAGCACAATTTTAGGGTAAAGGTCGAACGCTGTGAATGGTCATTATTACTAGTACAAATAAAAATGAAGAAGTTTTGATTATCAACTTTATTACTATCAAATCTGCCAACATACATTCGTTTTCAAACATTTGCTTCCCTGCTCCTTCGACAGGTACTGGTAACTAAAACCACGTACACCATGAGTATTTCCATCACCTTGTGGAGAGATGAACAAGCTACCAAGATCAACCAAGAGGCTCATCAGCTTCCAACTGATGTCAACTTCATCAACCACATATTTGCATCCTCGCAAGCTAGGGGTGTGACTATGTACACTATCCCTTGGCAGATCTCCTACGCATTGTACGGTAGTTCGCTGCATGAATCAAACTCATAACTGACTTTCCCGTACCACCCATGAGAACTGTGCAGACACCTGTCCAACTGGCTCCCCAATTCCACGAATCCCAATATAATTACCCATTCGACCACTCTCACGAGCCACTGGGCGGTATTGTGTATTCAAATAATTATGCCTACTGCCCGGAGTCCACGAAGACCACCCAGAAGACCACTGGAATTTGCCGGCAAGCGATACTATTAACTGAGCGTATATTCCGAGTTTCGACAAATGATCTGCCAGGGGTACTGAAACTGATGTAATCGGCAGCGCCCCCTGGGGTGCGAGGATGCATATTTGAAAAGTAAAGACCAATTCGTTTAGCATAAAAAAATCAGGTTCGATGACATTTGAATTTGTGCGGGTAGTATTAATGGCTGGTCCAAGAGTTGTCTGGTGATTTCACCAAAACAAAATTTAACTGGCAATTTCTTGATGATATACTTTTGATTTTTTCATGCATGAACTTTTTATTTCATGTCCACTAATAAGAATATATTATACTATACACTAATGGCATTACGCATACATATGTATGAGTTGTAGCAGATCTTTAAATCTTCCTTTATTTGATATCGGCAGCAACAAATAAGAAGACAACAGGTATTCCCAACCAAAATAACCCCACTTAGTCAAGCACGCTCTCATGCACATACACTGATTTGGACCTGCAGAATCTTGTTATTAGCATCACCAAACTCGCTGTCTAAGATGAACAGAAGTGAAACAAATAACAGGAAAACAACAATCAACTGGCATATGTACATACGAACAAGACAATCCATTATAGAGACCAAACCATGGAGTGAACAGGCACTCCATTCTATCACAGTCATCACAAAACATCTTGCACATCTGAATGTTTCAAATTACTTAAAACTTCCTCCTCAATTGTTTGAGCACATTGTGAATCGGGTATACAGGTGCGTTAAACTATATGTGTGTGAAATGTGAAGTCTTTTTAACAGTTGGTTTAATATGACGGCATACTTCTTTTAAAAACCATCAACAAATTTGGGAAATTCACAAGCCTTTTGTCATTGCATGCAGAGTTGGAACAGTTTGTCATTTCCCACTGATTTTTGACCAGTGGGTCTTTACATCACTGATGAAAAAAAAATTCCTTTGTCCGATTGTTTCATCAAAACCAAACAATTCATATGCTCAGATGAGATCATATGTATGCCATAGAGGATACTACTGCTTTTTCAAGGAAACTATTCTGTAATACATTTGTTGAGATGAGATAGCATGTCACAGAGGATACTACCGATTTTTTAGGAAACTTCTGAACTGAGATGGGCAAAAATTTTATTGAGGAGGGAAATTTAAGTGACTATCTCAGAAGAATAGAAGCATGCATCACTATGGAATGAAAGTCCAGATTTCAGCAAGTCTTGCATGAAACTGTCCCCACTGGTGCTAGCTACGTAATATTAATCTTGACAGTCTTAAAGCTACCTCAAGGCCCCTCTAGTACTGTGCATCAATGTGACAATTTTATATTAATAACTAACCATGTTGATCAGCTGGACAACACTCAAATGAGCACAGCAGTATAACATGGCACTTGTCTGTGCTGATATGTTTGTATGAGAAGAAACAGTTCTAACATACTTATTCTACGAGAACAACAAACACGTACAATGTAACGGCGGCAAGAAAGTGGCCTGGAGAAATGTCAACTTCTAAGCATTAAAGGCACAAAATCTAATCGATGTTATTGTAAAAACTAGCTATACAATAAACCATATTAATTCTAACTTCTAATCTTCACCCAAATGTGTGTTATAAACCACAATACTGTTTCATATAATTTTATCGTTATCTGCTTAACTTTTTTAACTAGAATAACATGTCTAGGTTTAATGCAATGTCGATATTCATAAATGGATAAGTCATGTCATGTTAATATTGTGTTAATTAAAACATATTTGGATATGATTTTATGATAAAACTATCCTATTTCCATCTCTAAAACATGTACAACTGTCAAAAGAAACTTAACTAGTAACTATTAATAATCGTCATACTGAGTATTTATATCAGGTAGTTCAGCTCTAACAAACGAGGCTCGGCCTCATGTGTAAGAAAGAACACGCCAGAAATGAACAGTAAAGGTAACCTAATAATATGACAACCGTTGTTCTATAACAAAGTAAAACCACACACGTACGTTATCGCAAAGTCCAGCGTTTTTCACTATCACTGAAAGACATCTAACATGACTTTCTGTATACAAAAATAACCAATACATGTTAGCAAACTATTTTGTTCGTCCTGGCTGAAGAGATAACAAAATGCTACATGGTTATTAATCCAGCTAATAACAATGATACAAAGATATGTATGAAGATGCATCACAGGTTTTTGTTTTATATACACAAAGAGAAATATATTTAAATCAAGCATGGCATGCTGTAAATAGCTTTCATTGGCAGAGATCATTTGTTAAAAAAATTTTTAAAAAATTAACAGATATACAGGTTGTTTTGCAGCACCTAAAATATTCACCTATGAGGCAAAACTATTAATTAATACACCCTCCCTTCACATACTCTGTACAAAAGGTCAACAATGCAACAATGACCTTCGAGTTGGTTGGCTATTGCGATAAACATTGCATTCTCGGAGTCACAAGGGTTCCAATTTGAAAGCAACTTAATAAATGTTATTTGTATACCATTTAGTAACCAGCAAATGTGATTTATTTCAAAACTACTTAATAAAGATAACTAATATAAACGCTTTATATATATATATATATCATTGTTTTAAGAACCAAACAAGTGCAGACTCCTCTACAAGTTCAATAACAATACCATCATACACCGTCATAGCACACAAAGCAGTAAATAAAGAAATGGTAAAAAAGACAAGATGCAGCAGAGATCATTGTCTAAACAAGATTTAACAAAACGCACTAATATATCGCTATGTCAACAACTTAACAAGTGATCCCTATGTATGACCTGAGGAAAAGGGAAACTGCATACATGTCATCAAAGATAAAATACCATTTCTGACCCTGTCACATATCCATATATATATATAGATATATATATGTGTGTGTGTGTGTGTGTGTGTGTGTGTGTGAGTGTGTGTGTGTGTGAGTGTATGTGCAAACAAACAGATTAATCACATCGATACTGCTGTCTACAACGAAGATGATTCACCTACTATCTTTTGATAATAATATGTAACCACCAAAGAATGGAATGTAATGACCATGGCCTGGTAAAGTTTACATTACGTGCAATAGTGTCTGTGGCATCTGCTAAGGTGCACCACATATCAAATACACATTTCGTATACAAAGACAACTCAGACTAGCAAGTCTGGTTTTATGTAACAATTACATTATCAGATTATCAATTGTAACAGATTAAGAATGAGTAACAAATCCTGGAGTGAAAACACACACACTGGCAAGAACATTGTGGATAGTTTGTGCACGGTATCAGCAGTTATAAGGTTGCATCCGGATTATAACAAGGCACTAGACAAATAATAGGCATACTACTCGCATAACGCCCTTTGAAGCTTCAAGCTTTGTCTCGCTTCCTCGCGGCGATGTGTCGTTCAAACTGCTGGAAGAAATGCCGCTCCATCTGCCCACAGTTTGTGTGTGCGGCCGTCCTGTATCGCTCCTTCATCGATCTGAGCAGCTTACCGAGGTCATCTCCAAACTTGTGCTGTCAAACACACAGCCACATCAGACTCTACACCATCAATACAGTTTCTATCAAATGGCACATTTGCGAATTCTATTCTGCTGTAATCAAGTGGCAGAGTAGTGCAATTACTTGGACAAGACGATGGCAGAGTAGCACAAATAATTGGACAAAACATTGGCAGAGTAGCACAAATAATTGGACAAGACAGTAGCAGAGTGGCACAAATAATTGGACAAGACCATGGCAGATTAGCACAAATAATTGTACAAGACTGTGCCAGAGTAACACAAATAACTGCATAAGCCATTAGTGGAGTAGCACTAATAATTGGACAAGATAGTGGTAGAGTTACAGTAGTACAAATAATTACACAACACAGAGGCAGAGTAGTAGAAATAATTGGACAAGACAGTGGCAGAGTATTTGGATTATGTTGAGTTGTAGAATATATTTGTTGTACCACAGCAGTTAGGTGACATCTAGTTGCTTGCGCAAGTCTGGGTTAGGTCAGATTTAGACAAAAAATTGCAAACAAAAGTGGTCCATCTCCACATATTATAATCTAAGGATATTCACACTTTCACAAATTACTCTTCGATTTTAATAAAAGAGTATGCACTTTTTTATTAAACCAACTATGCATATATTTATTTTAACCTACAAACTTGAACACCAATGAATCTGATTCATGGTTAACTAAATCTATTGACAAGTTGTTTAATGGTATTTGAGGAGTGCAATAAACTGAACTATCAGGCTGACAGACAAACAGACAGATGGATGTTTCTATTTAGCCCAGACACAAATCACTAAATTAGTAGCTAGTCTATTAACTAAACAGATACCTGGAGAGTGGGAGGTAAACGGAGATTAGGACGACCTAGACTGCATTGTGAGGACTGTGTAAAGAGAGATTAGTAGGGACTGGGAGATGAGTGGAGAATGAGAGTGAAAGAAAGAGGGGAGTGGAGACAGTTGGTGGAGACAGCAGTGAAAAATAGAGGGGAGTGGAGACAGTTGGTGGAGACAGCAGTGAAAGACAGAGGGGAGTGGACACAGTTGGTGGAGACAGCAGTGGAAGACAGAGGGGAGTGGAGACAGTTGGTGGAGACAGCAGTGGAAGACAGAGGGGAGTGGAGACAGTTGGTGGAGACAGCAGTGGAAGACAGAGGGGAGTGGAGACAGTTGGTGGAGATAGCAGTGGAAGACAGAGAGGAGTGGAGACAGTTGGTGGAGACAGCAGTGGAAGACAGAGGGGAGTGGAGACATTTGGTGGAGACAGCAGTGGAAGACAGAGGGGAGTGGAGACGGTTGGTGGAGACAGCAGTGAAAGATAGA
>CM034536.1:66088968-66119444 GCA_020002185.1 Paraescarpia echinospica
GGAGTGGAGACAGTTGGTGGAGACAGCAGTGAAAGACAGAGGGGAGTGGAGACAGTTGGTGGAGACAGCAGTGGAAGACAGAGGGGAGTGGAGACGGTTGGTGGAGACAGCAGTGAAAGACAGAGGGGAGTGGAGACAGTTGGTGGAGACAGCAGTGGAAGACAGAGGGGAGTGGAGACAGTTGGTGGAGACAGCAGTGGAAGACAGAGGGGAGTGGAGACGGTTGGTGGAGACAGCAGTGAAAGATAGAGGGGAGTGGAGATGGTTGGTGGAGACAGCAGTGAAAGACAGAGGGGAGTGGAGACGGTTGGTGGAGACAGCAGTGAAAGACAGAGGGGAGTGGAGACAGTTGGTGGAGACAGCAGTGAAAGACAGAGGGGAGTGGAGATGGTTGGTGGAGACAGCAGTGAAAGACAGAGGGGAGTGGACACAGTTGGTGGAGACAGCAGTGAAAGACAGAAGGGAGTGGAAATGGTTGGTGGAGACAGCAGTGAAAGACAGAGGGGAGTGGACACAGTTGGTGGAGAAAGCAGTGAAAGACAGAGGGGAGTGGAAATGGTTGGTGGAGACAGCAGTGAAAGACAGAGGGGAGTGGACACAGTTGGTGGAGACAGCAGTGAAAGACAGAGGGGAGTGGACACAGTTGGTGGAGACAGCAGTGAAAGACAGAGGGGAGTGGAGATGGTTGGTGGAGACAGCAGTGAAAGACAAAGGGGAGTGGAGATGGTTGGTGGAGACAGCAGTGAAAGACAGAGGGGAGTGGAGATGGTTGGTGGAGACAGCAGTGAAAGACAGAGGGGAGTGGAGACAGTTGGTGGAGACAGCAGTGAAAGACAGAGGGGAGTGGAGACAGTTGGTGGAGACAGCAGTGAAAGACAGAGAGGAGTGGAGATGGTTGGTGGAGAAAGCAGTGAAAGATAGAGGGGAGTGGAGATGGTTGGCCGTGTGAGAATAGTGAGTGGGAAGAGAACAGAAATTGAAAACCAGTATTGCTGCATACCTCACCCTGGACATACAGGAAAGAAGAGAAGAACAACAAGAGTTGAAAGACTGACAAATTATACGCTATAAAATATGTGAGACGTCACCCACCTCTTCCATGGCGAGGTAGATGGCTCGGAATGCGGGTTCTTTGTCGTTCTGGAAGATGCGACGACAGCCGTGTAGAATGGACACGCCAGTCTCCTTGACCGCCTTACATACGTCCATGTAGATGCAGTGGTCATGGCGGTAATTCCACTTACATGAGTACACGTACAGCCGCTCTGTAGGGGAGGGTAACACTTCAGCACAAACACTTCAGCACAGCACAAACATATGCCATAATAGAAACAACATGCAATATCATGTTCTTGAAATTGTTCCTTGTCCCGAACTGTATGCAGGATTATTTGACCCAGCAGATTTCATGCCTCAATATTAATGCGCATATTTTACTTTTACCAACTATGCTGGCAAGGAAAAGCTTGACAGAGTTCATGTATATAATTTTATCTGTGCCATAGTCAAACTGCGACATACAGATAATTTATTCCCATGTATAAAATATATGTCAACGTTTCGGTGTTGCACATTCAGCCACATCAATCATACTACATATATAACAACAAATAGTATTACCGTCATACCGCATACAATACACTTTTTATAAAAATATTACTGGATCCATCAATGTAATATTGAGTTACAAGGAAGGATTCCTGACCTGGGAAGTGGTGGAAGTAGATGTTAATGAGGTCCTGGTCGCCCCAGGTGATGCGATACTTGTACTCCTCGTAGTACGGGATAATCTGAGTCAGCCAGTCGACTTGTCGCATCCGAGTCAGATTCATCAACATCACTCCAGAGTTGACACCTATAAATGAACATCACAAGTCGCCACTATACTTCACGCAACTAACAACACAGGCCCAATACGTGACCTGCCGACTGCCACAGCAAAGTCGGTATCAAGTCACAAAACTGTAAAATGGAGTTTTGCATCGTTCTGGATGCCACAGATCAGAAGCTTTAAAAGGACACATCACTTGTTGAAATGTCTTCAGTAGTTTGTTATTTATATATGGATTATTTGTCAAGGAAAATAAAATGGACACTGAAGGATGAGATTCAGTAGGCATTTCTGATCACAGAACTGACGGGACATGAGCTAGACTGCTATTGTTAGCTCATGTGCAGTGTAAGCTTGTGTGACTTGCTACCTGGTTTGCCGTGGAGGGTCACATATACCACAGGTATGTAAAGGCCAAACTGATGACATTCATTACGTGGACTCGGTGTAAGTCTTGTCTGGCAGGCTTTAGGATAAGAACAAATGTGGGATCAATAACAAATGCAACTACCCAGGGTAAGCGTGTGATATTATAATATAGTCTCCTGGTTTGACAGCCCAAACATGAACACACAATGCAGTGGCTGTAGACCTTCTTACACAACCTGTAAACACTCTCAGAACACAAGCATTACTACAATTCTCACTGCAGCGATTTAAAAAAAATTATAAACCACTAAACAAAACAGACTGTGCACATACCGTTCTCTCAACAGTATCAGAATAAAACATTACATATCTAAGCTAGAATAACCAGGATGGTGGGGCGATTTTGCCATGTTAGGCTAGCTACCGTGACAGGGCGACCCACCAAGAGGGGGGTAGTAGGGGTTTTTGCCTTATTAGGCTAGCTACTATGACAGGGCGACCCACCTAGAGGGGGGTAGTAGGGGTTTTTGCCTTATTAGGCTAGCTACTGTGACAGGGTGACCCACCTAGAGGGGGGTAGAAGGGGTTTTTGCCTTATTAGGCTAGCTACCGTGACAGGGCGACCCACCAAGAGGGGGGTAGTAGGGGTTTTTGCCTTATTAGGCTAGCTACTATGACAGGGCGACCCACCTAGAGGGGGGTAGTAGGGGTTTTTGCCTTATTAGGCTAGCTACTGTGACAGGGTGACCCACCTAGAGGGGGGTAGAAGGGGTTTTTGCCTTATTAGGCTAGCTACTGTGACAGGACGACCCACCTAGAGGGGGGTAGTAGGGGTGTCTTGCGAAGTTCTTGTACCAGCTGTTTTGTGTGTCTTCCATCTCACCCGCAAGGGCGGCCATCTGGGTGGAATTGAAGGCATCAAAGTGGGCCCAAATATCCTCGAGGGGAGTGAAGAAGAGGACATCGGTGTCAACATACAACAGGGCATCCACGTCCTCCAGGATGTTCTGAAGGTACAATGCACAGTTTCATAATAATCAACCACCAAAAGTAAGTCATGATAGCCACATCTGTATCACTTATGAATTTTTTTAAAGTAAAACCTTCAATGTTTCTGCTTTTAAAATGGTCACCGATTTGCTTTTTTTATTTAATTTGTACATGTTTCTTTGATTTGTTTAAATAAATGCTTTTGACTTTGACAGTTACAAGGTATAATATGACATGATAAATGATATTTCACCATTAGTCTACATGTATTGTATTAATTGTCTAAGTTTAACTATGTTATTGATCGAGTATACAATGTAACAGCCAATTAATAACATCATTGCTTTCCACCCGTTTAAGTTTTGATAAACAGTTGATTTTATCAACATACACATTAACACTACTCAATACTGTCATCATCAGTGAATAAGTTACGTTTATCAACTGACCAAACGAATAATATTAATTTCAGGAATGCATCAAGTGCATTAAACGACAGAACTAGACAGTTCAAACTTGTCATACCATGATGAATTGAAGAGGGCCTAAACCCCTAAAACTGTTATTACAATCGAACTATTTGCAACTACAGTCAACAATATCACACCTGTGGTTTTATTTTCAAAGTGGGAGATTCTAGTGAAATCTCACAAATCCTGTGTGGCTGACATATTGAGACACCCGATGCTTCACCAATAAGCACCTAGAACTTCTTTGACCTTGACATTTTGGTGACTGGCGATTTTGGAAGAGTAGTTATTAGTGACATTTGGCTTTCTATCACAATGACGCTGTCACTGCAATTTAAATGATGTCTTCAACAAGGTTATTGTAGTAAACTGCTGGCATAATAGCCTTGACTGTTGCCAATAGTTAGCTTTTATTAACTCTTTTAGATGCTTAGGCCCAAAAAGATGCCTTAAGTGGCTACAAACTCACCGCGAGGAAGAGCCTCTGGGAGGCGCAGGGTTTGAAGAGTTTCTTCCAGGCCCCCGTATTGTCGTCCGGGAATCGGAGGGGATGGACCTTGTAGGTCACTTGACGCAGGACGCTCTCCGGCCACTCGGACATCTGCAATGGACACAGGTCAAGAGGTCAACACATGAGGTGAATCTGTCACCTCTACACTTATGGCAGGCCTCTGTGCAGGATCAAATTTTTACCAGTCCAAAAATTTCCTGGAAGTTATGCGCGTCCATGTGCGCACACACACGCAATGCAGTCCAAATGTGCACATATATACACAAATACATATGTGACCCATCTTAACAAAATGAGTCGCATGTCAGACATTTTTAATACCGAGTTATTAGTAGTGTTGGAAAGAGCAGAATCTCTGCTTTCACATGGTGTATCATGTAGAAAGATATCTTAATTGTAACTGAAGTTATGGCTTAACAAACACATGCGGGGTAGAAACCTTTAAACCCAGAAAACGGCCATCAAAGTTGATGCAAATTATTCGTTATGTTTCATGAAATGTACCTTAGTTACCGTCTTCCAAGCTCTCTAGAGGTCACAGAATGTAGTTATTAGCATATGTATGCCCATATATGGGAAGATGACGCGTCAAGCTTTGTGGTGATATCCCATATGTTAGGAGCATCCCCAAATTAGCAGTTGCGAACGCATGCAATTACTGGCATTTTCGGCTTTATTTTAAGGAAATCGAGCGGAAAACTTTGCACAGCTCTACAAAAATCGCTTCAAAATACACAAAACAGAGTTTATTAGTGGGTAGCTAGAGTATCAATTGATAAAACGAATACCAAAGAATAATTTTCAGGGGAAATCTCAAAATCGATGGATTCGCGATTTGTTCACATAAACGACATTTACGGAAAATCAGATTTGCCGACATCCGACTCATTTTGTTAAGATGGGTCATATATATGTACACAATAACACATGCATACACAAGTGTGACACATATTTAAAGCATACTGCACATAAACAACAATGGGTGTCAATAATTTATAAACTTTTTTGCTCCTCAAATTTCCACTCATTCAAATTTTCACCTGACCAAAATGAACTCAACCCATCCAAAAGATGATTGGACAGGTCTCTAGATAAAGCTGTGACTGATGGTGAAATACGTGTCATCTCTATGTGATGAACCATTTTAACACAGTCATCACTATTGGAGTGTTAACTCATTAATCATTTCTATTCATCAGGTGCTACTGATGTGTGATCAACATTTTGATAGGTTGAATTTGAACAAATATTGCCAAGTGTAATGTTTCAGCGTTAGATCTACCTGGTTTTCTGAACTTTTGATAGAATCTACCGCTATTGAGCAAAAATGTACCAGCAAACTACATTAGCAAGGACAAAGAATATAATATACAAAAAAGATGAATCTATCACCTCTGCTTTGACACCTCTATGCCATGAATCAGTTTAACACTGTCACCATTACTGGAGTGTTAATTCATTAATCATCTCTATTTGTTAGGTGCTACTGATGCATGATCTATATTTTGAGGTCGTATCAAAAAAAAGAAGTACCTGCAGCATTGCCAAGTGTAACACATCATCCTGTACTTTGCTAGTACACCTACCAGGTTTTCTTAAATTTTGACAGAATCTACCAGTATCGAGCCAAAATATACTCGCAAACTGCAATGGCCACTGAATGTAATCTACTCCATTTGAATTCAAACGTACCACCAAACCAATACTTCACATAGAATATGCACCAGAATTAAAGAAATAAACCAATACAAAAGCTGACCCTCTTGCACTGCCCCCCCCCCCAAGCTACTGCAGCAATGGAAACAACTGGAAATGAATTCCCAAAACTGTGATTGGTAGAAGAGTCGTTGATGCCCTATGGTCCGTCAGGGAGTGATAAGGCTTAAGTGAAGTAAGACAAGTCAGCACACAAGATGAATGCGCCATTACCTTCAGTTTGAACTGTGGTCGCAGGTCATCATCAGCAAAGATGTGGAAGAAAATCTTTGCCCGAGTGAGTAACACAGCTGATTTGAGCAGCACGAGAGTTTCTGCAAAACGGTTGCCGCAGGCAACCACTGCCAGATGCATGATGGGAGCCTTGGGGTCCTTTGCAGGAACAGCCTCTTTTCTGTGACAACAAACCAAACATTTTAAAACCAAAACCACATACCCTGAAAATCCTTACTTTACCCAATGTAATTATGTATTATGATAATTAAAAATGTTATACATTTAAGCAGAAATTAACCAGCACTGCACTGCAGCCTCTTTATGTTGACTCAGAATTTTTTTATTATTATTTATATTTTGTGTTAAATGCTCTCAAATGTTATGATAGGTAGGTAGGGCAGATTTTAAAGTTTTTTTCTGCGGGAATATTTTAGGGTAGCTAGGTAACCATAATTTCTTCAGAACAAATTAAAAAAACATATTTTTAGTATACTGACAGCTAAAGATAGGTCAGGTGACAGGTTTCTGTTTTTTCACTGTACAAATCAATTAATGATGTATTTTCTTTGTCATAAGATTTGCTACAGTAGGCAACATTTAACAGGGTAAGTCGGGTAAACACAACTAACACTCTGGAAGGCCTTACGCCGCGCACCAAGTAAAAACATGACATTTCACCCACTCATTTTTCTTAGCGGGTATTTTCTCCTTTGTTGCTCCTGCCATTCCCTGTTCTTTTCCTTCTTCTTTCTCCTGTTTCTCCATCTTTCTCTCCTTCTCCTTCGAGTCAGCTACTGGTTTCTTTGCGCTAATGTCATGGTTGAAATACAAACATAAAACGATGGAAAACTAGTTCAATTCTTTCGCATCTAGATCTAGTAGTCAACCCTCGCCATATAGTCACATTAGTCACCTGTTACTTTATAACCAATTATACGGCTATAAGATGTGTGAATCGCCATGGATGACTGGCACATCAAGACATGAGCATGCACAGTGTTATGAAACCCTGCGAAGCCATGTTTGTTGTGATTTTGAAAGTGTGAAGTTATCTCATTAAACTTCAAAGCCAATTTTCGCTGAACCATTTATTAGGAAACGACTTGGGACACTTTGTCTTTATGAAACGATAAGTTAACAACTAACAGAGCTACATAGTTTATTGTGGCATCATACAATTGTCCTTCATATGATATCCTTATCCCAAAATGTCAGCTTCCAACTTATTCCTGATTTTGATAGACCGGGTCACATATTATCCATAAAAAGCAGAAATTATAATACTAACGAAACTAATATGAAATGTGTCTAGTATCACGGTCAACTTGAAGCATTACAAGAACTGGTTGATATTTAGTCATCACCTTTACCTTTTCAGGAGTTTAATCTGCCTCTCCAGTTGGGTAAAGAACACATTCGGTAATGTTCCACAATACTTTCCGTCGACAGCCTGAAAACGCCGTCGCATCTCACCCAACAGTTTCGTCTCAAGGTCATCACCAAACTGAAACTGAAAGTAAAACTGGGCTTTTAGTTTACACTAGCTTGCATCCACCCATGGAGCAATAAACCACTTATTTATATTGGCGCAATCTGATTAATTGATCATCACTCAATTACAGAAGGTAGGAAAAAGACCCTCCAGAAAAGCCATGCATGTAAAAATAACTATTGTTTTTTTTGTGAAATATATCGCCAATTGGTAGACCAGAGGTTAATAGTCCAAGGCAGCAAATGTACACATGAACAGGTTATTGTGAGCGATGGGCAAACACATTCGATACTGTGCAGATACCTCCTGCAAGACAGCTTTTTTATGTAATTATATTTAGTAGCACAGTAGATATTCAATAAGGGATGTTAAATAATGAAAAACATAATAATCTATCAATACATAATTTCAATTCAAGCATACAGATTTCAACCAAGAAAACATGGCATGTCTATTAATCTAATTTCTCTGATGTAATCCTTGAAAACATCTGGACATCAAAACAGCAGTAAACGAGGCATACTTACATCTCTGACAGCCTCGTAGATGGCTTTGAAGGCTGGCTGTTTGTCAGTGTGATACGACTCCCTGTTTCCGTGGAGCACTGACACTCCCCGGTCCTCCGCCGGCTTGCAGTCACTACCGTACATGCAGTGGTCTGGACGGTAGTTCCAGTTACATGCGTACACATACAGCTTCTCTGTAACACAAGTTCCAGTTACATGGGTACACATATGGATTCTCTGTAACACAAGTTTCAGTTACACTGGTACACATACGGCTTCTCTGTAACACAAGTTCCAGTTAAACGGGTACACATACAGCTTCTCTGTAACACAAGTTCCAGTAACACGGGTATACATACAGCTTCTCTGTAACACAAGTTCCAGTTAAACGGGTACACATACAGCTTCTCTGTAACACAAGTTCCAGTAACACGGGTACACATACAGCTTCTCTGTAACACAAGTTCCAGTAACACGGGTATACATACAGCTTCTCTGTAACAAAGGTCAAGTTACACACACAGCTTTTCTGTAATACATGTTCCAGTTACACGGACACACACACACACACAGCTGCTCTATAACACATGTTCCACTTACACGGGTACACATGTAGAGTTTCTCCGTAACATCACAATTTCATTAGTTACAGAAGTTGACATGGGTAGAAGTAGAATATAATGAAAGTGTTAACCAGGGTAGAAGTGGAAGGAGATAATGAAACCATTGATCAGGGTAGAAGTGTAAGAAGATAATTAAAGTAATGATCTATGTAAAACTGGAAGGAGATAATGAAAGCAATAACCTGGGTAGAAGTGGAATGAGATAATGAAAGCAATGACCTGGATAGATGTGGAATGAGATAATGAAAGCAATGACCTGGATAGATGTGGAATGAGATAATGAAAGAATTGACATGGGTAGAAGTGAAAGGAGATAATGAAAGAATTGACATGGGTAGAAGTGTAGAGATAATAAACCGACTTAGATAGTAGTGGAAAAAGACAATGAAGGTGTTACCTAATGTAAGAAGATAGTGAAAGCAGTCACCTGGGTAGAAGTTGAAGGAGATAATGAAAGCACTGACATGGATAGAAGTGGAAGGAGATAATGAAAGCACTGGCGTGGGTAGACGTGTAAAAAGATAGTGAAAGCACTGACCTGGGTAGTAGTGAAAGAAGATATTGATGAGGTCCTGGTCGCCCCAGGTGATATTGAGCCTGTACTTCCGGTAGTAGGGCACGATGTGTTCCTTCCACTTCGCCTCCCTCATCCGAGTCAGGTTCATCAGCATCACACCAGAGTTGACACCTTAATAACAACAATAAGCTTAACTTCTTTTGCGACTAAATCCTTGGAAACCAAGCTCAAAGGTGCATGGAAATAAACGGGTTAGTCAATCTCAAAATCTATACAGAGTATTGAAATTGTTGACAGATGGGTGAATACGCCAGGGAGCTATGGTGGATATGCACGGTTATAAAGGCAGCATTGAATGTTTGCATCTATACATAACTATATTAAGTTTGGATCATTGTAAGTGCATATCCTCCAAGGTCCACGTATCTCTTCATATGTTCATTCGCTTCCTTGAACATCTAATAATAATAATAATAAGATAAGTTCTATTGCGCCTAAATCCTTGGAAACCAAGCACTGAAGCGCATCAAAATAAAAGGATTGGTCAATTTCAAAATCCATAAGTAGTATTCCAGTGGTCAACTGATGGGTCAAGGTGCTTGGGAGCTACGGTGGATAAGCAAGGTTGTAAAGATCAGTTTTTACATGATGACGGAATTTTGTAATATTTTCAACTGATCTAACACTAAGAGGGAGCATATTCCAAAGAGTTGGTGCAGCAACAGAAAAAGCCCTAGTTCCAATGTTAGTGTTGACTCTAGGAACAAAAAGTAGGTCAGAACTAGATGATCGAAGCTGGATAGGTTTTCCTACAGGAGTAAGCAATGATTGCAAATAAGATGGTTGCTTTCTGGACAGTGCCTGGTATGTAATGGTACAGATCTTAAATATTATACGATATCGTACAGGAGGCCAATGCAAAGACTTCAAAAGTGGTACAGAGCGAGAAAAACGTGGAGATCTTGTAACTACTCTTGCTAGACAATTTTGGACATGCTGAAGTTTTGTGATATCCTTGCTAGCGATATTATAAAGGAGGGAATTGCAATAGTCAAGTATGCTGCTAACAAGCGCTGTTGCAATAGTTTTAGCAACAGAAAATGACATATACCGGCGAATACGGCGAAGATCATGAATATGATAAAAACAGCATCGACATGTTTGAGATATATGTTGTCGGAAATTGAAGTTACTATCAAAGATCACTCCTAGATTCCACACCGAGGTTGCTGGCATGATATACTGATTCAAAATACGCGTAGGGAAAAAAACCATCCAGTTTACTACACTGCATAGTACCAATAATGATGAATTCAGTTTTATTTGCATTTAATTTCAACTTGCTGTCAGTCATCCAGTGGAAGATATCTTGAAGGCAATCACTAAGTTGGTTAAGGTCACTGATCTACCAAGTGACCTATCCATCACGTTTGCACAGAGCAAAAGCTCTGTTGAGCCATCAATCAATGGATGTCGAACACGTGGTGCGTTCGTGCATTCCATCATATATATTGTTGAAGTTTTGGCCACAAAAGTGTTTCTTTATAACAAAAATGTAAGGCAAAGTTATTAAAATGACAAAATTGTATGCAGGAATGCTTTACTTATGAGATGCCATGCAGCAATAATAAGGTAATTCACGTATACAAGTATTATCAACATTGGTGGTAAAGTTTGACATCGTTTTATGAGTATTTACGGTAGGAATACAATTTCAAAAAATGGGCCAAGAGGTCCTGAAGTCCTTTGGACTAATACGTCGATATGTGACCCCGGCTGACCAAATGAGTGATAAGTCAGAAAAATTGTAACATTGTTTTCTTACATTCTTGTAAAGGTTGAGTAGGGTGCTTTACACGGTTTCAAAAAGTATGACTGCTACAAAAATTGGCGAAGTTATGGAGCATTGAACATGGTAAGGGTCAAAAATGAAGAAAATGGCTGTTGAAGTTTTATATTATATATGCAAATGGATTGCATGGAAATATTACATGTATGACATTCAAATGTGGCACACAGTATGTACGTTATGTTGCAATGGTACACTGGAAGTACAAATGTGCTGCTGCAAAGACTTAGCAAGTTATGCCAGATTATGTCTTTATGTGTAAAACTAAGAGGACAGATTATTTGAGAGCAAAAGGTAGACTAAAGAAAATAAAAAATGACGAAACTAATGCAGAGTTAAGAGAATTGGCTAGTGGGTATGAATACTTTATAAAACAAATATCAAAATACTACCATAAACAGTTACATGAAAACTTGCGCAACCTAAAACATAGCAAGCTTGCAGAATACTGGGATATACTTAATAAAGCAAGTAACAGCATTGAAAAATTTGGAAATATTTCACTGGATAAGTTTATGAACCACTTTGAAAAACTCGGTGAAAAACCTGAAAGTGAAACTGCAGCTAGTGAGATACAGTTTGAGCCAAGAAAGATTTCCCAGTCAAACGAACACATAAACAGACCATTCACGCAAAATGAGGTACTAATGCAAATAAAAAAACTCAAAAACAAAAAGGCATGTGGTATTGATAATGTTATAAATGAATACTTTAAAAAAACAGGGCCAGGCTGTGTCAGCCTTCTTCTCATGTGATGTAGAGGTACAGCAAGGCGAAAACTTGTCTCCTTTGTTATTTGCTATTTACCTTAATTTTGAATACTGTTAGTCATAATTATAATGGACTTGACATGGCAGCTGGTGAAATTTACAACCTTAGTGATGATGATGTAGACATTTTCTTGAAAATGTATGTTCTACTATATGCTGATGACACTAGAATGATTCAATAAAATACAGATTTCTTATGTATAGCGGAACTATGTCAACTCTTCTAATGGTTGACATTTGGTTGTTTCAGGTGTCAACTATATTGTGAATCTGTAATTATTAGTCTATATTGATACAATTTATTTACATAGTACCATGTCTACACAAGGCATGGCAAGCGTAAACAGAACAGTAGAATGCATTTGATATCAATAAAGTGTAGGATATTTCACTCAATAGTTGTCCAGAATATTAATTATATACGTTTGTCACCTACAGGTGACAATACATCTTTAACCAATAGACACCACATCAAAATAAACACAACTTGCAAAGATAGAAAATCAATAGTTTTGAAGAAACAGTTTAAAAGCTGCAGGCAACCGAGTCTAACAGGGGTCAAACGTGTCTGCTCTGCCTGTGACAAATTAAAGATTAGTCAATGTCTCAATGGAACAATAGCATAGGCTGCAGGGTGGAGTGATGCTGCTGGCTGTTTCTGGCACATTACACAAAATCTACTATTGGGGGTGGTCTCAAAACCACATCACTAGATAATGTAAAACTTTTGCACTTTGGGGGCCCCTTAGGTGCCCTTACAATGATTCAATCAAACACCGATTTCTTGTGTATAGTGGCAGCACCCTAAGATACATCTATGCAAAATTAGAAAAAAAGTTGAAGTTTTTGAAAAAATAGGCAAAATGTGACAAATTACCAGCTTTTTGGGCCCTACTGGGTCCTTAGAATGATTAAACCAAATACAGATTCCTCGTGCATAGTGGCAGTACCCTAAGATATGTCTATGCAAAATTAAAAAAAGTTGCTGAACAGTTTCTGAGATACGGCAGCTAACGGCAGACGCCGGACACAGAGTGATGGCAATAGTCCCTTGGACCTTCGGCCCAAAGGATTAAAAATGGGCCAAGAGGCCCTGAAGTCCTTTGGACTAATAAGTCTATATGTGACCCCGGCTGTCAAATGAGTGATAAGACGGAAAAAAATGTAACATTGTTTTCTTTCAACCTTGTAAAGTTGGGTAGAGTGCTTTACACGGTTTCAAAAATTATGACTGCTACAAAAATTGGCGAGTTATGGAGCATTGAACATGGTAGGGTTCAAAAAGTGAAAATGAAGAAAACGGCTGTTGAAGTTTTACATTATATATGCAAATGGATTGCGTAGAAATATGACATGCATGACATTCAAATGTGGCACACACATGTTGCACTGATACACTAGAAGTACAAATGTGCTGCTACAAAAACTTATCAAGTTTTGTCAAATTATGTCTTTATGTGTAAAACTAAGAGGACAGATTATTTGAGAACAAAAGGTAGCATCAGACACTGAGACTGCTGTGTGGCTAAATGGATGCAATGGTGCTTTGAAGTTAGTTCTTCTGCCAACAATCCTTTTCACACAAGCCTAGGTTTAGTGGCTGCCAGCACACTACTGAGCCTAAACTACCACACAGGTGTGAAAAACGTCCTGATGTATTTGAACTTGAGCCACTAATTAACTGTCCACCAAACATAAGCAGAGCAGTTTTATAATAACAATCCACAAGTTAAGTGGCAGTGATCTTCTTTTTATCATTCATGTGATGTTTATTGTGAGCAGGGCGGACAAATGGTTATCATACGTAGACAGGAACAGAAAGAAACTGACGTTTTCTATAAAAAGAACACGTTTGCCTATCAATGGCATGTATTTCCTATTGTTGCTGTTTCTGCCGGGCAGAAATCAAACAACCCTGTAGGTAATTATTAATGAAATGTTTTTTGGTGATCATACTTACAGACCATAAAGGATTATGATGGAAGTAAAATGTTGACATGTTTACTGTTCACTTATTGCACCATGTCTTGCATTTAGAGGAATAATTATAATATAAAATAAAATGTAGTTTTTAAATACATGCATTGATGAGAAACTGAGAATTACTTTTCTGTGGCCTAAGAATAAATAATTTCACAAACTTCCTGCTTATATAAAACAACTGCATAAAAATAGATATCCATGCAAGACACGGACTCCGCATGTGACAGATGTTTTGGGAAGGGGAATAGCTTCCCAGCCAGCACCCACTAGACCCCTGGACAGTTGGGCTTATATTTTAAGGAGTCATCCTGAAACAACCAAATGTCAACCATTAGTAGAGTCAACATAGTTCCGCTATACACAAGAAATCTGTATTTGATTGAATCATTCCAGTGTCATCAGCATATAGTAGAACATACGTTTTCAAGAAAATGTCTACATCATCATTACTAATGCTAGGTACACACCGACTTGCGTTGCCAGCCGGCGCAAAAAGCAGTCGGTGCTAAATGCCAATTAGTTCCGCCGACTAGCGCCAACTTCTGCCCGCATACACCAGCCAGCACACACCAACCAACTCGCGCCGACCGTCGGTGCTCGGCTTGATCCTTATAAAAAACTCCACTATAAATACGCATGTTTACTAGTTAACAATGTGTTTCGATACACCTACAATAAACACGAAACATTTGTAAAAATTAGGGCAAAACGGCTATCATCAAAACTAAACTTGTTACATAGTAAGCGGAGGTTCACGACGATATGACTTGAGCATTTAGCATATCCTCCAGCTAAGAAAGTGTCGAGCTATGTTTTATGACAGTATGCAGTATGTTATATTTAGCCGTTTCAGTTAACAGTTATGTTGAAATGTAATCAGCCGCACCCAATGAATTCCTAAAAAAACGTTTTCCATTGCTAGCGCCGCTTTGCGGATTTTTAAGGCTTAATATATGCGCCGGTAGCGGCGCCACCAGAGGTAGCATTTTTCACAAAACAAAATGGCGATTCCTGTCGGAAGCGTGAAACAAACTTACAAAGTCAGGTGGAAATTAGGTTTATTTGCTAACAGAGTTTTCAAAATCATTCAGGTAAATAGCAAATAACAAAGGAGACAAGTTTTCTCCTTGCCGTAACTCTACATCACATGAGAAGGCTGACACAGCCACCCAAAATGCAAAATTGGTACACTATCTAGTGATGTGGTTTTGAGAAGGGCCCTTGAGACTATCCCCTAGCAGTAGATTTTGTGCATTGTGCCAGAAAAGGAACCTGGAGGCCTCTGCCAGTGACCAATTACAGATTAGTCACATTTTCCACCAGGCAGACCAGCCCTCCACAGTGAGGTGTGACAGATGTAGGAAAAGGGATTAGCCAGATAGAGCTGCTCCTGCAGTAGATAATTTAGTTAGCAAATTTAGTATTTTAGGGGACCTTTGGTGCCCTTAGAATGATTCAATCAAATACAGATTTCTTGTGTATAGTGGCACTACCACATGAAATGCAAAATTAGAGAAAAAGTTACAGAAGAGTTTTTGCAACCAGAGAATTTTGGCTGCAGTGGGGTGGGATGTTGTTGGAAAAGGGTTTAGCTTTTTGGGAGGCCCTGAGAATGATTCAATCAAATACAATTTTTTGTGTACAGTGACACTACCCTAAGAGACGTCTATGTAAAATTAGAGAACAACTTACTGAACAGTTTTTGAAATAACAGAAAAGACTCTGCATGTGACAGATGTTGTTGGAAAAGGGTTTGCTATTAAGGTATAAATAGAGCTGCTGCTGTAGAGGACAATTTAGTCAGCAAATTTAGCATTTTAGGGGACCTTTGATGCCATTAGAATGATTCAATCAAATACAGATGTCTTGTGTATAGTGGCACTACCACACTAAATGTCTATGCAAAATTAGAGAAAAAGTTTTTGAAAAAATAGGCAAAATGTGAAAATTTACCAGTTTAGATGCCCTTAGAATGATTCAATCAAATACAGATTTTTTTTGTGTACAGTGACACTACCACATGAAATATATATGCAAAATTACAGAAAAGGTTGCTGAACAGTTTTTGAAAAATAGGCAAAATGTTACATTTTTACCAGTTTTGGGGTCTTTTGGGGCCCTAGAGAGCCCTTAAAATGATTCCATCAAATACAGATTTATCGTGCATAGTGGCAGTGCCCTAAGATATGTCTATGCAAAATTAGAGAAAAAGTTGCTGAACGGTTTCTGAGATACGGCAGCTAACGGCAGACATCAGACACAGAGTGATGGCAATAGTCCATTGGACCTTCGGCCCAAAGGACTAAAAAGGTCTATATCTGTATATATACATAAATAATAGACTGTTATTTGGCATTTTCCATTACAGTATTTACCACTCGGTAATAAGCAGGAAGGGAAGAACATGCCAACCCTGGTTTTTATGGAAGGTAACCTGCTAGGTAACCTGCAGGATGGTGATGTATCACTTTTTCGCAATATGCTCTTGAAGACACGAAGACACAAAAGGTGCATTATCATACATCATAACATACATATCAAAACTGTTGTCTCACTTCAACATGTCAAAAACATCACTTCACTCTTAACTCACACACAAAACAAAAAATACATCAAACCTAATCTTTACATCTCAATGTCAATGTCAAAACTGTTGTAGACATATATTATTAATATCAATGTCATTAACTGTCTAGAAATCGGAAATGGCTCGCCAATGCTCCAGCACAGCTGACCAATGATGATGATTAATAATTAATCATTAACTGTCTGTCACTGTCATTCAATGCTTGCTTTAAATATGCATTACCGGTATATCATCCACATCTCTCACCTCAAACACATCACTGGCACCTATAACATGCTAGACAACAGAAACATAATTGTCACGAACCCAAACACACCTTTTATCACCAAGATTTTATATTTAATATTTATTAATACTTAACTTGCAAAAATTTATTGATGCTAAACAAAATATAGGCTGTTCGATATCTGGAGGTAATTTTTTTTTTTTTTAAACATACTGTATTCGTATTACTGTATTAACTATTAAGCGTACATGCCCTAATAAGCGTACGCCCTCTTTTAGGACTGTGTGACACCATGACAGCGACCTCCAATGCCTGCCTTGACTGTTGAATCCATCATTACAATTTAGTTTCTACCAATCTCACACTAAATTGAAAGATCAGTGATAAAAAATATAACAAAAGGTCCACCTAAATTATCAGACTAGTGTTCTGGTATCCTTTTGTTCATATGTGGATCAGACATGGGATCAAATACTTTGAAATGTATTTAAATACAAATACTCTTGAGGGAGTCAAATACAAATACTTTGAAATGCAAACGTATTTAAATACAAATACATTGGACAGTATTGCAAATACTTTTCAAATACTTGTTTACTTTCAGATTACATTACAATATAATTAAAAAAAGAAGCAAGTCTTATATTGAGATATGTAGTTTATTGGCATAATTCTTATGATGTTATATACTACTATGGTGAGATATACTGCTTATTAACTGTAACAAATTGCTCAACTCTTAAGAATTCAAACAAGAATATTTTAAGTTGTCATTTATTGATAATCACGTCCTATGTATTTGAAAAAGTATTTGAACATTTCAAATACTTTACGAAAGTATTTAATAAATACAAATACTTTCATGTCAAATACAAATACTTTAAAAAAAGTATTTAAATACTTTCAAATACAAATGTATTTGACCCCATGTCTGATGTGGATGCATAAAAGTTGCCAGGAACCCCAGAAAATGGGTGTATCCTCTTCCCTGTGCACTTATTGGAATGCAAAATTCTTCTGAAATGAGAGTGGAGGTGGGTTTCAGCTCACCAAGTTTTCCATAGTAGGGATGCCGGGCAAAGCGGTTGTACCAGCCAGCATTTGGAGTCTCATGTTCTGGTGTCAGAGCCGCAATCTGTGTTGAGTTGAATCGCTTGAAGAAACGCCAAATGTCTTCGACTGGACGCATAAACAGGATGTCTGTGTCTACATAAAGCACGCCAGTCAGGTCTTTCAAGACGTACTGAAACATAAGTTAGTTTTGTTATTGCATACAATCACAGGTTGTGTCGGCAATTGTTATGCAAGGGTCACTTGGTTTTACTACAAAATTGATTATTTTGCCAATTGTTTGTTTTCTACATTTTTCAATATTTGTACTAGTGTGTATTTCTGTACAATTTATATTGTTTGTAAATGGCAATAATTTTGTATTTGTTGTTAAGGACAATTAATATATTCCCATTCCTCATGTTATTTGCTATTTATTGTGTTCATACCTGGTATAAAGTTATTTCAAAGCAAGTCGAATTATGACATAAATTAATGTTATTTGAAACTCAAACATTTTCAAAATTAGTAGACACAGACATGGTATGAAATTACAAACCACAAGTCAGAAACATATTCCGTGATGTTCGGTATCTTTTGGCAAGCATTACTTGTGAAAATATATTGAGACTACCTTACTATTAATGGTGTTGAGCACCACTAGAACTTTTGACATCTATAAACATAATTGTGAGCTAAGTGATAAAAAATATATTGAAAGACCTAAACTCAAATGAAAAAAGAAACAACACCACTTTCATGAACATGAACAACATGAACAACATGAACAACATGAACAACATGAACAACATGCGACACCTGAAAAGATTCCTTCACTGGTACTGTGATTAGGAAGTGAAGAAAAGTGTAGTTTGTATTAGAACGAGAACACACGTACGGGCAGGAAGAGGCGTTGTGAGGCACAGAGTTTGAACAGTTTCTTCCACTGTTCAACATTCTCTCCTTGTGGAAACTGTATCTTGTAGAGTGAATACTTAAACTTGCTGTGCACCCAGGAAGGCCAAGTATCCAGCTGCAAACAGTGTAACACTCTGTTCTAATGACAATCAACTGCTCTGTAGAAGTGGCAGTGCACTTTGTGGTAGAGCTGAACTGTCATTGTCATTGAGAACAAAGGTTTGAGTCCATCTCAGGACTCAACATCACCTGTTTCATCCAATAACCCTGGGGGCCATTAAAAATTACTTGCCCAAAATTATATCCATATACGATTTCTTGTAAACTGAAATTATTTTTGCCAGTTTTGGGGCTAGTGCTTTTCCATTTCAACATTCCGTTTCTGAAAGACGTAAATCCTGTTTCACTTTCAATTACTGGAAATGAAAAAATTATGTTTCAAAGACATATTTCTTTTCACAATAGATTTTCTTTTAAAACTATTACTTAGCCAGTGAAAAAAGGCAATGGTACTTTTTGTTGCACCAACATCAGCTGTTTACAGCTCTGTGCTTCGATGAACGACACAATTTGGTCACTTAAAATGTACTCTTCACAGGAAAATTACATAAACGAAAGTAGCCAAGCTCTAAAACTAAACACTCGCCTGGCTCTTAAACTTTGGGCGCAGTCCGTCGTCAGCAAATATGTGGACATGAAGGTCGACTTGAGTAAGCAAGACAGCCGATTTGATCATGACCAGTGGCTCCTCCAAGCGTTCACCGCAGGCAACAACGGCTAAGTGGACGGTCTTATCAATGTCGTCATTCACTGGTGCCTCAACACTGTCGACAATATCACAATGACAGAACCATTACAAGAATGACTTAAAGATACAAAGTATTATCACTGTAATTGTAAAACGATGTTATGTTTAAACTTATAATAGTATTATAATGTATAGCAATAACTTTATTCTAATGTGAAGACAAATTATCACCAAAATGTGTTTTAAAAAACTACAAAACAATATGAATATTTGTAAAATATATTACATTTCATTTGAATAGTTTTCTGAACATAAATTATTAATTTATTTCTTCCATTGTTAAAAAAAACCTACCCTCTCTTCTCCTTCTGACTTTCAGCTTCTTCATTCTTCTTTGCCTGGGCTGCAGCTTCAGCTTCTTTTGCCTTCTTCTGATGTTCAGCTTCTTCCTTCTTCTTTGCCTGAGCTGCAGTTTCAGCATCCTTTGCCCTCTTCTGACGTTCAGCTTCTTCCTTCTTCTTTGCCTGAGCTGCTGGTTCAGCTTCTTTTGCCTTCTTCTGACGTTCAGCTTCTTCCTTCTTTTTTACTTGAGCTGCTGCTTCAGCTTCTTTTGCCTTCTTCTGACGTTTGGCTTCTTCCTTCAGTTTAGCCTGTGCTGCAGCTTCTACTTCTTTTGCCTTCTTCTGACGTTTGGCTTCTTCCTTCAGTTTAGCCTGTGCTGCAGCTTCTGCTTCTTTTGCCTTCTTCTGACGTTCAGCTTCTTCTTTCTTCTTTGCCTGAGCTGCAGTTTCAGCATCCTTTGCCTTCTTCTGACGTTCAGCTTCTTCTTTCTTCTTTGCCTGAGCTGCAGTTTCAGCATCCTTTGCCTTCTTCTGACGTTCAGCTTCTTCTTTCTTCTTTGCCTGAGCTGCAGTTTCAGCATCCTTTGCCTTCTTCTGACGTTCAGCTTCTTCTTTCTTCTTTGCCTGAGCTGCAGTTTCAGCATCCTTTGCCTTCTTCTGACGTTCAGCTTCTTCTTTCTTCTTTGCCTGAGCTGCAGTTTCAGCATCCTTTGCCTTCTTCTGACGTTCAGCTTCTTCTTTCTTCTTTGCCTGAGCTGCAGTTTCAGCATCCTTTGCCTTCTTCTGACGTTCAGCTTCTTCTTTCTTCTTTGCCTGAGCTGCAGTTTCAGCATCCTTTGCCTTCTTCTGACGTTCAGCTTCTTCCTTCTTCTTTGCCTGAGCTGCAGTTTCAGCATCCATTGCCTTCTTCTGATGTTCAGCTTCTTCCTTCTTCTTTGCCTGAGCTGCAGCTTCAGGTTCTTTTGCCTTCTTCTGACGTTCAGCGTCTTCCTTCTTCTTTGCCTGGGCTGCAGCTTCTGCTTCTTTTGTCTTCTTCTGATGTTCGGCTTCTTCCTTTAGTTTAGCCTGGGCTATAGCTTCAGCTTCTTTTGCCTTCTTCTGATGTTCGGCTTCTTCCTTCTTCTTTACCTGAGTTGTGGCTTCAGCTTCTTTTGCCTTCTTCCGACGTTCGGTTTCTTCCTTCTTCTTTACCTGGGCTACAGCTTCAGCTTCTTTTGCCTTCTTCTGACGTTCGGTTTCTTCCTCTTGCTTAGCCCTGGCTGCAGCTTCAGTTTCTTTTGCCTTCTTCTGATGTTCGGCTTCTTCCTTCTTCTTTGCCTGGGCTGCTACTTCAGCTTCTTTTGCCTTCTTCTGACGTTTGGCTTTTTCCTTCAGTTTAGCCTGGGCAATAGCTTCAGCTTCTTTCGCCTTCTTCTGGCGTTCAGCTTCTTCCTTCTTTTTTGCCTGAGCTGTGGCTTCAGCTTCTTTTGCCTTCTTCTGATGTTCGGCTTCTTCCTTCTTCTTTGCCTGAGCTGCTGCTTCAGCTTCTTTTGCCTTCTTCTGGCGTTCAGCTTCTTCCTTCTTTTTTGCCTGAGCTGTGGCTTCAGCTTCTTTCGCCTTCTTCTGATGTTCGGCTTCTTCCTTCTTCTTTGCCTGCGCTGCTGCTTCAGCTTCTTTAGTCTTCTTCTGACGTCCAGCTTCTTCCTTCAGTTTCACCTGGTATGTAGCTTCTCCTGTTTGTGTTTCTTGTACATCCATTTGGAATCCACTTGGTTTGCCATCCCTTTTCATATCAACACCTTCAGAGTGACCAGCCTCTTTATTGAACACGTGATCTCCGATCAGAGGAGTCTCTTCAGGACTTGTACTTTTATCAAAAACATAAAACAGCATGATCGATGTCACTGCTACAACAGTCACGCCTAGCGAAAATAATGCCTGCATTTTGTTGATACTTTTTGCTTTGCCTTTACCGTTTCTTTACATTGCAATTATCCTACATGTAATTTTGCATGAGTTGCTTCGTACTGATTGTTCATTCAATTCCATCAAATAAATTGTGCTTGATGTCGTGAGCTAGCAGAACTTTACTTGCCGATGATTTCCTTTTGAAGTTAGTTTGATAAGTTGAGTTGAACAAATCCAAGTTGATGAGATCGACTTGCGTCCGAGCTGACTGTTGAGTCGACAGGCCAGCCGACTCGCCACTCCGCCTCGGAGATCGTCCAAATCTAATTGCTTACCGGAATGCGATTGTATGCAGGTGTAAATAGTGTATCATTGTCAGTGTGGAAAGAAGCACTTCATCGTTTCATTGTTCTTAAAATCTAACTATGTAACGCTACGATAATATAGTAATTCAGTATACAGAAACGTCGCCGATACTGCCACACGTCAGTAGACCGGCTATGACACTGGTTGCGCCATCTATCGAATAATTTACGGCAGTGGTGCCACACAGCGGGCACTATATTAGTAAACGAAATAAAAATGTAAAAAATGGGGAATGGTGCTACTACAATTAGCATAACATTATTGAGTGTGGTCTGGGTGTTTGACCAAGAACTGTGCAAAATACTGTTCTTGGTCAAACAGTATTTTACACCGTTCCTCTGTGGTAGGCAGTTTAAATGATACTAGAATACCTATAAAACATACAAAAGAACATCCTATGTACCACTGCTAATAAAATGTTTACTGTGTCAGACTTTTAAAAACGGCTTGTACCATAGTTTATATAATTACATGCATGCTAACCACAGACGAAAGGTACATTATAAAAGGCAGCTGATTAAATGTATGATGAATTATAAGAAACTTTCAGATCGGAAACTGGAATACCATGAAAGTGTTTTGCTTATAAGAAATTGTTTCTGGAAAATGTAGGAGGGGGCATACAATCAGCAGCAATACAAACATTTAGAAAAATATCAAGAGTTATGACCTTTGATTCATGCCTATAATATGTGCTCATGATCACAATTAATATATGTTGTTCACAAACTGGACAATAACGTTTTTATTAATACATTTTACAAAACATCATACAACATATGACACTTATAGTTACTGCTGTACAACACAATCCTCAATATTGCATCAACTTACACAATAATCCACTACTTACAGAACTGTTTAAATTAAAACTATAGCCTATGGCATGTGTAATGAATTGCTTATGAGAATCGTGTGTCATATTGCCATGCAGCCATTTATTCTAACAGTGACTGCCATGAAGCAGAATGTAATGGACAACTAGAATATATTTAACCACAAGACATCCTGCACAATCTGTCTCCTCTGATGTTGATTAACTGTTCTCCTAAATTGTTTCTCGATCTCAACATCTTAATTTTGTTATCCTTTGCTATCTAAATTTTCATAATTCCTTGACCTTCCCCAACTTCTCTGTGTTCCTTCCACATCTTTCATCCCCATCTCCTATCTATTTCCTGTCTTAATCTTTCTCCTTCACTTTCTTCCATTCCATCGCTTTCATGTTATGTTGATGACGAGTCACTTTGTTTGAACACAAACGTGGCAAATGTATCTTTCTCTGCATTGCAGGGCTTGAGAATCTGCAACAGATGAAATGACAGTGCAGCATTAGTTTAACATGTAAAAATCAAGAAAACCATCTGTCCCCCTTCATCTCCCATTCACTCTCGAATGCACCATGTAGGAAAACTATGTTACGAGAGCCAGCTAGTAAGCCAGAATTACATGCTATAGCCTGCCTGGGAAAGTGAAAGATCAATAATCAGTTCAACTGAATAGTACTCACAATGTACATGATAAACACTAGATAAAAAGGCTAACAAAGATAAAATACCATTACACAATGGCTTGCAACTCCAAAAAGATAATTAAAAAGGCACCATAAAACACAGAGCACTATTGATTCTAGGTTGGGTGACACACCATTAAAAGAATAAAAGCAATGTTGCGACGGTTATAACCCAATAAAAACGACCATGGAACCAATAAAACTGCATGAAATGGTAGCTGTATAGCTTTTGAGATGGTCAGAACACAACTGATCACTACTTAACAACCCTGGGAAAGTTACAATATCAAAGCTAGCTAGCTATAGCAATCCAGACTTTCTAAATGCTAATAACACACATGTGCATCTTATTAATTAGCATGACACATTAATGGGCAACTAACTTTCTGACTCCTCTCCCCCCACAAAAGTCCAATCCAACAGGATTTAACTGTTGAGACAAAAATCTTGAATCTCCTGGACTTTGAAACTCAAACATTGGCAGATACATAACTAGGCTTGTGACAAGTGATACTGTATATTTATTAAATAACTGGCTTAGTAGTCTGCCTGGTGTTTGAACATGGTACTTACTATATAATATATAGTCATGAGGTGTGCTCCGAATCATTGCTTCTCTGTACCAATTCAGAAATATAAGATATGTTCTTACTCAATGTCTACTCTAATGGAATCTTCACTATCTTCTGATTGTATTAATGCTTGTAATGCAAATGTCTTTAACAATAAAATTGACAGACATCTGATAAAGGCGGGATAGACAAGAATGAAAAAAGCTGTTCTCTCGATAATCTGATGACTTCCTTGTCCATCTAGAGAATTATCACTTTGGATGGCAATCGTGTTCAATTTAGATATCTAATTAACAATAATGATGAAATGAAGTTACACTTAGAAGTTAGAAGTTCTGGAACAGCCAATAATTCTGGCTATTGCTATCATATACATGTAGGTAGGCTACCCACCTTGCAGCCAACGTCTTCAGCCATGCTAGTTATCTTCTTGATAAACTCTTTCGACTGTTTCTCCTTAAGCTCCAGCATGAACCTGAAGAAATAATATAATGCCATCAACTTGTAGCATATCGCGTGGCTCTCAACGTTATAAATTCAAACAAAACAATATTCATAATTTGAATTTTGCACAGTCAAAATGTTCAAGTTGTAAATAAAATATGTTCAAATTGTAAACAGCCACAATTGGCGCATTTTGTTGTTAAGTTTGGTTGTTGCCATGCTCCGGACCAAACTAGGATGAGGTATCACTGACTCAGCTTCCTGCTAATAATTGCCATCCATGGATGATTCTGAGTAACTGAAAGGACAATCTTGCTTTAATATTAATTATACCTAAATACACTGATTTAGTAATAATGGCTAATGTTACATCATTAAAAATAAACATACAATGAATGGGATGCAGCAATATTCACTCATCTCTAAAACAGTGGCAAACAAATCTGACAAAACATCCATGTAATATTGTGGACATTTTGTGTATTAAAAAGCACTTGCTTGCATGTTTCCAAAGTGAGCGATGCCTTGTCAGCAAATGTTTTGCTCAAGTCTGGGGTGAGCTGATGTACAAGACTGCAGGACATTCAACAGAAAATATCATTCAATCATGCTGCAAGAATGGTTTCATTCTAATTTGTGTAATATGCATCAATAGTTTGTTTAACTATTAGTTTAATAATGCGGGAGTCCAGAGCTTTTATTTATAAATGAAAATAAATGTTCCAGTATATGGTTATGCTACATTATAATCACCTCATATATACCGTGAACACAACTTCGCCACCCCTACTTGACCCAGTTGTATAAATTAACAAGTGGTAAACTTGAGGAGCCCATGAACTTTCCAGTTCGTCAAATCGTGTTTATGATATAAACGAGCCCATTGGAACGCAGCATTACAGCATTATGTTTTCTTACTAATGCATAAGAGCAGCAACATTTTAAACATTGGTTTCAGACATGACATTTGACACACATGTATTTGTGCTCTTGCTAGTAACAGAAGCTGCATTATTCCGCCTGTAATAATACCATTACCTAAACAGTCTATTTTAGTGATAATCTGTGAAAACACCGACTGCATATAAAACTGGCATTATTGTGAACTAGTACCTGTTTGAGATGAAGACAGAGTTGAAGAGTCTCTGATATTTCCCCTTCTTGTGCATGTCCGTGAGTGAATTGAGAGGCAGGAAATGTATCTTAACGTTGGGCACTTCTATGGCCTCTGAAAAAGCAACAGGTAAGATATACCGGGTAGTCACTGGAACAATATACAATGAACAGCAAAAATTAAATATGTCAAATGTCAATGCGATTCATTTTATATTGTTGTGGTTCTTGAGGTAGTATCCAAGCCATGTTTAGTACAAGAGAATGCCCGGTTGATGATAAGTTCACAACAAATTATTTGATATGGCACAATACACCCTGCTAGAAATCGGAATCGTGGCTAATTTGATGTAGACAAGACAAACGTAAGCTGCTTTGTATCACGCAAAACATTCCTTGCAAATACAATATATGTAATATTATGAAATTGTGAAATGGCCTTTGTAATTCCTAAGCACAACTCAACAGCAAAGTTGAGAGAACCAACCACACCAGGCCATTATGTAATGTAATTTTAGAATGGCTTCCCACTCTCTATACAAGCCAGTAACATCATCACATGTGGCATCCACTGACATTATTCACCATTCTACCTCATTTCCCATGACACCATTCTACCCCATTCTGCAGACATTCCTTGGCTACACCAGGTAATACGAGGCTCTCCTTTAGAGGAGACATTCATCAGTCATTTACTGTATTCAATGTCTGTCATGTTCTGGCTGTCCTTTGGTTCATCTTTATTGCCATCATCCGATGTCTTCCCCTCCTTCTCTCCCTCTCCATCCTGCTTCCTCTCAGACTCCGAATCAACTGTTGTCTCCTCCTCCTCTTCTGTGATTTCTGAAACACATACCAGTTATATCATGACAAATATAACATTATTCAATCACCTTAAAATGCACAAGTTATCAATTGTGTGTGATTTCAGTCTCGACTACTATATGCATCAATTTCATTGTATTATTTTGATTTTATTTCCACAAATACACACTTGAATCGATAGATTATCTGGTAAATAAAAAAAATAAAAAATGTACACTTTCAAAAGGAACTCTCCAGATTCTATTTCATGTTATGCACATCAAGTTTACATATACTTTTTGTTTAGTTTTCAATTTTACGTTTAATTCTTTATGTATTGTTGGATTTTACAAATAAAACATGCCACAAATTTAGCAATGATAACATAAAAGAACATAAAATGGATGCCTGAAAAAAGTAAGATATTTTTGTCTATTATTATTAAAAGTGATTGTTGCCATACTTGATGCTTAAACTACTCTCTCTTGTTGACCTATAATCAATCCCTGAGTTACATTATGCTTAGTGCTGATTGTGGTTTTATGCTAATTGTGCTTAAATGTAGTAATACATCATATCAGAGGCTGGATACTAATTTCTTTATTTAACTGAATATAAACATTGAGAGACAATGTCCAACTTTTTAACTACCCCTGCATCATCCACATACTATTAGATATAGCACATGAATAACAAAACAATGACTGTCTGTGTGATATTCCATACATTGTGCGAATATAAAATCACAATATCTTTATGCATCAAACTGGCTTTGGAAAGGAAATGGCGCCTGGACCTAAACATTTGTCATCTTGTCTAACCTGTGAGTGTTGCCTGTGGTTCTTTCTCTGTCTTGTTGTCTGTCCCTGGTTCTGGCAACAGATACTTTGTTCCATGCATCAGTTCATGCAGCATTGAAATGACATTGTATTCGGATACATCTTGGGCATCCTGCAAGAAAACAAACACTCTTTATGTTAAATATAGCAACTGACTGATTCTAATAACTTGTAAAGGATTCTCCCATGACATCAATTTACTGGAGATGACGAAACAATTCCTACCCCACCCCATCTTTCTCCAGATGATTGCCAAACTTCTGTTGTTAAAATATCAGATATATACTAAAAACTTTTTTCTGTCACAAGAGCTCATTGTGGTTAATACAACTACTTTTAGACAGTTTAATTCCATGTTTACTTGTGTGTTTATTTGTTTGCTTTTACTGATGTACTAGTAAAATTAGATTGATGTTACTCAAAAATGGTGTGAACAGTAATTTATATTGACTGGAAAGATCATCTGACTAATGTAGAACTCTGTAGAAATACAACAATATATAGGAAAGAAAGCTGATATTTGCTGAACATTGCTACAAACATAAGGATGAAATGGCATCAGAGACCATCCTGTGGCAGCCATCCAAGAAGAGCAGGCTATAGGGCCGACAAACCTTCATCTTCATTGACTGTGAAGATGTGGAACTGGAGTCAGGGAAGATGCAAATGGCAATAAGGGATAGAGACATCTAGAACCAGCATTATTCAACTGCAGTGGCCACCAAACGAGTGAGTGAGTGTGTGAGTGAGTGAGTGAGTGAGTGAGTGAGTGAGTGAGTGAGTGAGTGAGTGAGTGAGTGAGTGAGTGAGTGAGTGAGTGAGTGAGTGAGTGAGTGAGTGAGTGACTAGTGAGAGGAGGTTGCTAGGTGGCGTTGTCATGGCGACCTGTGGTGTTCGATGAGCTCTGCTTTTGTTGTCGTCTTCTTAGTCTTATTTTCCTTTCTTAACAGCGAACAATAGAAACTTGAGATTGAATTAGCCATAAAATTATGTTTCTCTGCACTAACCTTTACATGACGATTGTTTGCCTTTTTGAAGAACGATTTTTCATCGCACTCAACACCAAAGCAGATGTAGGGACTAACAATGATATCTCCCCAGTAGCCTCGGCGAACAAAACGGTCCCCTTGCTAAAAGACAAATAGATAGAACAGTGTAAATGTTACGTCTTGAAAAATATTCTTCTTCTATCCCGTAACCATGCTGTCATTGGGACATCACTGATGATTTCATGACTACAAAATGTATATATATTATTTATGGAACAATCTAATATCATGTATTCACATTAAATTGCTGGTGTCGAGGGTTGCTGGATATTGCTTCTTGGGAGACAGATGTGATGTTAATTAAATGCATGTTTCAAATTTTGACAGATCCATACATACATATAATGAGTGGACTTATATAGCATCTACGTAAATAATGTACTTATGGCACTTATTGTCCTTTATCAGACCACATGACTGACAGCAGTTACCTCAACACTTGTATGGGTTATTGATAGACCAACAATCTTCTTTCAATTTCCCTGTTTTTTCCTCTAACAAAGACGCCAGGCAGAAGTCATGTTTTTTTCTAAAAACATGAGCATATTGGAATCAAAGAAATTGGTCAATTAAAAAACAAAACAGCTGATGTCCTCAAACCCCAGTCTTCTACAAAAGTTCTAGACTTAAAATCAGTAAATCTAACTGCAGATATGACGCACCACAATAATGCTGTTTACAAAGGCATGTGACTTACCACATTGAAGACATGACCTGATGCAACTGTCTTGTTTGGAACATCGTATGTCCCCTCTCGGATGCCAAATGCCACACCGTACTGGCGCCACTGACAGTAGTCACTGCTCTTGATGATCGAAGCCTGGTGATTAGAGAACTACAGGTTACGACAATCGCACGCACTGCTACAAATCTTTGCAACTTGCTGTAACATAGAGCTGCTTCATTTACTGGGACTGCTCCTTCTTTAAACAGGTTAAATGCACCTGCATTGTGCTGCATGCTACTCTGGCATATACTTATTTTAGTTATTTAGTTGTGTAGGAGAAAGTGTGTGTGTGTGTGTGTGTGTGTGTGTGTGTGTGTGTGTGTGTGTGTGTGTGTGTGTGTGTGTGTGTGTGTGTGTGTGTGCATGCGTGTGTGTTATGCATGAGAAATTGTCTGTGTTGTCTAGTTAACAATAAAATTACCTTTAATTATCTAAACAATTTCCTGTACACTACATATGTACTAAGATATGACATCGCTGTCACTGATTAAAAAGTCATTATTGTAGTACCGTAGTTGTAGTACAGTGCATTTCTATTAAGTCTTGTTTGTTAGTATACTGATGTGCTTAATGCATTGACATTATGGAATAATAGACCGAATACTCAAAAATTTGGCAATATGTGTTAACTATAAAAATATAATAATTTATTCTTGTGTCAAATAATAGAACAGTAGCTGAATTCATCAATCAGAAAATAGTTAGAATGATATCTCACGTCTTTGTAGGTCAACTTGATGCTGTAGTCCCAGTCAAACACATTTGGAATGGCATCGTATCGTACACCCAGATATTTACGCAACCGCAAATCCCTGGAAACACAGAGTGACATTGTAAAAAGGACCAACTATAGTTGAACAAGGTCTCCCAAGATACAATTCTAGTAACCACAACATATTCTGAATACTAGAAACTAATTAAAACTCACTAGATACATTGGTTGGTTGCCCCTGAGCCAATATTTAGTGATATTATGTGACTTAAAATATATAGTAAATATACATATTTAAATAAGTAATAATTTACAGAAGAACATGGGGATGGATTGGTCACACGCTCCGGAAACCAGCATCAAGTACCACCAGACAGGCTCTGACATGGAGCCCACAAGGCAGGAGGAAAAAAGGCCGTCCAAAGAATACATGGCAAACGGACCTCCAGGCAGACACCAGAAAGACACGATACACCCGGAAACAGCTTGAAGCAAGTAATAATTTACAATGATTGTGAGAAATGTTGCATTTTCAGATTCAGCAGCATTTTAAGAATCGAATGGTTTCTTTGAAGTCCACATTGGTCTTCATTCAACTCACTACACGTGTGTTGGTGCATGTGAGTGAGCGCATGTGTGAGTGCGTGTGTGAGTGCGTGAGTGCGTGTGTGTGTGAGTGCGTGTGTGAGTGCGTGTGTGAGTGCGTGTGTGTGCGTGTGTGTGAGTGCGTGTGTGTG
>CM034536.1:66120444-66259430 GCA_020002185.1 Paraescarpia echinospica
AGTACAGTAAATTGAGACGGACTACAACTGAGTTCAATAAATTGGGACGGAGTACAACCGAGTACAGTAAATTGGGACGGAGTACAACAGAGTACAGTAAATTGGGACGGAGTACAACAGAGTACAGTAAATTGGGACGGAGTACAACTGAGTTCAGTAAATTGGGATGGAGTACAACCGAGTACAGTAAATTGGGATGGAGTACAACAGAGTACAGTAAATTGGGACAGAGTACAACAGAGTACAGTAAATTGGGACGGAGTACAACCGAGTACAGTAAATTGGGGCGGAGTACAACCGAGTACAGTAAATTGGGACGGAGTACAACAGAGTACAGTAAATTGGGACGGAGTACAACCGAGTACAGTAAATTGGGATGGAGTACAACTGAGTTCAGTAAATTGGGATGGAGTACAACTGAGTTCAGTAAATTGGGACAGAGTACAACTGAGTACAGTAAATTGGGACGGAATACAACTGAGTTCAATAAATTGGGACCGAGTACAACCGAGTACAGTAAATTGGGACGGAGTACAAGAGTACAGTAAATTGGGACGGAGTACAACTGAGTTCAGTAAATTGGGATGGAGTACAACTGAGTACAGTAAATTGGGATGGAGTACAACAGAGTACAGTAAATTGGGATGGAGTACAACTGAGTATAGTAAATTGGAACAGAGTACAACTGAGTACAGTAAATTGGGATGAAGTGCAATCAAGTACAGTCAATTGAGATGGAATACAACCGTATACAGTAAATGGGACAGAGTACAACTTAGTACAGTAAATTGGGATAGAGTTCAACTGAGTACAGTAAGTTTGGACAGAGTACAACCAAGTACTGTAAATTTGGACAGGGTACAACTAAATACAGTAAATTGGGACAAAGTACAGTAAATTTAAACAGTACAACTTAGTACAGTAAATTGGGACTGAGTACAACCGAGTACAATAAATTGGGACCGAGTACAACCGAGTACAGTAAATTGGGACGGAGTACAACCGAGTGCAGTAAATTGGGACTGAGTACAACCGAGTACAATAAATTGGGACTGAGTACAACTGAGTACAGTAAATTGGGACAGAGTACAACCGAGTACAGTAAATTGGGACGGAGTACAACCGAGTACAGTAAATCGGGATGGAGTACAACCGAGTATAGTAAATTGGGACGGAGTACAACAGAGTACAGTAAATTGGGACGGAGTACAACAGAGTACAGTAAATTGGGACGGAGTACAACTAAGTACAGTAAATTGGGACTGAGTACAACTAAGTACAGTAAATTGGGACGGAGTACAACCGAGTACAGTAAATTGGGACGGAGTACAACAGAGTACAGTAAATCGGGACAGAGTACAACAGAGTACAGTAAATTGGGACGGAGTACAACCGAGTACAGTAAATTGGGACGGAGTACAACTGAGTTCAGTAAATTGGGATGGAGTACAACTGAGTTCAGTAAATTGGGACAGAGTACAACTGAGTACAGTAAATTGGGATGGAGTACAACTGAGTTCAGTAAATTGGGACAGAGTACAACTGAGTACAGTAAATTGGGACGGAATACAACCGAGTTCAATAAATTGGGACGGAGTACAACCGAGTACAGTAAATTGGGACGGAGTACAACAGAGTACAGTAAATTGGGACGGAGTACAAGAGTACAGTAAATTGGGACGGAGTACAACTGAGTTCAGTAAATTGGGATGGAGTACAACCGAGAACAGTAAATTGGGATGGAGTACAACTGAGTACAGTAAATTGGGATGGAGTACAACAGAGTACAGTAAATTGGGACGGAGTACAACTGAGTACAGTAAATTGGGGCGGAGTACAACCGAGTACAGTAAATTGGGATGGAGTACAACTGAGTACAGTAAATTGGGACGGAGTACAACCGAGTACAGTAAATTGGGATGGAGTACAACAGAGTACAGTAAATTGGGACGGAGTACAACCGAGTACAGTAAATTGGGACGGAGTACAACTGAGTTCAGTAAATTGGGATGGAGTACAACTGAGTATAGTAAACTGGAACAGAGTACAACTGAGTACAGTAAATTGGGATGAAGTGCAATCAAGTACAGTCAATTGAGATGGAATACAAACGTATACAGTAAATGGGACAGAGTACAACTTATTACAGTAAATTGGGATAGAGTTCAACTGAGTACAGTAAGTTTGGACAGAGTACAACCAAGTACTGTAAATTTGGACAGGGTACAACTAAATACAGTAAATTGGGACAAAGTACAGTAAATTTAAACAGTACAGCTTAGTACAGTAAATTGGGACTGAGTACAACCGAGTACAATAAATTGGGACTGAGTACAACCGAGTACAATAAATTGGGACTGAGTACAACTGAGTACAGTAAATTGGAACAGAGTACAACCGAGTACAGTAAATTGGGACGGAGTACAACCGAGTACAGTAAATCGGGACGGAGTACAACCGAGTATAGTAAATTGGGACGGAGTACAACAGAGTACAGTAAATCGGGACGGAGTACAACAGAGTACAGTAAATTGGGACGGAGTACAACTAAGTACAGTAAATTGGGACGGAGTACAACCGAGTACAGTAAATTGGGACGGAGTACAACCGAGTACAGTAAATTGGGACGGAGTACAACAGAGTACAGTAAATTGGGACGGAGTACAACCGAGTACAGTAAATTGGGACGGAGTACAACTGAGTTCAGTAAATTGGGATGGAGTACAACTGAGTTCAGTAAATTGGGACGGACTACAACTGAGTTCAATAAATTGGGACGGAGTACAACCGAGTACAGTAAATTGGGACGGAGTACAACAGAGTACAGTAAATTGGGACGGAGTACAACAGAGTACAGTAAATTGGGACGGAGTACAACCGAGTACAGTAAATTGGGATGGAGTACAACTGAGTACAGTAAATTGGGACGGAGTACAACAGAGTACAGTAAATTGGGACGGAGTACAACCGAGTACAGTAAATTGGGGCGGAGTACAACCGAGTACAGTAAATTGGGACGGAGTACAACCGAGTACAGTAAATTGGGACGGAGTACAACTGAGTTCAGTAAATTGGGATGGAGTACAACTGAGTTCAGTAAATTGGGACAGTGTACAACTGAGTACAGTAAATTGGGACGGAATACAACTGAGTTCAATAAATTGGGACGGAGTACAACCGAGTTCAATAAATTGGGACAGAGTACAACCGAGTTCAGTCAATTAGGACAGAGTACAACCTGCTAGTAATGACCACCCATGGCCCACTCTGGGTAATGAAACCACTTGCTTTAAAGGGAACCTCTTTGAACTCCCTCTTCTGGCTGGCTGTAATTTATGTACCGTGTATAATTTCATAATGCAAAAAATATAATAGATGATACATTCCACATTTTCTTACATGAAAAAGTTGACTTGAAATTCTGTATAAATCTGTACGGTATTTTTCAACGGAACCGACTTACAGCATTCCTATCATCCAGTGTCGCCCTCTACCAGACTCCTAATTTACCCACATTAAACAAATTCTGCTGCATTTTGTTGGGAAATCTGACTAGCAATATGCTACTGTTCAAGCAAACCTGACCATCCTGACATGAATGAATTATTTCTATTTGAAAAAAATTCTACATTAATTTTTCTTCTCAGTATGGAGAAGAACCTGGGCAGGACAGTTTTGAAATCTAACAATAATATTTGCTCCCGAAAGGAAGGAAGATGTGTGAGAGAAGAGGTTGAATTGAAGAAAAAGTTAGAAAATGGACAGGGCACATAGAAAGAATGAGAGATTGACAGAGAGCATGGAAAACAGAAGTGGGCGGTAGAAGGAGAAGACTAAAATTAAGATTGAGCAATGTGCTAAAAGGGATCTTCTAAGGGATGGTCTGCCAAGTCCAAAAAAGTTACTAGTTTGTTTAGCATTGGTTCAGCCCCTCCCCCACCAATACAGGGAGTGGGACTTGCAATTTGTTTTGCTGTTAGCATAAATTTGCATTACATGTTTCACCCAATAGGTGGGGCCATTGGTGATGACCAAAACCGGATGTAATGCTTAACACATTTCATGACTGCGAACTGATGTGACCGTCCTAAAGGGTAGGGAAGAACTGATTGGTGGGAAATAGCAGATCGTGACAATTGGGAGACAACTGGTCACCAGGACGAAACAAACCATGTGATGTGACCCCCACCCTACAATGGATCAAGGGAGAAGACAAATATCTTGGTCAGGTTCTCTAGTACATCGGACACAGTCCACACGGACACTCCCACCATATGAAACACCTATATGCAAGCCATTAACAAAATTTATTTATATATACATTCAAATATCATTAAGTTATATAGTAACATTCCTATTCTGTACAGTCTTAGTTCTACACCTGTTCGTCAAGTGTAGTTCTCAATGCAGTATTCCTATCGCCGTGGAAGCAATGTCTTTCACAGTCTCACACAGACAGGTGGAGTCTCCACATCACGTCAACCCTAGACTATGTTTAACCATAAACTCGCTGTAAACTATTACAGACATTCTTGTTGTCACACACTGTAACATTTCAAAAATTTCACGTGTCCTTGAATATTGGTGCAAGTTAGTGCAGAAGCAGATACTGCAGTTCGAAACCTGTCCGTTTAAAACAAAATTCTGGCGTGTTCTCATAAACAGTGCTCTGCTATAATATTCACTCTGTTCATTTATGCTAAAGTGTAAACGGAAGTTGAATACCTATATTAAATCTTCAATGACATCTTGTGCTTTTGCTGGGAAACATGTGACAACTTGAAATAATATATTTAATCGGAATCTGCAAAATCATCTTTGATACACTGGTATAACCATGCAATACTGTTTCTGATGAAAGGCTGAAGCGGATTAATTCTTGAACCTATGTTAACAAACCACATAAAATTACTCATTAGGTAAATAATTTTACAGCCTTCTTTAAAATGTACTGTCTGGATGAACAAAACAAAAAACTTTACATGGTTGTATAGCAAACATACCATGGTTTTAGTGTAGACTAATGCCAAATGGGCAAAAGTTGAATGCATGTTAAAATGAATAGTTGCGTCAACAAGGAAAAATATTTAATATAAATGGTGTGGTGTTATTTCCTACTTTTCAGGCACAACTGCACCAGAAATATACACGTAAACTTGCTTGTAGATTACCAGTCATCACACAACTGTATAAACAAAGTGTTGTCGATATTTTGTAAAATGACATGGTTTGTTTTTGAAACTAAGAATGTCTTGAGATGTATGTCCTGTGCATGATTTCACCTGGCAGATGAAAGAATGAAACTGGTAAATCTCACATGGGAGGTACTGCCCACATCCACAAGACTCTTCTAATGTTGCTTTTAAAGAAAGAAACACCGACCAAAATATGGTCTATAAGCAGCACACCTCTCAAGTTAAGCTAGATTAATTTCGTTGGTATATACTGAATTCATGGTCACTGAAGCAGTCCAAAAAATACTAACTTAATAATCTTGTTTTTGTCATCAATCTCTATAACACAAGATTGACACTTAACTTTACGACAGCATTTCAAGAATATAGCAGAACGGGTGCACTGAATTTCTACCGAGCTTCCACAGCAAAATAGGCTACCAAGTGAAAGAAGACGTAATCATGCCACCATTTTTAACATCCAACGCCAACATTTCGGAGTTGCTGCACTTGTACAAAACCCACACATTGCCTACACATCGGAACTCTCCACAAAATACAAAACTATAAGTTCCCAAACGAGCACACGTACAACAAATGCATTGCGACGAAGTAACTCTACCGCCTTGCCATTTTGTGTGAGTTGTATGTTAATGAATGATGAAGGAAACCGCCAATTAAGAAAACTTGGCACCACGGACACACCGCATTATCTCACCAGTGAGGAAACACCTGGAAAACAATCGTTAATCCAAAATAACAATTACATAGCAGCGACGATCAGAACTCACAGCATAATTTCTCTGCATTAAAAACTGCACTTACTAACGTGCAGTGTACTGTTTTAACTTCCAGTATGCAATTGTTATATACATCTACACGTACATATGTATGTATACACATATGTATGTGTAGATATACTGGGTTAAATGTCATCCAAAGTCAACTGAAAGTATGTGGTGTGTGTGGCATTAGAGGTCGCCACATGTTCATTCATCATAAGCTAGCGATGGTCAATGTTATTTGAGACAGCGTTCGAAGTACATTGAACCAACGTAGCCACCCCGCATTGCCTTCGAGACGTTTTGCTCAAAGAGTCGCCGATTGTTCTGCAGTACTTCGGCTGCCTCTTTGTTCAGTGGGTCCTCTGGATTCGGCTCCTGCAAGTGAAACAACGCAACATGAACCAATGCTCAGACAGACCCTGGTAAGTTGGATGTCAATGTCTCTCGTCATAAATAACATAACATCTACATTTTTATTATTTAAATGTTATCACAGTATTAGTGTTAAGACTACCTTAAAACATGTAATCAGATGTTTCTTTTAAAATATTTCAGGAAATCTGTGAGAAATATAATACCATTTCAAAATTCTTGTATAGATGATATATATATTTGAACAACTTCAGGCTTGTACATCACATATTGTTTTCTGTTGGTGGCTTATTGCAAATATTGTGTATAATTATATAGTAACACCAAAGGATGAAAATAAGTTGATGATAACTGCCTGGCTTAAAACTGCTCCCTTAGTTTCATTTTTCTATCCTCACATTTCAGACTAAATTCACAAAAAAGCAAACTCACCAAGTATTTACCATAATAGGCCAGTTCATGTGTGCATCATTTTTATTTAATTCTGGTGAAATTAACAGACTATAAAACTATAAACTAACTATAAAATTATTTTCATCCAGGTCAGTTCGACATCAGTTATAGGCTTTGAGTTGAGAAATGACAATTTAACCAAACAGTCTCACAAAAGTTCAAACATGACTTGTCATGTTATATTTACATGACAAGTTTGCCATTTTTTGAGCAAGTGCTTGATCATGAGGAAGTATCTGGGAAAGGCTACGGACAAGAGTGATGCATGTGTTTCATCGTTGTCTCGTGACCGACCGACAAGTTCAATAGATTGGCATTAAATGTCCGCCAGACAATTGGCTTTTGCAAGCTACCACAAGTAACAACCAAAATAATTTCTTTAGACATCTCAAAAGTAATGTTTTTATTAAACTGACAGCACTCATTTACTTAAACTGTTAACATGCTACACATCTGGACATAAAAGAAGCGAATTCGCGATGGGTAAACAAGCTGAGGAAGCTTTTTTAAGTTTGTATAAAAATTTCTTCATAATGAATATACATTATAATTTACACTGTAGACACTAACTTGCAGATGAGAAGACATGAATTATTTGTGACAGGCAGCAAAAGTGACAGATAATAAGGCTGATTTTCAGCATGAAAATACCTATGGCTATGCAAAACAAGCACATACTCACCAGAAATAAGTACTGAAGTCCATACACGACTGAGTTTATTGTCAGCACAGGCTTCCAATCTTCCCTACAAAGTAAAGCCATCAAAATTAATGATTTTAATATACATCATCATACACTGATACAATAGAAATATTTCTTTCTGCTGAACATTGAATAACTGCTAAGGTCAACAGAAACAATACTACTGACTGAGTGTTGCCTACCGGACAAATTTAATGTACAGAACAGCCCCAGATTTCTTGTATACAATATACATTTTTTTATTTTGGGAGAAAACAATTGTAATTAATGTATCCTGCTCTTAAAGGAAATAAAAATAAGGCATTAACTAAAATCCTTTTTCCATGTGTACACAAAGTTTAACATTGTATGTAACATTTGACAACATTAAAAAAATACAGAAAAATACATTTGTAGCATAAATTCGATTTTAAGCCCGTCTGTGAAGCGATTCCAGCGGAAAATAAAATTTTAATGAGCTAGGCGATCACGTGGTATCGTGATGTCACATATGACACGCACTCGCATCAGGCCGACCCTTTCCATGCATTCAGAGCATGTTTACAAGTATAGCTTTTGGGTCGAAACGAGCGTCATTGTGAGTTATTGTGCAATATTCCGACGTAATACAAACACTAGTCATCATAGAGGAACAAGCAGTTATCTTACGGTTCCATATGAATTGAATTTTATTCAAAACAATGAATGTGAATGGGCCTACATCACACATCGACTAGGATTTGCCGAGCTTGGCCTTGGGCTCGTTTTCAGAATAATTATATTGAATGCAACCAACGGGAGATAATCTACACCAATAAACATACATAGCAAACAGATATTGTATCCAGCTACATAAAATAACGTGTATAATCTCATAATATCACTAGAATATCGATATATGAAGGAGTTGTAAAATTTATCATAACAACTTAAATCAGTCTGTAAATTTCCATTGGTGCCGCTAGCTCAGTTGGTAGGCGCGTTGCTTTCTTGTCATTTATTTCAACTAATATAAACCAACTCATTTTGTATACTATGATGCACTGTTTGTAAATATATTTTTTATTTTTGTAGTAGGCCCCTAATTATTTATTCGTCACAAAAATGAAAATATGGTCATTATATATACAACGATGTTTCTAAATTTTATTTTTCCAGACAGATCACAATTTGTTTTCACATATAATTACAACATATTACCGTACAATCAGAACTGTAACAAATACATTTATTTTGTACTTGAGTAAAAGTACAAGTAACTCTGGAAAAAGCTACTCAAGTAAAAGTACTTTTTGAAAAATGTACTTGAAGTACAGGTAAAAAGTAAACAAATGTACTTGAAGTAAATGCTAAAGTACTTTTCTAAAAAAAACTTTTGACATGGTCACCCACTGCAAACAAACAAGTAAATTCAGTAGTGTGCAAAATGTATGGTCATGGATGCTGCAAATGATTGTTTTCGGCTGATCCTTCCATAATAAATCTTTGAACGCGAATGACATCATATAATCTTGGCAATGTTCACGCCACCTGGTGATCATGCCTGGTAATGGCAATTATAGGCCAATCAGAAAAGACTACCAGTTGTTGCTCCGGCCGATATCTATTTATATATATATATATCATATATGCTGCGGAAACCAGTTCCGGGCTTCAGGCATTATCGTTCATTACTAATATTTTTGGAGCTCCAAATTTTTAACACATAAATTATGGATACTTTGTTACATTTATGAAAAGTACACATATTTGTACTTCGTTACAAGTAAAAGTACTCCTAAAAAATGTACTTCGTTACTCACGAAAAAGTAAACTTTTCTACTCAAGTACAGTAACAAAGTACTTGTACTTCATTATGTCCCAGCTCTGCGTACAATATATGTACAATTAATAAATTATATATCCATTACATTATATTTGTTTGGATAAGTCAAATTTAGAAACATCGTTATAATTTATGATGACCATATTTTCATTTTTGTGGCGAATAAATAATTACTACAAAAAAAAAAAATGATTTATAAACAGTGCATTATAGTATAAAATGATTTGGTTTATATTACTTGGTGAAAACATAAACAAAAAAAGTGTAAAAAAATCAATAATTTGCATGGTGTCAGGATTGAACCGGCGTCGCCCGATTGTAAAATAAGTGACAAGACACCAACGCACCTACCAACTGAGCTAGTGGCAACAGCGGAAACTCACTGACAGATTTAAGTTGTTATAATAAATTGTACAATTCCTTCATATATCGATATTCTAGTGATATTATGAGATTATACACGTTATTTTCTGTAGCTGGATACAATATCTGTTTGCTATGTATGTTTATTGGTGTAGATTATCTCCTGTTGGTTGCATTCGATATAATTATTCTGAAAACGAGCTCAAGCTCGGTGAAACCTAGTCGACTTGTACTAGTTGTAATCGCAATCACATTCATTATTTTGAATAAAATTCGATTCATGTGGAACCGTAAGATAACTGCTTGTTCCTCTAAGATGACTAGTGTTTGTATTACATCGGAATAGTGCATAATAACTCACAATGACGCTCGTTTCGACCCAAAAGCTATACTTGTAAACATGCTCTGAATGCATGGAAAGGGTTGGCCTGATGCGAGTTTGAGTCATAAGTGACGTCACATCTCGGCATCCTGAAAAGCGCGCCAAAAATGTGCATATTCGAAAATGTCCGGATGCACAGCATAAAATGTGGAATTTCTAATTCATTGATTTTTTTGGCTTGGTGGACGTGGAAACAGATAGCAGGATGTAATATAACATGAATTCAAGCAATAGGTGTTTTTATTCCCTTTAATACAAGTGTACTTCAATTGTAAAAATCGTGACATATTTTCTTGTATTTGGAAAACAATTATATTATTAAATCGACAAACCGACGGCAGCAAAGTGGAAATATGTTGGTGCTAGATATATTTCCAAAATGCAGAGGATTTTATTTGAAGTAGTTATATTTGGATGGCAAAACTCGATTGGAATAGGGATACTATAAGCTAGTTAACCAGTGAAAAACGTAATATGGATTTATATATCATGCCAAAAATATGGATGTCACCCAAGAAAATGTGGTATGTTCAAATGAGCTGTAATGCAATGCAAAGTGTAAATTAAACATGCACACTTTACTTATTAACACCTAACAATCAATTTGTGTCTACAATCACGTATTTCTATCATACATAAGAAGTACACTTCCTTAAACAGGTTTGCATCAAGTCTAAAGGCAATCTTTCATATCTTTCATCACTTAGTTTTTAAAATACACAATTTGATGAACAAAATATGCTACCTTTATGGCTTGTTTAGAGATGACTACGACATAGAAAGACAGACTGGTAAATCATCACCTTTACAATGAGATTTGTTTGCTCATCAAATTTGTGTTTTTAAATTAATATTAAATAGTGTAACATTGTTAATTTATATTAACATTAAATGTATAGTCACCTGCGCGGTTTCTGCTACATCTAGATTTTTGCTGCATTTTGATATTTTGCTGGATCTCACATTAGATATGTCCTTAGTCAGATATTTTAGTCACTGGGAGCAAAGGACATCTACAAACTTGTAAGAAAGTTATTAAAAAAAAATTAAAATGAGGCAAACAGACATATTTTGATAGTGAACGTAGGTCATGTGATCATATCGCTGACGGTGATGTAAACATCCGTAATATTTAAATTTATTGGATGAAATTGTAAGCAACTGTTTACACTAATCACCACAGGAAGTTATTGAAAAGAACGTCACGTTTGTCACAAAGTGGTTTGTATAGAATTTAATCAGGCTTTAGAACAGTGGTTTTGTATACAAAGTATGGTTGATGGGATGGTGCTGCCATCTCTGGTATGTATTGTCGTGGAGGTATACGCTGGTGCCCTCTGGCGATTAAGGCGTGTAACGTTTTAACTGCCGACGAGTCAGATTTAATTAATTTCATTTGTAGCGTACACCACTAATTCTACGGTTAGGTATACCAAATTTGGTACCAGTAGAAATTATTTAACATGACTGGTAATATGGTGACCTTGCAAACTACTTATGTTGTGGTTATAAGAAGATTATATTATGAACTTATAAAAGTTGTTTACAGAAATGTAGGTGTGAAAAACACTAGGGTCACACCTAGCTTATGAATAGAGTGCGTGTTTTATTAAAATTATGGAGAGTTGGAATGTACGATGAATATTGTGGTATCCGGATCGATACAGGGAATCCAGTGATATTAATTATGTAAGTAATTCACGTAAGTTAAAGATTGAATGAGCACTTATATAGCCATACGTTTAGCTCGCAAAATCTATTTTAAACTCAGCGAGTTGAATGGATTGCTGCGAAGTGTGAATGGTTTCGGGAGCCAGTTTTTGAAGCGACTTTAATTTGTATTAAGTGTTGTAATTGGTCAGACTAACTTCCGGTCATCAAGCTATATAAGGGCAGGACGGCCATTCGAGGCCAGACGAACATTTGAGCAGAAGAAAGTGATGCACTCTCGTCTCCAGGAATTGGGCTGAAACGTGTGTCCGCCCAACGCCTGTAGTAAATACTTCTACGATTTCAACAGTACTGATTAGTTGTGAGACGCTGCACTTCTGACGCGTTGAAGAAGACCGAGCGATAACCGACTGCAGTTCCGTTTTGACGAGATCTTCGAATGCGAGGCCACCACTGTTTCGTCTGCTAGCTGTCGTAACACAGACTCCGTGACAGACATTCTCGACATCGCCGATGTCGTGACATCGATTCCGTATTGTCGCCTGGTGATTCGCGTGGGATCGACAAGGCAAATCTACCGTCTATTTGATTGCCCGAGTCGCCTGCTTTCATCTACGTGAATTAGTTCGCCGAATGCCGAGCGTCTTTCGACTTCGTCCTGACATCTCGCCGAACGCGACCGATGCGAAAGTTGACATTCACACATCACGAGACATTCATTGGTTACAGTTCATAGACTTTACAACGGTGTATACCCGTCTTCATGTAAGTGACCAGCTGTTTAAATTGTCTCCCATGTAATTTCGTATTTGGATGCATACTCGTCGAGTACAATGTATGGTGTTATAAATATAATGTCATAGCAGAGTAACGGTTGGCCAACTATCACTGAACCGCATATGTTTATGTTGTATTAAATGGGAACGCCAGTTGGCTTCTCGTACATACATATCTGATGTCACGTTATGTCTCTCGTTCACTCCGGATCCTAGTGCACCTGAACCTATAACTTGCTATGTCAAATCGGGTACCGCCAATTTATTAATTTATTAATACTTACACTCGATTTTGTGACAACTGGGGGCTCGTCCGGGATTTTGAGTTGGGTGGTAACTTTTGGTGCACAGGATTCGCTGAACAAGAGCATTACGTTTCCCTATTACCGTATAACATGTTTGAGATATTAGTTTAGAGGCAAGGCAGTGCCAAACTAAGAAGCTAGGTCCTCCTCGAACTTCATCTTTTAAGGAAGGAAACTAAATGCCATTAACTATCAGTTACTTTATCGAGAAGTTATTTACCTAGGGTACGAACCATTATTTAATGGGTTAAATGAAGTAAGGGGTTCATGAGTAACAACGATTGACAGTAAGATAGACTGAATACGATGACAATCGTTATTGCAGCTATTAGTTATCGTTTGTAAAGCATACAGTTTATGTATGCGCTAGCGATCCCAGAGTTAGTCCAGTAGTTGACTAGTGTACGGTCCCTAGCCGAGGTACGTTGGTTAGAGAAGGTCCCCTGTCGGCCTTATGCAGTGGATATTTCCTTGCAGCCAGCATAGTAGGATAGATGCATCACTAGGAAGTCTTGTTAGATCCTAGTATTCGGTCCCGTGTTGACCCAGTTTATGCGTGGTTAGAGAAGGTCCCCCGTCGGCTTTATGCACTGGATATTTCCTTGCAGCCAGCATAGTAGGATAGATGCATCACTAGGAAGTCTTGTTAGATCCTAGTATTTGGTCCCGTGTTGACCCAGTTTATGTGTGGTTAAAGAAGGTCCCCCGTCGGCCTTATGCAGTGAGTATTTTCGTGCAGCCCGCATAGTGAATTAGTCGGATATCTAGGAGATCCAGAGTTACCCTAGTTATTTGTTGTCATAGTTTGACTCGACTATTAGAGGTGGATAGATAAGCCCCTCTAGAGTGTGTCCGCCATATTATCTAGATAGCTAGTAATAGGAATACACTATGGAATTTCAACAGCTTATGGAGATAGGCGAGAAGTTGAAATTGGAAGGAGCTGAGCTCTTAGAGTTTGTTCGCCATGAACAGGAGCAACAGCAGGCTAAAGAGATAGCCAAGATAGAGCGTGAGGAGAGAGCGCTTGAGCGTCAGCGTGTCAAGGAGAAGGAGGAGATGGAGAGTAAGATGAGGCTAGAAGAAATGTTGCATGAGAAAGAGATGGCAACATTACACATAGAAGCCGAGAAAGTTAAGGCAGAGGGGTTGGAGGCGTCTAATCGAAGCCTAGATAATTCCCGATTAGGAATGAAGATGCCCAAACTCCCAGAGTTTAGGGAAGCAGACGATAATATCGATGCTTATTTGACTCGTTTTGAGCGCTGTGCTGAGAACGCAGGGTGGAATAGAGAGGACAATGCATTAGGACTGAGCAGTCTTCTAACGGGTCGTGCGTTAGATGTGTATTCTCGTCTTCCTAGAGATGACATGCAAGATTATGATAAACTTAAGCAGGCCCTCTTAGCTAAATTTCAGCTAACTGCCAAAGATTAGAGCGAAGATTTTTTAGGAGTAAACAGGGGGTAGATGAGACTGCAGCCCAGTATCTTGGTAAATTAGACCCTAACCTGAGCCAGTGGATCAGATTAGCAGGAATCCACGAATCCTATGGAGAATTGAGGGACTTATTTTTGCGGGAAAATTTTTTGCATTCATGTCCTCGTGAGTTAGCCGTATTCATTAGGGAGCGTTCACCCTCGAGCATGGAGGCAGTGAAGGAACTAGCGGACGTATATGCTGCGTCACGTATGGCCGCAGGACTTAAGGAAATACCTAAAAAGAATGACACACGCGACAACTCCCATTCTAGGGGTGGTCGAATGGAAGAGGGAAAGTCATTGTTTCGCCCCGATAAGTACTCCGAATATAAAAGACTTAGCGCCACACCCCCTCATGAGCCTATGAGATGTTTCTTGTGTTCACAACCAGGTCATAGGGCTGTAAATTGTCCCACGGGTAAACCCCGCCAGTTCTCCCCAGGGAAGCCGAGTCCACGACACGAGGCCGGCAATTGTTGTATTGCAGTCGAGAAGGTTGACCACCTTTGTAGCGATGAAGCAACTATGAAGTGTGGGTGTAAGATCTCAGTTGTAGGATGTGTGGGTAATCACACCTACCCTAACTTACCAGTGATGCGTGGCAGACTGAATGAGAAATCAGTTGAGGTTCTAACAGACACAGGATGTAGTGGGATTGTAGTTAAGAGAGATGTAGTTAATCCAGATCAATTAACTAAACATAAGAAGATCCTTGTCATGCTAGACCGTTCAACCATATCAGTCCCCGTAGCCCGGTGCTACATAGAGTCAACAGTGTTTACCGGTGAAACCGAGGTACTCTGTGTTGACAATCCCATTTGTGATGTGATCATTGGCAATGTGATAGGTGTACATGCCAGTACTCAAGGAGAAAAGGAGGATCCCACTTTGAAGGCATGTTTTGCCAAAGCTAAGAGTCCTCGAGATGAAAACTCAAGATCAAGATACCACTCTATGAAGAGGGGTCTGTTACACAGACAATTTCAGCGTCGGAAAGAACAGGGTGAGAAACTCACTATTACAGCTGTGAGACTTGGCAAGCTGCAGGAAGACCACCAGTGCCTCCTGCAGGAGAAAACGAATGTTGCGACGGAGAAAGAGAGACTGTTGAAGTCCGTGGAAGATGTGACAGAGAGACTGGAGACAGTGCAGCGAGACAACGCTCTACTGCAGTCTCAAGTCTCCCAGCTCTTAAAGGAGAATGGCCGACTGAAGGCAGAGAAAGAGGAAAGTGTTCCTCAAACCGTCTACGACAGACTGAAGGCAGAGAAAGAGAGACTGTTGAAGTCCGTGGAAGATGTGACAGAGAGACTGGAGACAGTGCAGCGAGACAACGCTCTACTGCAGTCTCAAGTCTCCCAGCTCCCAAAGGAGAATGGCCAACTGAAGGCAGAGAAAGAGGAAAGTGTTCCTCAAACCGTCTACGACAGACTGAAGGCAGAGAAAGAGGAAAGTGTTCCTCAAACCGTCTATGACAGACTGAAGACAGAGAAAGAGGAAAGTGTTCCTCAAACCATCTATGACAGACTGAAGGCAGAGAAAGAGGAAAGTGTTCCTCAAAAAGTCTATGACAGACTGAAGGCAGAGAAAGAGGAAAGTGTTCCTCAAACGGTCTATGACAGACTGAAGGCAGAGAAAGAGGAAAGTGTTCCTCAAACGGTCTATGACAGACTGAAGGCAGAGAAAGAGGAAAGTGTTCCTCAAACCGTCTATGACAGACTGAAGGCAGAGAAAGAGGAAAGTGTTCCTTAAACTGTGAAGGCAGAGAAAGAGGAAAGTGTTCCTCAAACCGTCTATGACAGACTGAAGGTAGAGAAAGAGGAAAGTGTTCCTCAAACCGTCTATGACAGACTAAAGGCAGAGAAAGAGGAAAGTGTTCCTCAAACCGTCTATGACAGACTGAGGGCAGAGAAAGAGGAAAGTGTTCCTCAAACCGTCTATGACAGACTGAAGGCAGAGAAAGAGGAAAGTGTTCCTCAAACCGTCTATGACAGACTGAAGGCAGAGAAAGAGGAAAGTGTTCCTCAAACCGTCTATGACAGACTGAAGGAAGAGAAAGCGAAAGTGAGCACAAACTTCAAACAGCTGAAACAGCAGTTTCAGAAACTAGAAGAGAGTCGTATTCAGCTGGTGACAGCCAACAACAGGAAGCGCAAGAAAGTCGGCGAGACTGTCCTGTCATTGACACTGGACAAGGAAGATCTCGACCGCCGTGTCGCACAAACCAGGTGCAAGGCTGCAACATTGAACTCACAGAAACTGAGTACAGAGGAGCAAGTCTCAGAGTTGGTACACCAGGTAGAAACACTGAAGCAGGAGGCTCTTGAGAATTTCACAAGGTTGTACGGTCGATCGTTTGTACTTCAAGCGGATCATCAACCGTTAGCTTTCCTCCGTACGGCCAGATTATCAAATCCCAGGTTAATTCGATGGGCCTTGAAACTTCAACCTTACAGGTTTCGGATAGAAGCTATTCCCGGAAAAGAGAATGTAGGAGTAGACTTTCTTAGCCGGCAGTATGTCAAGGAAACCTAGGCGGGTATTGTAGCGGACAGACTGAGTTAGCATTGAATGATTAACTAGAAATGTTACTTCATTAACAATGTTTCATGTGTGAAAGCAGGGTAGGTACTCGTGTATACGACCCTACCCTCCGGAGCATAATTCTTGTTTGATTGTTATTACTTATGTAAGGAAGGCCTATTAGTCAGTTGACACTGCCTTGTCTCACTAAGTGTATTTTTTATTTATTTGATGATCTCTAATTTGAGAAGTGTTCACGCTTGAAAGAATAGGTGGGACGTATAATACGATAATTAAGTGTGACGAAACAGATCAACATAAGGAAGATATTTGACGCAGATTAAATTGTTAAAGGCCGGGGTAATGTCACAAAGTGGTTTGTATAGAATTTAATCAGGCTTTAGAACAGTGGTTTTGTATACAAAGTATGGTTGATGGGATGGTGCTGCCATCTCTGGTATGTATTGTCGCGGAGGTATACACTGGTGCCCTCTGGCGATTAAGGCGTGTAACATTTTAACTGCCGACGAGTCAGATTTAATTAATTTCATTTGTAGCGTACACCACTAATTCTACGGTTAGGTATACCAAATTTGGTACCAGTAGAAATTATTTAACATGACTGGTAATATGGTGACCTTGCAAATTACTTATGTTGTGGTTATAAGAAGATTATATTATGAACTTATAAAAGTTGTTTACAGAAATGTAGGTGTGAAAAACACTAGGGTCACACCTAGCTTATGAATAGAGTGCGTGTTTTATTAAAATTATGGATTAATTCATGAGAGTTAGAATGTATGATGAATATTGTGGTATCCGGATCGATACAGGGAATCCAGTGATATTAATTATGTAAGTAATTCACGTAAGTTAAAGATTGAATGAGCACTTATATAGCCATACGTTTAGCTTGCAAAATCTATTTTAAACTCAGCGAGTTGAATGGATTGCTTCGAAGTGTGAATGGTTTCAGGAGCCGGTTTATGAAGCGACTTTAACTAATTTGTATTAAGTGTTGTAATTGGTCAGACTAACTTCCGGTCATCAAGCTATATAAGGGCAGGACGGCCATTCGAGGCGAGACAAACTTTTGAGCAGAAGAAAGTGATGCACTCTCGTCTCCAGGAATTGGGCTGAAATGTGTATCCGCCCAACGCCTGTAGTAAATACTTCTACGATTTCAACAGAACTGATTAGTTGTGAGACGCTGCACTTTTGACGCGTTGAAGAAGACTGAGCGATAACCGACTGCAGTTCCGTTTTGACGAGATCTTCGAATGCGAGGCCACCACCGTTTCGTCTGCTAGCTGTCGTAACACAGACTCCGTGACAGACCTTCTCGACATCGCCGATGTCGTGACATCGATTCCGTGTTGTCGCCTGGTGATTCGCGTGGGATCGACAAGGCAAATCTACTGTCTACTTGATCGCCCGAGTCGCCTGCTTTCATCTACGTGAATTTGTTCGCCAAACGCTGAGCGACTTTCGACTTCGTCCTGACATCTCGCCGAATGCGACCGATGCGAACGTTGACATTCACACATCATGAGACATTCATTGGTTACAGTTCTTAGACTTTACAACGGTGTATACCCGTCTTCATGTAAGTGACCAGCTGTTTAAATTGTCTCCCATGTAATTTCGTATTTGGATGCATACTCGTCGAGTACAATGTATGGTGTTATAAATATAATGTAATAGCAGAGTAACGGTTGGCCAACTATTACTGAACCGCTTTTGTTTATTGTTGATGTATTAAATGGGAATGCCTGTTGGCTTCTCGTACATACATATCTGATGTCACGTTATGTCTCTCGTTCACTCCGGATCCTAGTGCACCTGAACCTATAAATTGCCATGTCAAATCGGGTACCGCCAATTTATTAATACTTACACTCGATTTTGTGACAATGTTTATACAGTCAATGTGTTGCGTCTTGTCGTACAAAGACGTAACAAAACCGAGTGCTTCCGTTTGACGCATGAAGTGATATCGTCTTACAAATATTGTAAGTATTTCTCTAAAAAGAACTTATTTGACATTTTGTTCGCATTCCATTGATGAATTGAGTGGTTCTAATTTATAATATTGATGCGTTGCAGAATGATTTCTAAAATTATTGGTGAAAAATGCACATATATATCCTGATTGCGTACAGCAGAAACCGAGTGAAACAGTAGTGAGATTGTTTTTATAAAAGTGAGGTATTTTATTTTTAATTGTCCGAAACCGTCCAATGAAAACCATTGCAATACCCTGTAAATAAATGTCTACAGTGGTTTTGAAAGGAAATATAAAACAAACAATACTACCAAGTTACGCACCTGAGAATATTTAAGCAGATGTTGCCTTCCAGGTCGATGTTTGGGTGGTACACCATCGTCTCGCATTTCACTTTTGGTGGTTCGTGGGGGTAACCTTGTCCAACTTTGAAGCTAAATACAAATCGCCCACCGCGGTAGAATCCCTACAGACAAAACCAAAACGAGATGTATGAGATGTTGCTGTGTTGGTACGCCATCTTATATATATAATTATAGCGGGATGCATATTGCAATGGTACCATTTAATATTTATTTCACATCCCTAATGATTGCATTTAACAATCTACACTCCAACGTTGCTCTATGGTCACCTCTGTAATACAGCCACCTTGTTATTAAAGCCACCCAAGGTGGATATATGTGAACAAATAGCTCTTGCGGAGTAAATGCAGAATGCTTCCCACAGAAATTAAAATGGTGTTCGAATGAACAGGTCTGCCAAGGGGTTGGAGTGTTTAGCACTACACTGAGCAGGTCTGCCAAGGGGTTGGAGTGTTTAGCACTACACTGAGCAGGTCTGCCAAGGGGTTGGAGTGTTTAGCACTACACTGAGCAGTTCCATGCAACTGATGGTTCAACCAGATCAAATGTCATCTTCACACAACAGATTGACCATTTCAGTATGACAGGCCGGATTATCGACCACGCTGTCTGTGATGCTACAGTACGACAGGCCGGTTCTTCGGCATTGATGACGCCTGCTATTCAAATCGGTTTTACTCACAATTATCCGCATTTTTGTATAACTGTCTGCAAAAATTTTCGAGAGCGGTAATGGCAGACGATGTCAGTTACGATAGCGATGGTGATTTACAATATAATAGCTTACTTAGACAGACTGTTTTATAGTTTTAGTGATGTATTTTGTTGGATGTTGCCGGTCACGATCAGAATAACATTTTACAGACGTTACCTACAGCAGCAACCCTGAAACTAACAGCAGCAGTATATTCGATCATTACGCTAATGATGAATGACGTAATTATTAGATTCTGGTTATCATGACTACGAAATTGAAATGTGTCTTAACTTGTTTTATTTATCGATTACTCTACTTTCAGAGTATATATGATGTTCTATTAGTAAAATGTATCGTAGTTGCTTAAATCTTTATATGAAGTGAGGTAATCGATGTTCATACGAAGTCACTAGGAATGCAGTATTAGTGATCACAGCGTCTGGGGGGGGGGGGGTGTAGTACTGAAATGGTTGAAATGTGACAAATAATTGCAACCCACCTCATCTGGTGATATTACAAGCTTGAAATTTAGTAGATCGTCAGAATCAGGGAACTCCACTGTGCATGTTTTTGGCAAGCTCAGTTCGTTGATATCTGGAAAACAAAATAGTGAAAAGTACAACAACAATTCCATTGATGGATATCTTAAACTGCTGCTGCCTCATCCCGATTTTAAAATTTAATATTCTTAATTAATAGTATAATTAAGAACATTAATATAATTAGAGATCTGGCCAAGTTTGGTGGAAGGATCAATGAACACTTTGGCAAACAGTCCGCGGTTCTGTATCCGAAGGCAGGCCTCGACATTAACACTGGCCCAATGGCCCGGCGCCTTTTTTGAAGCTGTCGGGACAGTTCGGGCCACGAGTTCTTATATTTTACAGGCCCAAAGGGCCACTGGTTTCCGGTTCTCGAACGCCGCCGAGACGAAGCGGCGGTCACGGCACGATCGCATCAGTTATCACTATCAGATGCAGTTCACCAGAATACTTAGACCCGACTCAGTTATAGGACATTGTAAACATAATGTTGATACCAATTCTGATCAATAATGAATACAAACTCCAACACTTATCATGCGAACGACGGCGTGCATAGCCATCGAATAAATTTTCTAACCGTTTTTATGACGAGAAACGCCACTTTTTAAAGGAAATTTTGTGATGGACCCTTTTGGAAGGACATTTTGTGATGGACCCTTTGGGTAGGAAATTTTATGATCCTTTGGGAAGGAAACTTTGTGATGGACCCTTTTGGGAAGGACACTTTGTGAGACCCTTTAGATAGGACACTTTGTGAGACAGAATTTTTAAAATGAAGCCTGACCGTGAGGCTGACGCTAACAGCGACGAAGGACCGACATTTTCGGACTGAAACTAAGTTACATCGTTTGGCCTATACTTTTCATTAGCATTTCCTTTTCTGAAGCCGACCACTGAACAATCAGTAACATTGCTGGCATTTGGTAACTTGCTAAAATAATCACCCGATGCAGGAATAACGCAACTACGATGGAATAGCTCGTAACGATGTCTGTAACCCGTGCATGTATACTCACGACCTGAAAATTCGGGGTAGGAAAAAATTTGTGGCACTGAAATCTTGTATTCTAATGCTTTTGGCCTATTTAGCGTAGATGGGACCTACAATTTTTGATGCAGGCGTCTTCGACGAGATTTGGATTTCGCCGCAATATTTTCATAAGTACTTCACTCAAAACAACTTTTGTAACAGTTTGTTTGAAAAAATTGGAAGGCATATGTGTTAGAGATTTAGCATATAAATATCTTACGGAAGAATTTGATCAGCTTGTAATAAAAATGGCAAAACACAATTGGACCCATGATTATTGCTCACACCAGTATATGTCTGTCCATGTCGCTTATCAAACTGGATGTAAATCGTACGGAATATTTAGCTGCTTGTGCTAAAATGCTACCTTACGGTCTTACTTTGTTTTATTCCATCACAACACCCAACTAGCATGTACACAGTACACAAATTAAATCACATAATCAGAGCTAGTCCGATGGGACTGCTCCTCTAAACATGGACTAGTCCGGTTACTGAAACTACTCCCTCCGGGATGATCAGACCGGCCTTATTTTACAGCCTGCTTTGGGAAGGACACTTTGTGATGGATTCTTTGGGAAGGACATTTTGTGGTGGATCCTTTGGAAGGATACTTTGTGATGGATCCTTTGGGAAGGACACTTTGTGACGGATCCTTTGGGAAGGACACATTGTAATGTACCCTTTGGAAAGGACACTTTATGGTGGACCCATTGTGGAGAACACTTTGAGGTGGGCCCTTTGTGGTGGCTACTATGTGATTGGCACTTCGTGATGTACATTTTGTGATGTACACATTGTGATGGACATATTGTGGTAGACTGTTTGTGATGTATATTGCAAGTTTCTGATTCACTGTAAAAATGGAGAACTTTCACAGAGCTCTGAAGTTCTCATATATATATATACCTTACCTTAGGATACCTTAGGACTGTTCTGATCGCAGGATCCTCTTGGTTCCTCAATGATCAAATCTTCTTCTTCAGGGTCTAATATTAAACGTTTATGTTTTCCGGTTCCAGTGTTTAATGTTAATGGGGCTTCATAGTCATATAGTATCTCCTGGGTTGACCAGAATTTATTAAGGCGGTTTTTAAATGAATTTATTGATTTAGCTTGTATTACTGAATCAGGTAAACTGTTCCATGGTTCAACCACTCTAAGCGGGAATGCATTTTTTCTTATGTTTAGTTTTGCTCTTTGGTTGAATATGCATATTACGTCATACTTTACCATATTCTTGTCATTAACAAACTAATGTACAGTCAAAGGTAATGCATAACTTAACATTAACAATGAATTATGCACAAAATATTTCAGTATTCAATAGAGTTGTTAGTCGAGATACCTACTCCTAGAAAATCGTCAGTAACTCTTAATGTTTGTTCTGAAGAAGGTCTGAGCATTGACAAACCAATTGTATCCTGGGATCAGAATTGTCTTAAACCAAAGATACCCTAATCTAAACTTAGCCCTAGGGTAAGCAGTAATCTTCTAAGAGTACAAATCAGATGTGCGAGTTCTAAGACTAAGTTTGTTAGATGAAATTGTGTTGATTAAGGAAGAAGATACTTATTTGAGGATTCTCATTTGATCATAATGTGATTTTTGTGAGAATGTATGTACAGATTACAGTCACGTGTAATTACTATAATTTTGGTAGGAAGTAGCCGTGCCCGTAGGCGTAGCGTAGGTTTCAACTTAAATTTTTGATTACGAATTGTCATCTCAGTTTTGCCAAACTATTTTGATTAGTGCTGATAGTTAAACGGTTACATCATGTTTCAGGCTCTAATGTAGTCGACGCGAACAAGTCAAATATCAGAAGGGTGAATCAGTGGTAATTTGGGCAACATATGACATATAGCAGAGTAAGTCGAGTCTTGGTCGGCAGAAGTTAAAACTTAAACGGATCAGATGTCAATGACCGTTTGCTCTACCTTTTGTTATCCTTAGTTGCGCAGCCGACGATTTCTTTTGGCCCATGCCTTTCGAGCCTCCATCTGTACCATCTTTCTTCTGTTGTTTTAGTGAAAATAATTTTATCATGTTAATGTATGTATGATAAATACGTAGGTAGACTAACTATAAATTCTTCCAAGAAACACAGCTTTCTGTGACGCACAGACTATTAGTATTAGATTGAAGCTGTCATTTGTAATACTATATTTAGTTTCGCAAACAAAGCATACCCAATTTAACATGAAATACTAGATATTTTCTAATAATGCATAATATGAATTTACAAGGTTCAACAAACTTTATTTTTATGCATATTTTAAGTACGAAAATTAAATCTTAAAAAAATTGAAGAACGCAAATTGCGGACGGTGCCTACACAGTAGTGAGCTAAGAGCATCTATGGTCATTTTTTTAGATACATTAGCGACCTAGTGTGACATCACAGCGTAACCTTTAAACTCGTACATATGTACCATTGTCAAACAAAATCAAGATATGTATATTTTTTCGTTACGCTACAAAACATATTAGGTATTTGTTTATTTATATTTGCATTTATAGTATTATAGCCCCCGTTAATTTCGATTAATGGACGATTTCAATGCAACACTTGGCAGTTGTCAAAACGAAGAACGGAATGGAAATATCGGGAAATACGGACAAGTCGAGATACATGGGAGAGGAGATAGACTTGTTGAGTTTATCATAAAGAATGAACTGATGATCACTAATACTTTCTTCAAACAACACCAAAGAAGATTGTACACTTGGACAACACCAGGTGGTTGGAACAGAAATCAAATCGACTTTATACTGATACCAAAACGATGGAGGATGTCTGTGTTTAACGCAAAGACATTACCGGGAGCCGATTGTGGCTCTGGCCATGAATTGCTAAGCGCCGAGATTGCGACAAAATTAAGAAAGATGAAGAGAGGGAAAGAGATAATGATGTATGGCGTCAGTGATATCACAGAAGGACACCGGGTAGAGGTTACGAACCGTTTCGAAGTATTACAGACAGTGGCTGACGAGAAGGAACCGGAGGAGTTGTCAATATAAATTAGGAACATCATTATGGAATTAGCTGACAAAAACATCACTAAAAAGAGGAGGCAGAAACAATCATGGACAAGCAAAATCGCATTGCAGATGATTGAAGAAAGAAAATAATTAAATAAGAACAAAGAATTAAAGGAGTGAGAATTATCACGAGAAATACAGAGAGAAATGCAAGGTGATTAAACAAATGTGTAAGGAAGACAAGAAAACATTTCTAGAGAAGAAATATGAAAAGATAGAACTATGTATGAGAAGGAACGTTAGTCGCAGTATGTTCGAGGAAATAAAGTTTATGACACAGTCGTTAAAACCTAGATTTGCATGGCGTTATCAAAGACGAAACGGGAATGACTATGACAGAAAGCGATGACATATATATACTTGATTGATAGATGGAAGCAATATTGTGAAAGCATGTTAAAAAGAAGAAACAGAAGAGGTCGAAATGGATGAAGGAAGGGAGTGGACAGAACCAGAAGTTGAACATGAGTCTTGAGCGTTCAAAGGTGGAGTGGGCAATAAAAAGTCTAAAGGACGGAAACTCACCTGGCACTGACGACATCACTGCAAAGCTAATACAAGCAAGTGGCGAAGCAGGCGTGAATATCTATCACACATTATGTAAGAAAATATGAAAAAGTGGAACATGGCCCATAGACGTACTGGAAACGATCCATATTTATACCAATTAATACCTAAAAAGTTGACATACAAGAATGCTCAAACCACAGAACTATATCCACTATCCCCCATGCGAGCAACACTATGCTTAAAAATTATAATTAAGAAAATTACAACAAAATTAGTAGGTGAAATCAATAGAACACAAGCTGGTTTCCGGACTGGAAGAGGAACAAGACATCACATTTTCAACCTGAAAATGTTAATTTAAAACTGCAGAGAATTCAACCACGACCTTATGATCTGTTTCATTGATTATTCACAAACTTTTGATAATGATAATCATCAACAACTCTGGAAAACCTTGATACCCGTGGGATTTTACCAGAAAATTACATCACTTATCCGAAATTTATATATTGGACATGTAACAGTCTGCAGTGAGATTAGAGTTTATCAACTTAAGCCATCTAGTGTTAATTATCTGAAACACAGGCGGAAATCCTAAATTTCGGATTACAATTTATACCAACACCTCAAACAAATGATGCAAAAAACACGCAGGCGTCTATTAAGCGTTTTGGTAGACATACCCAACTACGATATTTTTCACCGAACCTTATCAGCCAAATTAAAATATAACTTTACAGCAAAATCAATCTGGAATCCGCCTTGCCACAACGAGAACATTAGCTCTAAATTGGAACAACTGAAAGATTTTAGCTCGATAACTAACAAACACCGGAACTTTGTTGGTAATTTGTCAGAGTCGCAATTGGCGTCGATTTCGGCACTCAAGAGAAACCCGTCTATTATTTTTAAACCTGCTGATAAAGGCTCGGCCACAGTAATCATGTCTAAAGAAGGCTATGTCGCAGAGGCGAATCGACAGCTTGCGAACAAAAAACATTATACTAAACTAGACACACCGGTTTATTCACAAGCCGCAGTCCGCATTTCGGCAACACTAGACAGATTACGACAAACAGGTTACATATCCAAGAAGTAACAAGATTATTTAGAGCCACCGGATATACACCTCAACCACGTCTGCTTTATATCTATTACCCAAGATTCATAAGGCTAAAAATAAATGGCCTCAGCCTCAAATGCCTCCAGGACGACCGATCATATCCGATTGCAATAGCGAATAATACAAAATTGACTAGTTTAAGCCCCATTGGCAGTAACACATGCTTCGTATATTAAAAACACTACATATTTAATTGATAAAGTGACTAAAATCGAAGTTCCTAGTGATGCGCTACTGTTCTCCATGGATGTAGAAAGCGTGTACACCAATATTGATAATATTTCGGGGACTGAAGCAGTAAGACAGCCTTTTTTTACGAAACCCGGATTTTGACCGCCCAGACGCAGACATTTTAGAACTACAGTGTACTTAAAATGTCCTTAGAACACAACGACTTTTTATTCGGATCAAATTGGTACCTTCAAATGTTCGGCAATGCAACGGGGAAACGATTTAATTGCCCCCAACTATGCCAATCTTTTTATGGCTGATTGTGAGAAACAAGCACTAAGGAAATGCAACAAATTACCATTAATCTATTTACGATACTTGGACGATATCTTCGGAATCTGGACACATGGAATGATGAATTCCTAGTTTTCTTGGACATACTAAATAATCATCAAAATTGCATAAAATTAACGTCAGTTACGAGTAAACACTCAATACATTTCTTGGACACTATGATCTTTAAAGGCGAATGCTTTAATTCGACGGGGCATCTTGACAGCAATGTTTACTTTAAAACCAACATATATACATCAACTACTGTACAAACACTCGTTCTATCCGAAACATACCTTCTCTGGTATACTCAAGTCGCAACTATTACGATTTTACAGGATTTGCAACAATAAATCAGACTTTGAGGAAGCCGTACAAACACTTTTTTAAAGCCTGAGGCAAAGGAATTATACATCGCGTTTTTAAGGTACATTAAAAGCACTACCCTAGCGGACATTAAAAATCAGAACAGGAAAGAACAAGCCGTGAAATGTCAGGTGAAAAGGTAACTAGCCTGTACGGTATTTGTAGATTTCACACCTATTAACAACACAAGGAGGCCACCAAAATCAACAATTGCGGTACATCCAGCGTGGTGTATAAATAATTACCTGCAATGCCTGCCCTGCAAGATACGTGGGTGAGACTATAAATCAACTCAGAACACGTCTAAATAATCACAGATCGGACATACGACATCACAACGACACACAAGTGGCCAAACATTTTAACGGAGCTAGTCATTCATTATCCGATTTACGAATCACAATCTTGGAATCGAGGCCATTTTCTGACGTCGCCTCATTGGAAACAATTTACCGACGGAATTGTGAATCAAAATGGATTACAAGACTTAAAACTACGCAGTCAGGGGGATTGAATGTTAGAGAGGACGCTTTTGACATTATACCTTTTGTGATTCGCTTCTCCCACCAGGGACAGACAATTGCTAAACTGGCTAAAGCCACCTATAAACTGCTTCAAACCGCGTATCCAGAAATATACGCACCGAGATTTATAACAGCATTCTCAAAGAACAAGAATCTGAAAGATGTGCTGGTGGCCACCAAATTACAATGAACAATGGACTTCTACAGAACAATGACCCTAGCGCTTAGGACACTGTGAGACGTCGTAGTGTTAGTGCAATTGTATAGTTGTTAGGGGGATTAGACAGCATGTGGGGTTGTCGGGTTACAGCAGTGCTGGCTCGTGCGGCTTCACATGTTTCCGTCTCCTGTACAACTGTGTTAGGATAGATATATTTCATGCACAATTTAATGGCTTATTTTGTTCTTACAGGTTTACCATCCGAAATCATTACTGAATACCCATGTATTAATTATTAATAACAAGGACACGTGTTTGCGGAGGTGTGGGGTGGTCAGCAATAACGGCTCTATGGACGGCACCACAACTTCGCATTCCCGTGTTTACTTTAATTTCGGCGCATACCTTCGTACGGCACACTGTATGTTTTAAAAAAAGACAGCATCGTCCCCCCTCTGATTCAGATGAACACCATCGTGTCGCAAATACACACACACACACACACACACACACACACACACACACACACACACACACACACACACACACACACACACACACACACACACACACACACACACACACACACACACACATATAGATAAATGTTATCGAAACTGATCGCCAATCGAACAATGTCTTCATTCTACAGTATATGTTATGAACACCATTCACCACGTATCTAGTTCATTGGACACTCAACATCCCGTTTAAAAAACAAAAAACCGACAAAAATATGTATTCATCTATGTCATTTAATAGGACAGAGGAGGGTAACCCCCGGTTACTATCCTCAGCCATGTCCAATTGGTCATTGTTTAATGTCTATTGGCATGGGAATGTAACGGCTGAATGCATCCCTGTGCCATGACCGGATAATCACGCATTCTCGTCTCCGTTGTAGACTGATAGTCGTTATGTATATGTACCATTAATCATACATGTTTTTCTTGTTTAGGTTTAATTTGCAGAAAAGACAATCTACCCGAAAGGACTAAAGTGATTTTATCAGATGTCTGGGTTTAGGGTTCACATTCGCCAACTATACTCCGTTGCCAGTGCATTAGAGTCTTCGTTCATGTTCCAAATCCTTTACAGAGGATACTTGATCCCAGTACACCAATTTTCCTAAAATATTTACTTACTTACTTACTTACTTAGCCCTTGGCCGAGTTGGGCGTCTGGGGCGGGCGGGCATAAGCAAACCTGCAGCTGCGATTGTCCTCCATTCTTGTCTGTCACTATATATGTGCAACAAATAATGATCTTAGGGGACATATAATTATTTTTATACCGTAAACCTCGTCTAAGTCGGATTCAATCGGACAGAGTGATTTAATCTGATTTTCGCGAAAATCTTACTTAACCGAAGACAGTATATCCCAGCGCTAGCACCAAAGGCAGCCCTCTAATAGCCCGTGAATAACGCGTGAACGTGACAAGATACTGCGGTAATTCTACATAATTATGTTGATGTCCACAAGCAACACGCAACAATACGCAGTACTACAACAGTATTGTGCTTCATTTTGGCACAAATCTCCAAGGTTATAGCTTAATAATTAGTATAAAAATAGATAAGCGAGCGAAAAATATACAAATCCAAACACGTCCAAAAACACTAATTTTAGCGGTTACTAGCACCCTTATGGCTCGTCCGATCCCAACATTCTTGATATCGTTTGAAAGCTTAGGCTTTCTGCTATTCTAACATGTAAATAGTTTCCCAATAATCATTCCTGAAATAACATATAAATGGACATACAACCGTGCCGTTTTCGGTGTTTTAGGCAATGGCGAACGATGTTAATTAATTGGTTGGTCGAAACAGTTCATCCATCGATACCGACTGAGGCGTTACTTTCTGATTTCTTGCCATAAGCTCCACCCACTTTTAAAAAGGCTGCGAAACTGACACTGTCGAAATCAGCGTGACGTGAAAATCACGTATATTAACCAACCAACGCAAATAATTTTGACTTTTAGCCACCGTTGGTTGGCATACGTTATTGTGACATCACGCCGACAACGAGAACGCCGCCGTCGAAGCTAGCCTCGATTACTCAGGCGCCGTGAGGTGGCAGCACAGGTCCCTCACTACGGCCTTGAATATTGAGACCCTGCCAATGTTACCGGCAGGGGGCTATACCCCAGATTCGGGTGATATTTTGGCTCTCAGGCCAACTATGAAATAACAAATTAAACAAGGATACACTTTTATTAGATAATACTACACTATAACAACTATTGAACATTAAACTTTTTCGTAGTTTAGTGCCTTTTAATCACATGCATATTCACTAGGTGGCAGCTCTCATGGCTGTCAACAAGTGGGCAGGCAAACGCGATTCTGAGCTAAACTATCTTCCTGGCGAAGTCACGCATCCAGGCGAGAGTCGGTTAAGCGAGACTACGCCATAGCGCGTTAGTTTCGCCATCGTTTAAAAGTGGGTTGAGTGTATCACTTGAAACCAAGAATGTATGAAGTGCGCACGTCTGACTCCTATGCAAATGAGACGCAGCGCCGCAACCGGAAGATTTGTGTACTGAGTACCGGCCGCCAACATCGTTCGGAACAGTACAGAACACCGAAGATGTCACGATTGTAGGTCCGTTTATAGGTGTTCGATCTATGGATTGTTACAGATAAATCTAGATAGACGCTAGAATAACGGAAAGTGCAAGCTTCCATACCGTACAAGATCAAGAGTGTGCTAGCAACCTTTTAGTTTAATGGTTTGGAACGTGTTTGGAGTTGTACATTTTCGCTCGCTGATCTATTTTTGTTAGTTTTGATTGTAAATATCAATCATCTTGCTCTGCGTAAATCTTTCTTGGGACTATCTCATGAGAATGGCCTAGCACTTGTCGGTCAACTCTTCAATCTCACTGTTGTTGTGCATCAAAACATAGCGTCTTAGCGTTCGTAAAACAGCATGTATGTCACTGAATTTCGGTTTCTTATCTTCAGACATCGAGACTTCGTCGCCCTCATCAATGCTCAGTAAACCGTCTGCGTCGGGGTGTCGTATGGTTTAAATGATCTGCTCGTCACTTGGAGTAGCCGTTGCTTCTGTTGTCTTGTCCACATCAGCATAGTCATCCATCGTACATATACCTTCTCCATACACCTCGCGGGGCTTGTCCCATACAGCTGCTTCGACGTCGCCGTCGTCTTGACGCTCAACACCTTACACGAATCCCGTTTCTTGTAGCAGTTTAGAAGTGATTTCGGTTTCACTTTGTTCCACGCTGATTTCAGTGCAATGACGGCGTCCAAAATAGTCCAACTTTTTGAGAAAATGGTGCGACTCCTTCTGATGCTTCTGTTTTCATGGTGGCTAGGATGTGCCAGTAATGGAACGTCATGTTCTTGGTTATACCAGTGTCTATTGGTTGCGTGATGCTAGTTGTACCAGATGAGTGAAGATGTGACGTCTACGTAGTTTGTTGTGGCCGATAACTCTAGAACCACTGCATTGGTTGCTCAGCTTCTGTTGCAGTCTAGGAGAATATTGGACGGAGTCAGCATGGCGTACACAATCATAATTGGTCTTTTCTGCATGGTTAAACCCAGTAACGACAGCTCTAGAGGGCGTGCAATACAAAGTGTACATATAGTTAACTAAAAAACCGTATCCCGCAAATGACACACATTTGTCTACATTAATTTAATCTTCACGTCATGAATCCGACTCTGGAAATCTGTACATGAAGATACACCATCAGATGTATCGCTACATGCATTCCGGTCCGAAGCGATAGCTGACGCACATGGTCGAAAAGAAATTGGAGGGATAGGAGAAGGCCGTGGGATGTATAGACGTGGAGAAATCATATAATACAGTTCCGAGAGAGATGGCGATGGCGACGCTGGGGTGGATGGGGTCGCAGAGGCAGAGGTCAATGTGCATGGCGGAAGGGTCATAATTATAATGAAACCAAGGGCAGAGTTTGTCGAACTAAAGTTTCAGAAGAATTCAAAGTGAATGTTGACTTGAGACAGGGAGTGCGCTGAGCCCACTGTTGTTTACCGCAGTGCTGGGATTGATAAGCAGAAAGACTGGTGCGAGGGATATTCTCCGGATGCTACTCTACGCAGACGATCTGGCGGTGGTAGCGGACAGGGAAGCGGACCTCCAAGAACAACTGACAACTGTTTGATAGGACTGGACTGGAAATAAGTTTGGAGAAGTCGGAGGTAGTTTGGGTTTGACAGCAATACAAAAAGCTGGAAATACACATGTAGAGGAAGAAACTAAAACAAATAGATAATTTTGTATACCTGAGACAAAGATACTGAAATTCGTATGAGAATGAAGGCAGGGCGAACGCGTGGAAGAACATTGAAGGTGTAATGGGAGGCGGGCGCATATCGCGTAATTTCAAGGTTAAGGTGCTCTAGCTGCTCATGGGTGACCCCCCAACATACCTGTGTGGCCTACAGACTATGGCACTAACAAAAACAAACAGGATAAGGTACAGATTTGCGAAAACAACTAGGTCAGCAGGGGTGTATCCAGAGAGTAGTCTACGGAGGCCAAAAAACCTTCACTGGCGGCTGAACAAAAGTAGAAAATTTTCGCTACCGCGCTGCCGTATCACGATCTCAGCTCGGCTGCATGGTGATATCGTGTGGAGTGGGGATGGGGTGAGGTGCTGGTGTTGAAAATAATTCGTAGCTGCGCGGCCGTATCTTCAGCTCACCTTCGAGGGGGGGGGGTGCTCTTGGAAATGTTTCGCCGCCGCGTCGGCGTACCTTCAGCTTACAGTAAACTCAACGGGGACGCATTTCCAGGGGTCTACGTGGTGCACGGCCATATTTGGGCCCAGTCAAAAAGGTCTACGGGCACACCAAATTTCAAAGGTCTAGGGGAACGTACCACCCAGGCCCCCCTGCATCTGCCTATGGTCAGAAGAACTGCAAGGGGAAGAGAGTCAACACGCGAAGATTGGAGGAGCTGGAAGTGGAAGTTCACTGATGTAAAGGAACGTTTTAAGAAGAAACTGGCGACGATCGAGCTCATTGACTAAAGTGGTTTGAACTTATGGAGAACGGTTGGCAAAGAAAACAGACGCCTGAAGAGTGGAAGACAAAAGGAGGTAAGGGCGACATAAACTGCGTTAGGGGGATTGTGCAAAGATAGATTTGGAGTCATTGAGAGAGGAGTAAAGAATTAAAGCGAAATATAGAAGGAGGTGGAAACAGTTAGGGGATACAGCAGTGCAAGATCAGCGAGTAATAAGAAAAAAGAAAGAAAACAGAGGTCGAGGATTAGCACTGAGTCCAGCCTTACCCCTGGCCGATATGGAAACAAAAGAACAAAGCCTATGGGTAGCAAATTACTCGCTGTCATTAGAGAACGCCAGCTCTTACCACAATCGAGGAACTGTTTATTATGAATGTTTTTTGGATGTTATGATATAACGTAAAATAACACATTTCCCTTATGTGGATTGGTACCATGTTGTAATAGTGCAACAATATGTCACTAGCTGCGAGTACGTCGATCATTACTTCACGTCCGTCAAACCGCCATACATCTTGCGTCGACCGTCTGTAACATAGATAGTCTCGCTTAACCAACTCTCGCCTGGCTGCATGACTTCGCCAGAAAGATAGTTTTGCTCTGAATCGCGTTTTGACTGCTCATTGCCAATGAACGTTGAATGTTGATATATTACGTATGTTTTCTATAATGAAATGAAATTACGAAATAGTGCCCGAAATAGTAGGCTATTAGACAAAATAAAATAAATCTTAAACTAAATGAACACAAACAAAAGTTCCAAGTACTCTGTGGGATTTAAACCGAGGACCCTAAAAATAGCAGCTCGACACGCTACCGATTTAACCACCAAGATCAGCACGTTTTGGTTGTACTTTGGCGACTACATATATTAGTTAGCAGTCCGAACATTGCGCGAGACATCGATTGCACTTTGTTTAGTTAAATTTGTTCTTGTTTGGTATTTACATCATGCTTATTCGCACTTAGTCTTTTGTTTCTGCTCGAGCATAAGCCAATACGGAATCTTCAACAGCCATGAGAGCTGCCACCTAGTGAATATGCATGTTATTAAAAGGTACTAAACAGCGAAAACAGTTTAATGTTGGTTTATTTTGTGTGTGACATGTTTCAATATAAGTTTAATGTTGAATAGTTGTTGTAGTATAGTATTATCTGATAAAAGTTATTCCATAGTTGGCCTGAGAGCCAATCATCGTCTCTACCCGAATCTGGGGTAAAGCCCCCTACCGGTAACATTGGCTGGAACTTAATAATTCAGGCAGTAGTGATGGGATAATGCTGCCACCTCACGGCGCCTGGATAATCGAGGCTATAACATAGACCCGCAAATGAGTATGACTATGTTGGTACTTCATCTGTGTTCTCGTACGTGGTTGTTATGCAGTACCTCGCGTGATTTGTCGGTCGTTTTGAGTACTGAGCGCGTGTTGGTGTTGTTGACTTCATGCCGAAAAGGTAGATATTTGTTCATAGTACGTGTACGGTTAAATTCTTATATATCAACATTAATCGTGACGATAGATATCTCACCTGATGATATCGGAAAGTGCCCGGTTCGTGCGCGAATCCCAATTTAGTAGACTCGTGCTGTCTTGGTTTTTTTCCGCATACCAGTTATTACGTTACTTCGAATCAAAGGCAAGGAAAGGTTGTGCCTTGTGGTCGCTGTGTTTGTCTAGGAGACATGTGACATCGTTGTACGTCGTAGTATTTAATGTAATTTCAGCAGTTCCTGTCATTTTATGTGTTCGTCTAACAGAGCAACTGTACACAATACACGAAACACATCAACAAAACAATCATCACACACAATATGTAAGAGAAAGTCAATTATTTTTTATCAATTTTTTTCTTTATAAAACAGGATTAGAAACAAAGAATTTATTATTTTTGTTTTTGGGTGGCTCCTATGCCATAGGCATAGTATGCTATGATAGCGGCCAGTTGTGATCTTAGTAGGTACGTGACAATTTTTTTAGAATACTTTGTATCTCAATAAAACTGATATCACTGGAAAGAGCTTGGAAATACCTTTAACATGGTGCTTGTATATTTGTACTATGGTGAATATTAAGAAAGTTATGCCAATTTGAATGTCGGAAATTATGTCTAAATTTCGTCCCTTTGTTTTACAGTAAAACATTGGCAAACGTGTGACCAATAATCAAGTTTTTGCACTTCAAAATGTCATAACTTTCTTAATATTAATATTATTAAGATAAACATTTTATTGCATAATTCCTATGGACAACTATTTATAATTATGTAGTTTTAATTACATTGTGATGCTAATTAAGTTCTTAGATTAATAATTAATTACTCAAACGAACGATTCAATGAGATCATTTTTTTAAATAAATTCATTCATACATCATATATTTTAATGAAATGTTCAGTGAGATCACACCACAAAATAACATACAAACAAGTGATGGGAAAGTAATGTGTCTGTCCATAGTATTTCTCCAATCAAACATCATTAATTACTTCCCGAATCACTAATTAACTAACTTACTGGACTCTTAAATTTCTTTAAAACATGATTCATAATTAATATATTTCAATGACATACACACAAGAAACACTACTAGACAGTAGAGAAACTGGAGATAAAAAAATTAAGTATTTAAATTATATTCCACAATTACACTTAATTAATTAACCGACTTATTTAGACACACGGACATGCAAACATGACAGTTGTTTTACATGTATTCTATTCATAGTTAGTCATAGACAGCTGAACAATTTCAATGACATTTTTAGTAAACAAAAACTGGAGATAGCAAAATTAAGTATGTAAATTGTATTCCACAATTAAACATAATTACTTATTCCATGAATAACTAATTAACCGACTTATTTAGACACACAGACATGCAAACATGACAATTGTTTTACATGTATTCTATTCATAGTTAGCCACAGACACCTGAACAATTTCAATGACATTTTCAGTAAACAAAAACATAAACTGGAGATAGCAAAATAAGTATGTAAATTGTATTCCACAAAATTAATTCTTATTAACCAACTTATTTAGACATGACGACAATTATTCCGGTCGATGTTGACGGCGCAGGTTCGAACGGTGCAGGTCCGGTCGATGTCGACGGAACAGGTCCAGGTTGAACAAACACTCCGCGGCAAAGCACATCAAACTTCACAAACTCACTTCCTTCTGTTAGATGTCTGTACTTGTCCAATGTCTTACACAGTTTCTGGACCCGGTACTTATAAGATGAAAGATACCCAGGAACAACATCCTTCAAAGCTGTGAGTGTATGCGAAATCACACGGTCGTGTTCAATGTACACAAACAACACATGGCCATTCAGGATATCCTCACCAACACAGGGCAAGGTAGCGAAGTTGTCTGTTAAATGCTGCCTAGCAAGTCCAACTTTAGCAGCAGGAGACTTCCGTTTCTTTTTTGGAGGCATCTTCTGAAATTAAAATGTATAATATGTATTAATTACTATGTAATAGTATCCAGATTACAGATAGTAAAACAAGATTCAATATTATACTTATATTATTATAAGTGTGCATGTGATGTGCGCGTGTTGGAATGATTATGTATTAATTGAGTAACAGTTAATCAATTAATATATAATCACACCCACCACTTAAATAACCTGATATAAGACATACAAGTAGTTTCAATTACAATTTAGAGTAACAATGGCTTCTTTTTGTGTTGAATCACCTTTTGTGTTGGCTCCAATATGCTGAACAGCCAACAAAAACAAAGAGGACTGCTAAGTTAAATAATCTAATTGCAATCAAATATACAATCACTATCAAGTAAAATAACCAAATACTAAATACACTAAGTTACTGTCAAAACATTAAGTAAAAAACAACTGATGTAGCAGAATTGCATTGAAACCTCTGTAGATCTAGCAGCAAACAAGCTTAAATCATAAATGCACGTGTTTGTTTGTAAACACTTTCTGAATAGCCAATGAGGATGCCTAAAACAGGTCACGTGATCACCGGGCTGGTGACAACAACGATTGAGAACGATCACAAATCGGCAATCATCCTCTAATCCGTATTATTGCATGAATTACCAACAATCCGTAACTTGCTAAAATATAATAACATTAATATTGGATGCCTTAATGGCACAATTAAACATGGTTTTGATGGTAAAATAAAACAGTGGGTGACCGTTCGAATTTGTCAACATCGACATTTCTCGGAGCGAAAATAGTTTTTCCCTCGGCTAAAAACAAGTACTTCTCTGCCATAGATTTTTCCCAAACTTGGCCAATATATACATAAATATACATTAAACATGTGTATAAAGTTTAAAAACTTTCATATCCTTACCTTCAAGATGAATATTGACGCTGAAAATGACGTTCGATTTCAAAATTTCACAACTTTCCAAGTTTCCCTCTGATATCAACAATTCGAAAACGAGGTAGCAGAGGAACACGTGAACTACGTCATCAGTGTTGCTGTGGCTTGGGTATCCTTAAAATAGACCGATGACGCTACAGGAAAGGGGTCAACCCCTTTCCCCGCAGCGCTCTACAGCGAAACGATGTTCGCGGCCGAAGCGGCCGCCGCGGGGTGGCGGAGTTTGTCACGTACCTAATCTTAGACTTAGTAGGAGTCTCCTGTCCCACAACAATTGTTTTCTTGCTTTTTGTTTTCTGTTTTTTTGTACAAGACTATATATATATTGTGTTTATTTTATATAAATTTGTACTGTATGTTTTACATTTCAATATTTATGTGTATATCTGAATAATGTGCTAAGCCCCCCTAAGGATGGGGGTTGTGGACTTCCGTTTCCGGTCGCAATTTTTTTTCCGCTGTAGATTTTCGTTCTAATTTTTGTACTTGCATAAAAGATTATACTTGGAGCAGTTTATTTCTTGAACAATCTTGTATTATAAGGTTCCAGGATTCTCCTTTTATTGTCTTGAGACCTTTTTAGTTGTTTTGGCTCCAGAAAAACAGAGTTACTACCATGATCAGGGCAGCCTCATCATGATCAGGGCAGCCTCATCATGATCAGGGCAGCTTCGTATACGGCACCACTGGATTTGATCTTGACATACTTTTCACATATTAGACTCCACTGTGGTTATAGCACGCTGAATAACACAAGTCTCGTACATGCCAGCACTGATGTGAGTACAGTCTTCTTCTTTTTTGTGAACACCACATTGGTTAGTAGGATCAGGAATCTGCTCCCTCTGCCAGGTATGCGAATGTAAATGGTTTCCACTTCCCCCCTTACAACACTGAATATTGACCATGTAGCTAAATTCACTCATCAGGATCCCAGTCAGCATGTTCAGATTGAATATCACTCTATTTACACTTGTGCTCATTGCTCTGGTGCACAAGTTAACAGTATATGATGCTCACAAACCATCTGACTATCACAATGTGAACCAAGTAAAATTCAATGAGAAGTCATTGTTTCGTACCTTTGGCACCGGACTCTGTCTGTTCACACAGGCTTTAGCAGACAACTGGTGCAAACGCCATGGTAAATTTGCCACTCATCACAGGAAGAGGCTGGTATTTCTGTACCTATCCCTCCTGCTACACCTCACCTCTTACACCCCTGAACCTAACCCTGGTCCATCCCACTGTTCCGAACTAAGCGACAGCCACTATCCCTGCGGTACCTGTGACATATCCGTCAACTGGTCAGAGAAAGGCGTAGTATGCGACACTTGCGGGATGTGGTTTCATGCCCGCTGCCAGAGTATCCCTACTCTCAGCTATGAGAAGTTGCACTTGGAAGACATCCAATGGCACTGCGCTATCTGTGGCAACCCCAATAGTGCAACAGCTTTTGATCTTCATGGAGTCGACTGGTCTGGCAGCTCTCATCCTTCAGCATGCGAAATCTCAGCCTCTGACATCTCAAGTCCAACACCAGCTGAGACCAGCTTTCAACCTCATCACGCCTCCACTCCCACTAGGGCAAATCAGCAAAACAAATGGAAGAATAGACCACTGCGAGTCTTGAACGTGAACTTCCAGTCTTTGGTGGGGAAACGGGCTGAAACACTCCACTTGCTTGATACCATGAAGCCTGACATTTTGATAGGCACTGAGACCTGGCTGTCTGACGCAGTTACCGACAACGAAGTATTCCCAGACATATTCACCATCTACAGGAAGGATAGAGGCAGGAAAGGAGGTGGAGTACTGATTGCGGTTCGTAACAGTCTGAAGAGCTACTTGGTACCCGAGCTGTCCACTGATTGCGAGATGATATGGGTGGGGGTGAAACTGCATGGCAGGAAAACCCTTTACCTGTGCTCCTACTACCGGCCAAACGTCGCGGATGAAGACAGCCTTAGGAAGCTCAGTGAGTCGCTTGACAAAGCCACAAAGTTCCCGAATGCACACTTCATTGGAGGGGATTTCAACTTCCCCGACTGGGATTGGGCTACTATGTCCCTGAAACCTAAACCTGTCCATCCTCGTCTCCACAACAGTTTCATCGATATGATCCACGACCATGGGTTGGAACAGCTTGTCATGGAATCAACAAGATTAAAAAACACCCTGGATCTCTTCCTGACTAACAGCCCACAACTGATCCCAAGAGTCGAAGTGATCCCAGGACTGTCAGACCACAACATCCCATACTGCGAAATCAATATTGCAACACAGAAAATCAGGCAATCTCCACGGAAGATACCACTGTACAAGAAAGCCGACTGGGAGAGTATGAAGATGGCATTGAAGGACCTTCAAGCTGAACTAGAGAGAGAGAGAGTCAGCCTCACTACAGAGGAATTGTGGAGTAGGTTTAGAGATACCCTCACTAAGGCAGTATCATCCTTCGTCCCACACAAGGAAGCACGCCAAAAGGTCAACAAGCCATGGATCACTCCAGACATCCGTAAACTGGTGAAGAGACGCGACCGGGTGTACAAGATGATGAAGAAGCAGGCCAGGTGCCAGATGAGTTATGGTGAACATTCATCCACGCTGACTGACCTCGTCATCTCAGAGGAGGGCATTTACAAGATTCTCACCAAACTAGATCCCTACAAGGCCTGTGGCCCGGACCACATCAGTCCACGGTACTCAGAGAACTGGCAACTGAAGCGGCCCCGATTTTAACTACTATCTTCCAGTCCTCTATCAACACAGGCGAAGTCCCATTGGACTGGAGAGAAGCCAACATAACGCCCGTTTTTAAGAAAGGCGAGCACTGTGATCCAGCAAACTACCGCCCCATATCCATCACAAGCGTTCAATGCAAGATCCTAGAACATGTCATCGTCAGCGCTCTGATGAATCACCTCGAAAGCAATGGAATCCTCAGGCCAGAACAACACGGCTTCCGCAAATTAAGATCCTGTGAAACACAACTATTGGACTTCACTGAAGAACTCAGCGAGAACTTGGAACAAGGCCACCAAGCCGACATCATAATAATGGACTTTGCGAAAGCCTTTGACCGGGTTAACCATAGTCTCCTACTACATAAGCTACACCACTATGGAGTCCAAGGCAAAGTCAACCAGTGGCTCAGGGCTTTCCTCAGGAATCGGCGGCCAGCAGTAGTGGTTAACGATGCTACCTCAGGCTACGTCAGTGTGCGCTCAGGTGTACCACAGGGGTCAGTTGTCGGCCCAGCACTATTCCTGGCCTACATCAATGACCTCCCAGAACAACTCACTTCGCGGACACGCCTATTTGTTGATGACACCGCTGTCTATCGCCTCTCCTCCACTGACCACGACCAACACCAGCTACAACTCGACCTCCACCGACTGGAAAACTGGGAACAACGATGGGACATGGCTTTCCACCCATGGAAATGTATGACTCTCCCTGTCACCCGCAAAAGGACCATAGCGGAGTGTCAATACGTACTCCATGGCCGTACATTGGCAACGGTCACCTCTGCCAAGTACCTCGGAGTTACCATCACCCGAGACCTCAGCTGGGACCAGCACATTGACAACATCTGTGCTAAAGCCAACAAGACCCTAGGTTTCTTACGTCGCAACATCAAGATCAGCGCCACCAAGCTGAAGGAGACAGCATACAAGACCTTCGTTCGTCCCATACTGGAGTATGCCTGCTCAGTCTGGGACCCTTACACGCAGCGCAACATTGACAAGATCGAGGCAGTCCAGAGAAGAGCCGCTCAGTTTGTGGTCAACCAGTACCAGAAGACATCTAGCGTCACCACAATGATCAACAGACTCAAATGGCCTTCCCTCCAGTACCGCAGAAAGGTGGCAAGATTGACAATGTTACATAAAATCATTAAGAACCAAGCTGTAGTCGATCGCTCCAAACTCCATCCTGCTCCGATCAGACAAAGAAGAGGGCACTCACAGCAGCTCTGCCAGATCCAGTGCAGAACCAAGTACAGACAACATTCTTTCCTCACCAATACCATCAAAGACTGGAACGATCTGCCTGAAACAGCTGTAGCTGCCAGCACCCTTGACATTTTCAATGCAAGGGTGCCACAAAAATAGATATTACATAGTTAGACTAGGTATAGGGGTATGGATTTTAATTTTCATTTCATTATTTATTTAATTGTTTTACATTTGATTTCACTTGCGTTTGTTTGTTTTTGTTTTTTTTCTTATAATTTGTTTTATTTGGGTTTATTTTATTATTAATTTAAAACTTTTATAGCGATCGAATGTTCTCCATAGGTCTGTCACTCTAGATATTCTTCTCTTGACAAAATCAAATTCTACCTCCTCGCAACCCCCAAAGAGCGGCAGAATAATCAGCAAGTTGATTGTGGCCGCCAAAAGGATGATGATGATGAGCTAAGTAATGAAGTTTCAAACTGCTTCCAATGGTTGACTAACAATCGATTATTAATGGCAATGCACATGGGCAAAACGGAAGCAATTGTCCTTTCATCGAAACGTAAAAAACATCTCACCAAGATGGCAAGAACTTTGTTATACAATTTCAAGGTTATGATATTAAACCGAACTCCATCAAGTATCTAGGTATGAAGTTGGACCAGACACTTTCTGGTGAATCTCTATACTGAATAATTTATACATCAAAGCTGAAATTTATGGGTAGGCATGGTAACGTACTAAATGATAAATCACATAAACTACTTACATCTGCTTTGATACAATGCCATTTTGACTATGCAGTGCCAGCCTGGTATTTGGGCGTAAGCAAGAAACTCAAACAAAAGCTACAAATAGCCCAAAACAAAATGGTACGTTTTGTTCTAAATATTGGTCCCCGAACACATATTGGACAATATGAATTTGACAAAGTTGGTATTTTAAATATTTATGATCGTGTCAATCAACTAATGTTTAATCATATGTATAATGTATTTAATGGTACTGCACCTGAATATTTGTGTAACAATTTCACTCGATTAAGCACTCAACACAGTCACTGTACTCGTAATTCAGAACATAACTTTGTCTTACCTATGGTACATGGAGTAGCCAAGAGCAATTTTTGCTACAATGTTGTTAAGATCTGGAATGAGCTGTCTGCTTCTGTTAAATGTCTAACAAGTAAACATTAAAAAAAAAAAGTGAAACTATCTAAAGAACCGAGCTCTTGCTGAAGAGTGAAGTAACTTTTTATATTACTAAGGTGTAATGTTGTTGAATCATATTCTGAAACAGTATTATCATCTCAGTATTTTTAAAACAGTGTTATAAATGTTGGTTCTGGTTTTTTAATTCCAGATATTGTGTATATGTATATATTGTATAAGTTGACCTCTTGCCACACTATACGCACTGGAAATAAGTGGAAACACTTGTGCGCAATCCATCAGTTTAAGTGCATATGTCTGGCTTATCATTTGCCTTGTTTAAAATAAAGAACAATTTGTCTCTCAAGACCAGGGACATGTTGTATTAGGCCCTACATCAAGACAATGTATACTATTCATTGGTGTAATCAAGCCACACTCGGCCACAGCTGGCACAGTGCCCTAGCTTTCTCTTGACTTTTCTATAACACTTGATAAACTGCAGTGACATTTTCGGTAGAGCCGCAAAAATATATCTGAAATCAAACGGATGGAAGACATCTACAAAAAAGTCTACCATGTATCAGATTTTGGTTATCTGACTACTAGTCATTTTGTATTAATGTCTATAGCTCATACTGCAAATAAAATTATTTCAAGAGTACTGCCATCAGTTTGTGAAGTTCGTGGTTGTCGCAAGAAGGGGCACACATACATTCTCAATAAAAAATGTGTCCACATTAAACACCTGCTATAACTCGTCAGCCACAACAGGGAATGCATGTAGTTAGTTGTAGTTTTTTAGAGTATTTATAAACAGTGCAAGTGGACAGGTCAAAGGTTACTGTGCCAAGTGGCTAACTATAAATACAATAGCCCTAGTCACTGGTCAGTTGGGTAAACATTCACCATAGCACTTCTGTTCTAGGTCTAGTTGTTTCCAGCACTCAGCAACGTTGTATTAACTGACTAGTCTGTATTATTGAGGTTACAGTGTTATGGTCTTTTGAGGTCTCATTCAATTAGTCAGCCTTTTTCAGAACATTATCGCCAAACTGACCTTTCTATATTGGCACTGAGGGTGGTCACTGCTTGTAGTCCTTAGAGGTTCTTTTATGTCCCAAATTGAAACAGGACCTGCATTAATGTGATCTCTGAGTCACGAGGGATATACAATTCCCACTGTTGAGAGCCAGGTTTTTACATCAAATATCATGCCTGCCCAGTCCGGGTTTCAAACTCAGAGCGCTGGCGTGCCAGGCAGATGTGCTAAGCACTACACTGGCCGGGCATCTGCTCTATTGGGACCATCCCTGCTCCTACAAATAAAGAACTAGATTACATGAAGTAGCAGGCATCCGATTTGTCAAATTGGAGGGCATGACCAGTTGGTCTTAGCTTTGATAAATTTTTGGTGTTCACATTCAATTTGACTATTTGAACAAGTGTTTAATGTTTAATTTGTGAGATACATCAGCCAGGGAATTATGGCAAATGTATTAGCATTTGCCTAAAGGAGTGTTGACGTGTATAATTTTGACTTGGCTGTTTTTGTTTTACCTGTTAGACATTGTTTTGACGTATCCAGGGGTTTTGACCTAAAAGTAAAAGGACATTTCCACCGTGATTCACGTTACAGTTTTGCCAATTTCAGAATCTATTTTGGCATATATGCTATTATAATGCATTTCAAAATTCCATCTTCTGTGAATCGGAACCTATTGACATAGTGTATTAAATGACATTAACAAATAATAATTTGATTACATAGTATGATTTTAATTGCATCTAATTATAGCATCAGGGTGCACGGTGGATTTAGTTGACAGGTAGTCCGTCGGACTAGCTGACTCAGAAACAACTAGTCCTCATATTATTTTACTAGTCCTTAAAAATAAATGTGCTAGGTACGATCAATCATACTGTTGTGTCATATATGTGTGACACATAGTAAAAGTGGCTTTATTTCATAAAGAAAACAAGCCGTTTCCCATTTCATTTAAATGTTCAACTAAATGTGTCATTAATAGAAACAAATACATGTGATTTTGTAGATCCAATAGCAAAGTTATCAGAAGAAATGACTAGTTTAATCAGGGGTAGCAAACAGGAGTCGTGGAGAAGGTGATGCCAGCAGAATTTGAAGCCTGACGGCGACAAAGGACCGACATTGTCTTTCTAAGTTGCATCATTTGCCCTATACTTTTTATTAGCGTTTTCTTTCCCGAAGCCGACTAAACAATCAGTAACATTGCTGGCGTTTGGTAACTTGTCAAAATAATCACCCAATGCAGGAATAACGCAACTACCATCACGACGGGATAGCACGTAACAATGTCAGTAACCCGCGCATGTATGTTTGTCCATGTCGCTCATCACTCATGGTCGCTAGGTGGCACTACCTGTCCTACGCTAACCGGATTTAAACAGCCGCCATTTACAATCACTGCGTTCAGCAAGTTTCCCATCCGACGGTCGTACGGAATATTTAGCTGCCTGTGATAAAATGCTACCCTACTGTCTTATTTTGTTTTATTCCATCACAACACCCAACTAGCGTATACACAGCGTAAATTAATTCACATAATAACAGCTAGTCCTATGGGACTGCTCCACTAAATAAGGACTAGTCCGATCACTGAAACTATTCGTCTGGGACGATCGGACCGGCCTTATTTCGCAGCCTGTAGCATGACTCACATTATGGCAAAAAGAAAACAAAAACCTATCTTGATTCATGTAAAATTTATCCTGAAATTGTAAATTACAGAAACCAAAGAATACATTTGAATGAATCACAAATAAATAGGGTTTACAAAAACACAATTAGACATTTGAAATGAACATCATACATAAATATTACATAATCAGTGTGACTCGCTATAAGTGAAATCAGCTATCAATTCCTAACTGATCAGGCACACTTTAGGTAGAGGGAAATGGATTTTTCTGTTTGTATTATGTTGTGAAGCTAATGTAATGGAGAAAGGAGACAACATTAGTTAAAAATATACATTAACCCTTTCATGTTACACATACAAAATAATGCCAATGGTTTAAATCAAGAAATGTGTAATGCACAAGAATTGAAAAACACTAGCCCACTTTTCCCGTAGAAAATGATGACCTTATAATTACCTTTGCAATAACACTTGTAACCAAATATAATTATACAAGAGTAACCTTCATGTATAGTATTGCATAGATGTATAAATCCAAACAAGTTCTGAAACCATACATTTGAGGTTAATTACAGATTTAGAAAGTGAAGATGGCCACAGTGGTTTACAGTGATGGGTGGCTTCAGTCTGTTTTTAACAATTTATTATTAGTAAATATTCTTAAAAATAACCAATTAATGTTATGCAAAAAGTACTCATAATTTTAAGAGGAGTTCCCCTTTTCACCACCAAAATGTTTTCGTAATCATGATGATTAATCCATGTACAGGACATACAGATATGTGGTTCATCACATTAATCAATTTCCATAATTATTAGCTGGCAAACATATAATTCACTATTTTATTATGTAAAAGAATTAATATTTATTAAACACATTCTATGCATAGCAGAAGAACCTGTATGCACCAGCCTGGTATACATTGAGCATAAGTTGCATCACATTTCAATCAATAAGTGTTCTTTTTCTATTGAATAAAGTGTTGTCTTAGATATTACTGTTTCTTGTTGTGTAATACAGTACTATTTCCAAGAGGTTTGGTTGTATATAGATTAACTGATGATGGATGATGTTGGATCAAAAAATGTTTTTTGAGTGAGCATGTGTTTTCATCAACCAACAGGAAATACGACTGATCATGGGATTTTATAAGACTGATTATGGGATTTTATAAGACTAATGCTGCCTCTATTTGAAACCTTTGCAACTAACTGATCCACTCTCTTAACAGAAAAAAGAAAAGAAACAACAAGTCACTGCCATAAACGCATTGTGACTCTCGTTACTCTACTCAATTTTGCTTGACTCGCGTTACACATGTTCAGTGCCCAATATCATAACCTGTGTAGACTAGATATGGATGTTGTTAATATAATTTAGTTAGGTACCTCCTAAAGGAGGAGATTTATAATTAGCAGTCTCAACTCTCAAGGTACCAGGGGTTTCTGTGCAAAATGAAAAATTCCTAATTTCGTGACTTGCATTACATCAATTTCACCACCCGAGGTTAGAAGCCTTTGCAAAAAAACCCAGAATAGACTTACAATTTTTGTTTTTAAAATACATAGACTAAGGCCTCATAAAATAGGCTCAAGTAGTCAAACCCAGATTGAATTAGAAAATAGGACTGCAAAGGGGCAACTAATTATTTATATCTTGGATGAGTGAATTTTGCGAATTCTGTACATAATGTTTGAATGGTGCATTTTCACATAATGCAGTGTGCAAACATTTAAATCTGTTTTTCTCCGACACCAGTTGTCCCACCATAACCAAATTTATTCTTCGGAAATTCAATAAAAATATTTTATGACCATTTTCCCTGTTTTCCTGGAAATGCCCTAGGGTATCTACCAAAGGTAGTGTATAGCCACTACACCTGACTTACAATGATGGTGTGTGTGACTGGGTTCACAAACTTATTTCTTACTGGGCTTTCTCTGTAATGGTACTCTGATAGTGATCATAGCCGTGCAGTTGAAATGTCTTGCCAAAACCCTTCATATCAGGAATGGGAATGTGTTATAACAGGCCAGCTTGATTGTGAAAGAATAAAAAAAAATTTGAACTACCGAATGGTTATGATTGGAAAGATTGTTTCCCAGAAGGCTGTTATTTATAAGTCGTTGTTTGCTATAACTAGTTTAATTGGTCATTGACATACAAAGAAAGCAAGTGAATGGCTGACCGCTCTGCTGTGATGCGTCCGAACAGGAACACGTGTATTTTTTTCAGGTGGAAAAACTGGTTAAAAAAGACTTACCGGGGTAGTATTACACAAGCATCAGAGAAGGTGGAGTGAAACTGTTGGGGGTGGGTAAATCGTTAGTTATTCGTTGACTTGCCGACTTAAACAATTTGATTGAGTGTGAGACATGTGGCCACAGAATGGCAGAGTTCTGCTTTATGAGTGACGGCAGGTTTGTAATATTATACACTTTGGACATTGACTTAAAGAACACACTTTGAAGTGGTAGAAGATTTGCAGATTTCTGGCACTGCCTTTGAAGTTTGAACCAGGGCTATGTGCAATGAAGACACTCTATCTGAAACGATGTATATTAGCACAGCTGGTGTACGTAGATAATGGGGATGGCATAAAAACTGCCTGATAGTTCTGGTGTAGCCCACAGTGCATGTCCTGGGAATGAAGCAAAGGCATCAGCTCTGTTATAGATTTGAAATACTTCACACTCTTGGACTTTTCACTAACTTTAATTAAGATTTTTTTGTTTGTTCTGGTGACCCATTTATTTTGTACTGTTAGACAGTGTTGTATAGTAACACAAGGAAAAACCTATGAATGTTGGACATTGATTGTAGGTATTGATTTTAAGCTTTACCCATCTACCAGTCATTTGACGGTGCAGTTTGAGCTTGTTTTTTGGACAGGTAGAAATTTGGATGGTTGAAAATTTGAGGAGCAAAAAAATGTATACATTATTGACTGTCACTGTTATTTATATGTCCATTAAGCTTGTCACACACATATAATACATAGATATAATATTTGTGTATTTATATATGTATGCACGTTTGGTCTGGATTGTATGTGCACGCACAGACTCGTGCGTGTATCTACATCTACCAGGACATGTTTGGACTGGTAAAAATTTGATGTGATTGTAGGTGTGTGCCGACATGGCAGTGGAGAGAATGGCCAATGGGGACGCTTACAACAACGTTCACAAGAACCACGACACGCAGAACGGACACACGGCCCAACTGATGGAGATCCCGCCCGCCCACGACTGGGAGGATGAGAAACGACGGGCCAAGAGCTTCTTCGACGATGGCACTATGACGTTCTTCTGGTGAGTAATCCCCAGGCAACTGTAACTACATGATTTCCAGAAAGTGCTGTGTTGTTCTCCATGTCTTTCCCTATATGTCCAGGGAGAGCCTGGCATCGATTTCTGTTTTCCTTTTCTTCCCCTCACTGCTGTTGCACTGCTGCCTCCACCAACCATTCTCCATTCCCCTCTGTCTTTCACTCTCATTCTCCCAATCCCTCCAAATCTCTCCCATCGCAGCCTAGGTTGTCCTCACATCCTTTTTCCTTCTCACTCTAGGTTGTCCTCACGTCCTTTTCCCTTCGCATTCTAGGTTGTCCTCACGTCCTTTTTCCTTCTCACTTTAGGTTGTCCTCACATCCTTTTTCCTTCCAGTATCTGCTTTCTTTGCTAACCTTTCTCCCCCCGTTCACTCCACATGTCCAGTCCACTTTAGCCGACCCCTTACCAGCTTCTTCAACTTTCTTAAAACTTTCTTTTATGTATCTGGGATGCAAATTATGCATTGCATAAAAAGGCAAATTATGTTTTAATTCCATTTACAAAGAAATTTGGTTTGCAATCCCACCAAATCTTGTTTCACACAATCCTTCCATCTCATCCAGTCATCATTTTCCTTTTCGTATCCCATCCATTCTGAGGGCATCCTTTCTGTCTGTTTGTACTTCCTCACTTCCCCTTCCATTGATGTCATGCATCTAACTTTAGCTAGAGACCCTGAGTTCGTTTTGCATCTGAACGGGTGGAAATTTGAGGAATAAAAATGTTATATATGATATTGACTCTTACTGTTTTTATGTCCATGGTGTTTTAAAATGTGGACTGTGTTTTTAAAATGTGTTTTCACGCATGTTATTACTGTTTACATACAAGTGTATTTATGTAAATCAGGTCCACTTGGATTGTCACGACAAATTGGAAAAATATTTTTTGGTTTTCCCTAAGTTAAATTTAGCAACAATCCGTTTTCCATTGCATATACCGTATTAGTATTATTACAGTATGCTTAGCAAATATTTAAGGTAGCTGGGCTGGCTATCATGTCAGTTGATTTCTTCTTTTTTTTCTTCATAGAACATTAGTAGGTGTCAGTATGAACAATCCGTCCTTTAAAAACTAGTATTTTTAGTATGTCTGTGGAAAGTCCCTTTTCAGATTCTTGGAAACGGACGATGTTTCCGTAGTGACGATCACGTGTGCATCAGCCCAGTTCAAACATAAATTCGTTCACCATGAATGCAGATCATATAGTCTGGTTATTCTCATGCCACTATGTTGTTGTATTATAATTACCTAAATGCACCACACTGTCAAATCACCAAATACTGGGAGGGGGGTAGTTTTGTTTATTCTCTGATAATGCCTGACCTCACCCGCCATTTGCAGTGACACATGACTGACCCCAGCAGGTGTCAATCAATCTTATCTACCACAACAAGTTCAACACGTGGCCTTTCGTAACACAATTTCATGAGACAACTTAGCGGGAAAACCTTGGGAGAATTTTAATTGTCTTTAAACACATTTAAATATTTCTAAACAACATAAAAAATCAATTCTTTTTGGTCTGGAGTATTGTTTATTGTCTTAGGCAAACTCTGAGAAAAAAATGGTTAGTTTTTCTTCAAAATTTATATTTGAAATGATTAATCCAAAAGAAGCATATGATAGCTGATGCAGCCACCTTAAGACATGTAAATACGTCAAATTTTGTGTTTCAATAAGCATACAGGGTGTGCACCCATTTTCTTTGGTTCCTGTGGTTCCTGAGTACAGCCATCTCAGTAGACACGACTGGCAAGTGATTTCTGCATCTGACATACGAGCAACAGGATACCAGAACACTATAAAAATCTTTCGATGTTGTTTCATCCCCAAGCTTTGAATCTAGTGTGATATTGGTAGAAATCAAAATACAACGATGGAGTCAACAGTCAAGGTTGACATTGAGATCACTGTCACGGCGTTGGATACTGCTAAAAAGGGGGTGTACGCTAATTAGGGCATATACGCTTAGTAGAATGAATACGGGTTATATATACAGTGCAGCAAATTTTTCATTGTTTGTTTTTGGCTAGCAGTTTAGGTGGGCAGTTGAACTGGCAGATTTTCTATCTCTGTAAGTCAATTAGGTTTTTGAGAGTTTAATGTGAAGTGATGCATTATTAATGTGAGACCAGTGCAGGCATTCTGTAAGAATGTGTGTCTGTTTGGATGTAAATCTGTTTTGCAGTATTTGCTGTTGCTTTTTACATCTTAAAATTGGTTCATTCTGTATAAACTCTCACATCCGATGGTGCTAATTTTTAAGTGTCTAATTGTACCATAAATAATCACCAGTGATAAATGTTGTGTGTGCCATAACGTAAGTTTAATTTGAGAGAGATTTAAATGTGTTGCTTCATTGTTTCGGTATTTTGAAGCATAATTATGTAAGTAATCAGCGTTAGGAACTTTTAGAGAACAGAGAACGAACTGTTTTATAATGTAGGTGTCTCAGTGTCTCAATTGATTCCTGCATTTTGAAAGGACCTGGGACAAATGTGTAGTATCACCACAAGAAAATATACTAACCATTAAAAATACTTGGGCATTTTGGAGTGTATGCTGCATAATTTATTGTGTATTTAATTTGTGTATAAACCAAGTTTCATCAGATATATGAGTAAGGACCATCAAAATGAAACAACACAAACACAGATGAGCGCAGAAATTATGTATTAAAATATTAGGAACACAATGTTTCGTGTGAAACCACACAGGAACTAGACAGTATAATTGATGTTGTTACCTCAACAGCGTTATTCTGTGAAATCTCTATAATGTGAACAGTGAGTGGTTGAAATTGCACAAGTCTGTTATTTTCTGGGCACAGCATTGCTGCAGTGTAAATGTAATACATCCAGTTTCCTGGTTAGTTGAATGGAAACACTCGCCATGGAAATGAAAGCAGTCGGTGTTGGTGCCAGATTGGATTATGTATAATTTACAGTAGTACAAGCCTTGTTTCTATTGTTCTGTCTACTTGCTGGAACTAACAGTAGATTATGGCAAGGTATGGTACACGGCTTCACATTATGGCATTGTTCCCATATACCCTTGTTCGTCTACCTCACCTTCTTCCTCCTTGATCCCTACTGGGGTGGGGGTTCCACCCCAGTAGGGATGTTTTACTTCCCCACCTATCCTGATCTTCTGCTATTTTCTCCCACTCTTGGCTGTAGAGATCTCTCTTGACACTTGTCTTTCTATCTTAATTTTGGTCTTCCTCTTTTCCATTAAACCATTCCTTTCATCTACCATGTGGTAGATGAAAGGAATGATATTAATATTCATTCTTCTAAAATAACATGTTTTTGTTTGGCTTGTTCTTAATTATCTGTTGCTGGTTCATTGCCCATTGGTCTGTCAGTCAAACGACCAGGTTTCTGGTCAGCATTTGCGCATGGCAGAAACAGGTTTATTACGCAATAAACTAGCATAGATCATGAAGACAGACCAACGTAAAAAGCAAATGTTTTGGTTTGATGTACACTTCTGCCTCTGGTGACTACAATGGCATCATTGTGCCTTCCTTTGTCATCAGGTGCCTTGGTTAGCATTACACATCTTGCAATATAATCTACCCTGGAGTGGTTGGATGGTTTTGTTTACAGTAATACAGTAAACAAAGATAAAAGCATTTGCGTTAATGTCAACTGTTCAGTTACGCAGCTATGTTTGATCAGCCAGAGTGATATTTGCACAGACTTAACTAGTCAATATTGATATAGATTCTACCTCCTTGTCTGCTTGGCAAGTGTTAGGCTGTGTCATCTTGCTCGATCATACATTTTACTTACCTGGACAGTTGAGCATCTGCAAAATGTGCTTCCTTAATTCAGTTATCGTTTCAAATTTATTTTGCAAAAACGCAATCCTACATAGTATCCACTGTTGGTACGACATGCCCGCCCGTCTGTTCAAGTGATTCTAAATATCGCAATCTTGCACATGTTTCTGTAAATCTGTGTTGATGATGTCGACTGTCGTTGCTGGCTCAAGAAACATGTGCCAGACAAGTTAATTGTTTAGTAGTGGATTTTGTTAAATTAATGTGTAAAACCTTTACCATTTATAATACCAATTTGAATGACACGAATTAATCAGTTCTGATGGCAAGACATGCTCAGATTTCTGATGAACACATTGTATTCGCTGATGTTCTGTAAATTAATACTTCCCTTCTCCGCCTGTGCGTGGTTAGTTCCTTTGCTGTCTGTTTGTGTATTTGTTATTATATGACACTGTGCATATTGTATACTTACAGACTGCCTGTAATCATATTAGTACAAAATAAACAGTTCGCTTACTATTAAGCTTGAATAAAAACATACATGTGACTTTTGGTATAAGCAGACTAGCCACGATTCCGAGTCTAAAATTACCTTCCTAGCTGGTGGTGTTGTCACACATAAAACAATTATTTTCTCTCATTATATCCAATCAGCAGTATTCATTCAGCACCTATATGACACATTATGCATCATTGCAGCACTTGTATGATAATTTCCTACTTCTTTGTGTAAATGCATTCTCTCAGCAGAGATACCTAAACAAGGCATGACTCATGGAACTACACAATCTGTTGCAATTACAGCTGTACACCTGTCTAAAATAACAATAAAGTATAATTCATGTCTTAAATCGTCTAACTTATAAATTCTGCCCAGCTTGAACCTTGAATATTTGAGATGGGAATGACATACTGTACAAAAGTGTCATTTGGGTGTCATATTAAGGCAACACCTCTGCAGCAGAGGGTTGTTCTGCCTGAATGCCTACGCAAGAGAATGGAAACAGTCATGTGTGAATGGTGCGTCCTGCTGACCGTTTAATTTATGCAGTTGCAAATTATATCGCATGCAACCGATGATAGTTTCGCGGCAGAGAGCACTTAGCAGTAGCTCGAACATAGCACCACTGTGGCACCCTCTGTAAATGTCTTACCTCTGAATTTGTTCACTGAAAAAGTTAGTAACTTTAAATACATCCATTTGTGTTTTTGAAATTCATCGATAGTTGGTAGATCAGAGGCCAATGGTCTAAGGAAGTAAATGAACATCTAGAAAGAGACGAGTGGACGCTGCGTCTCGGAGGAGATGATTTACAATAATCCAAATTTAGCGTGTTAACATATCTAGATCATCATGAATGCAAACTGTTGTGAACCCAAAGCATTACGAGACAGTGGACTGAGATAAATAGCCACATGAGACCATGCTCAACAAAATTAGCATTGTCAGGTGCGCAAGTAAATTACACTATAGAAACAGTTAACGGAATGAAATAATACGTCTTGAGGTATGCACAATGTTGTTGAATACAGCATCGCAGAAACCACGTAAACAGGATTGAAGAACAGAATCATGTGGCAGCTATTGTAGGAGGTGCCACAGTATTTGTGTAGTGAGTTATCTTCACCAAATTGAATAGCTTGATACAAGAGCATGCTGTGTGTGTGCTCGGTCATACATGACGTCATGTTTGGCCACGCGTGAAGTTGGTGTGTCTTAAGTTGGTCAGTCATACAGTTCTGACATTGTCGGTGTCCAGGCATTCATTGTACCATAAAGTTGGGGGCGGTTTCTTTCTACCCACACTTTCTCCATATCCCAGGCCACTTAAGAGTTACTTTGCACTGTGAGTGAACCCTGGCTAGTTCTTAGGACCCAGGGTAGAACATTTGCCCTAAAAAGCCGGTGGACTGCAGCTTTGTAAAGTCGATGGTCTGAGCCATTTAAGTTAGTGGTCCACATATTAAGAGTGAGACAAAGCTGTTGAGCATCTGAATGTATTAATATGCAAACTTAGGAGCGTTTCAAGTGCATTTCCTCTCAGGTGCTGACTCTGAGGTCCACCCGCCTCTTTCTATGGTCATTTACTTCCTTGGACCACTCACCTCTCATCTACAAATTGGCACTGCATTTCAAAAACACTGCAATAATTATTTAGAGATATTTGTTTATAAGGTGCGTGGTAAATGGTGTACCTTTTTGCCATCTATGGAATTTTATGTAATCACATTGTTTATGACCAGATTAAAATTTGCCCGCAGAATTGTGCAGTTGTTCCCCCAAAGGGTTAATCCATTTTTGAAAAGCCTGTAATTGGTCATGGCTGTATCATTCCAAACAGGAGCATTTTAATTTGGAAGAACCTCCTGTGAGTCCGTCTGACATTTACTTTGGTTTGCATTGTACATAACTTTGATGCTAAACAGGGCACAATAGCATAGAAATTAGAACGTCATACTGTCAAATTCTCAATCGATGGGATCCAAGTTTGCGCCAAGTTCTTGCTGCCATTTCAATGCTTGGACGATATTGTTTGAACAAGCCATGATGCTTCAGTTAACTCAGCTGTATGAATGAGTACCTGGCAATACACATTGGTGGAAATATGTGAACACAGTTTTATGCAGTAATTATAGGGTGGCTGAATGCTTCCCAGAGAAGTCGAGACGGTGTTCCAGTGAACAGGTCTGCCAGGTAGTGCGTCTAAAGCGCTTTGACCAATCCTAAAGACTGGATACCGCGCTCTCTAACGACTTACACATACCTTTTTATTGGGCATACGCTTTTGGTACTGTGACATGCCCACTAAGTGTGACAGTTGTCCTGGATTCTCTTGCCTCTGCTTGCAGGCGGGCCCATCGTATCAGCGTACTGGTCCTCTTCATGCTGGGTCTGATCTACATCGCAGTGTTTGAGGAGACACCTGCTGATGCCAACTATAACACCAAGAGGTAAGCAGTGACTACCAGCAGCTACTTGGGTTACCAACTTACCGGGAGCTGGCCTTGCATGGGGTACCTAGGGTGGTGAATCCTTGAAAATATCAACCCACTGGTTTTTTTTAATTAAAATACAAAATGTTTAATAACGTGGAACATTACTAGTCTTTTGTGTGTAGCTTTTATTTATTATTGTTCTGTTGAGAGTAAGTTTGAAGTGGGTGTAACTGATGTGACTAATGGTAGACATGTAAGAATCTTCAATTTTTTGTGGTTAATTTGTGTTAATGAGTATAACATGAAATTATTATTAGACATAAATCACCCTGTTGCTTAATCTGTTGTATCCATTTAGCAGTTTGACAGTTCGTGTTAATTCACTGCATGTTTAGTAGGGAAAATTGGGTTAAAAATGCAGAACTGTTCTTCGTTTATTTTCCATTTATCATAGAAAGATGTTTAGCAGTAGTACATATAAATTTATATTGTTAGACTTTTGCTTTTAACATGATTACCATTGATTCTTTTAAAGTATGGCTGAAGAAATTGCCTCAGTTGACTCAGCTGTATTGAGAACCTGGCTTTAGACAATGGTTTGATCACAGTAAAATCTACAGCTTGTAGCAATTACAACACTTTCCACCAGATGGTGTTACATGCAGTGTTTTCCCTCGTATATGACAAGCGAGGCGGGTCGCCTCACCGTTTCTTTATGCTGTCTTGCCCAAAATGTACTTAAATTGCCGTCTCGTAGCTATTTCGTGCGCCCTTTTTTATAACTTTCGCGATATGTTCAGTGTTGGCGAGTAGAGCAAAATGACACCACAACATCACTTCTATTCCTGCAAAATCACAGATTTGTAGTAACATCATTTAGTCGTCTTAACGTCGCTCAGGGCCGGTTAGGATTTACCTCTTGGAAATAACTCCATTGGACATCACTTGTCAGTTGTCCAATCATGGAATATTCTCACGGGATCCCCGGTGTCTCCAGTGGTGACACCTTGTGGAGTTTCAACATAATAGAAAACTAGACATTCATGTAACATGACGCCCAAACGGTAACTGTGTTAGGGAGACATGTAGAACATGGAGAAAAAACAAAGAAAACGGTAGCTGAAGCCAAAATAGCAACCCGGTTTGCGGTAGACTGCGCCGCTGCCACCGTGTGTTACCGCACAGCGCGCGTAAAATGACCGCTGTAGAAACGTATGTTGATACAAACCAGGGCACTATTTACGCCTCAAATGGGCGTAAATGTTGAATGATGAAACTCTCTCACAGAGGTATCAAAGTTAGGCAAAACTCAAGTTAAGATGGCAAAATCGAGGTGGGTCCGGATTCGACACAAGTGCCCACAAGTCTATTCAACTAATGTTCTATGCCGTTTTTTTATAGTAAAATAAGGAATGCGATTCGTAAGAAATCTTTGCTAAATATGACATACATATTCTGACAAAGTTGTGCAAACAAACTTTTGGGAAAGTTGATTTGAGTGAAGTATGTACAAATATAAACCACCAAAGTTCACATCTCATAAAAGACACCTATTGCCCAAAACCGTGTATACTAACAAGTTATCAATAACTTGGGCTAGACAATTATATGTTTGTACAGAATGTGGATATGTACTAAACAACTTATACTGTGTTATAAAAAAGGACACAATTTGAGAAACGTTCTTGCAATTAATAGAAACATACTTTTGTGGCATTACAGAAATGACTATTTAATTAATTGCATTGCATCATAGCAACAAATAAAATACAATCTTTGGAACATGAACCACAAATTTACCATAATATTATGACATTATAATCATTTAAAGGTGATGATGAAAGAGTCTTCAGATGATACCACTGGATGCTCTCCAGAGAAGTCGAGATGGTGTTCGACTGAATAGGGTGTAAAGTGTAAAGCGCTTACAGCAGTCCTTAGGACTGGATACTGTGCTATATAAGAACTTACCTTTTACTTTTTTACTGACTCTGTCAGCATGGTAACAAGGCCTAGGGTTAGGGCAAGAAAAACATCACCACAACCAAGTACTACTGAACATGATGAAACAATCATGATTACTGACGACATTTATCAATCATGATTACTACATTTACAAGTAGCGTCTTGTTGTTTTATATTTCCCCTCTGTATTCAAGAGTAAAGGTTAAAACATACATCAGAATGCACCATTTTTAAGCTAGTTTTAAAACAATCTCTATGAGTATGCCCCCAGACCCCCCTAGCAACACTTCACCTCGCCCATCATTTTACCCAGGGGAAACACTGCACATGTAACACAACAGCTGCCCTATCTGTGTGGTGCCACATGTAACACAACAGCTGCCCTATCTGTGTGGTGCCACATGTAACACAACAGCTGCCCTATCTGTGTGGTGCCACATGTAACACAACAGCTGCCCTATCTGTGTGCTGCCACATGTAACACAACAGCTGCCCTATCTGTGTGCTGCCACATGTAACACAACAGCTGCCCTATCTGTGTGCTGCCACATGTAACACAACAGCTGCCCTATCTGTGTGCTGCCACATGTAACACAACAGCTGCCCTATCTGTGTGGTGCCACATGTAACACAACAGCTGCCCTATCTGTGCTGCCACATGTAACACAACAGCTGCCCTATCTGTGTGGTGCCACATGTAACACAACAGCTGCCCTATCTGTGCTGCCACATGTAACACAACAGCTGCCCTATCTGTGTGGTGCCACATGTAACACAACAGCTGCCCTATCTGTGTGCTGCCACATGTAACACAACAGCTGCCCTATCTGTGTGGTGCCACATGTAACACAACAGCTGCCCTATCTGTGCTGCCACATGTAACACAACAGCTGCCCTATCTGTGTGGTGCCACATGTAACACAACAGCTGCCCTATCTGTGTGGTGCCACATGTAACACAACAGCTGCCCTATCTGTGTGGTGCCACATGTAACACAACAGCTGCCCTATCTGTGCTGCCACATGTAACACAACAGCTGCCCTATCTGTGTGGTGCCACATGTAACACAACAGCTGCCCTATCTGTGTGGTGCCACATGTAACACAACAGCTGCCCTATCTGTGTGGTGCCACATGTAACACAACAGCTGCCCTATCTGTGCTGCCACATGTAACACAACAGCTGCCCTATCTGTGTGGTGCCACATGTAACACAACAGCTGCCCTATCTGTGTGGTGCCACATGTAACACAACAGCTGCCCTATCTGTGTGGTGCCACATGTAACACAACAGCTGTCCTATCTGTGTGGTGCCACATGTAACACAACAGCTGCCCTATCTGTGTGGTGCCACATGTAACACAACAGCTGCCCTATCTGTGTGGTGCCACATGTAACACAACAGCTGCCCTATCTGTGTGCTGCCACATGTAACACAACAGCTGCCCTATCTGTGTGCTGCCACATGTAACACAACAGCTGCCCTATCTGTGTGCTGCCACATGTAACACAACAGCTGCCCTATCTGTGTGGTGCCACATGTAACACAACAGCTGCCCTATCTGTGTGCTGCCACATGTAACACAACAGCTGCCCTATCTGTGCTGCCACATGTAACACAACAGCTGCCCTATCTGTGTGGTGCCACATGTAACACAACAGCTGCCCTATCTGTGTGGTGCCACATGTAACACAACAGCTGCCCTATCTGTGTGCTGCCACATGTAACACAATCAGCCACATGTAACACAACAGCTGCCCTATCTGTGTGCTGCCACATGTAACACAACAGCTGCCCTATCTGTGTGCTGCCACATGTAACACAACAGCTGCCCTATCTGTGTGCTGCCACATGTAACACAACAGCTGCCCTATCTGTGTGCTGCCACATGTAACACAACAGCTGCCCTATCTGTGTGGTGCCACATGTAACACAACAGCTGCCCTATCTGTGTGCTGCCACATGTAACACAACAGCTGCCCTATCTGTGTGCTGCCACATGTAACACAACAGCTGCCCTATCTGTGTGCTGCCACATGTAACACAACAGCTGCCCTATCTGTGCTGCCACATGTAACACAACAGCTGCCCTATCTGTGTGCTGCCACATGTAACACAACAGCTGCCCTATCTGTGTGCTGCCACATGTAACACAACAGCTGCCCTATCTGTGTGCTGCCACATGTAACACAACAGCTGCCCTATCTGTGTGCTGCCACATGTAACACAACAGCTGCCCTATCTGTGTGCTGCCACATGTAACACAACAGCTGCCCTATCTGTGCTGCCACATGTAACACAACAGCTGCCCTATCTGTGTGCTGCCACATGTAACACAACAGCTGCCCTATCTGTGTGCTGCCACATGTAACACAACAGCTGCCCTATCTGTGTGGTGCCACATGTAACACAACAGCTGCCCTATCTGTGCTGCCACATGTAACACAACAGCTGCCCTATCTGTGCTGCCACATGTAACACAACAGCAGCCCTATCTGTGTGCTGCCACATGTGCCATGATGTAAATTGTGAGTCGGAATATTTAAAACACATGCAAGTGTATTTTTAGTCCTTTGGCCGAAGGTCCAAGGGACTATTATTGCCATCACTCTGCGTCTGCCGTCCGCCGTTAGCTGCCGTATCTCAGAAACCTTTCAGCAACTTTTTCTCTAATTTTGCATAGACGTATCTTGGGGCACTGCCATTATGCACAAGAAATCTGTATTTGATTGAATCATAGTAAGGGCTCCCTAGGGCCTCCAAGGACCCCAAAACTGGTACAAATGTAACATTTGGCCTATTTTTTCAAAAACTGTTCAGCAACTTTTTTGTCTAATTTTGCATAGATGTATCTTAGGGTGCTGCCACTATATACAAGAAATCTGTATTTGATTGAATCATTCTAAGGGCACCTAAGGGGCCCCCAAAGTGCAAAAGGTTTACATTATCTAGTGATGTGGTTTTGAGAAGGGCCCTTGAGACCACCCCCAACAGTAGGTGTTGTGTAATGTGCCACAAAGTCAAAAGCTGTGACTAATCTCTACAGCCTAGGCCATTGAGACCTTGACTAATCTTTAATTGGTCACAGCACCCAGGCAGAGTAGACACACTTGACCCCTGTTAGACTGAACAGTTGCCTAACACTTTTAAATTGTATCTTCAAAACTATTGATTTTCTAGAATTGCAAGTTGTGTTTATTTTGATGTTCATTTAATTATTATAAAATGGTGTGACTGTGGTGTATATTGGTTAAAGATGTATTGTATGTAGAAACCTGTAGGTGACAAACATAGAAAATTAATATTCTGTCACCTGTAGGTGACAAACATAGAAAATTAATATTCTGGACAACTATAGAGTGAAATATCCTACACTTCATACTGTTCTGTTTATGCTTGCCATGCCTTGTGTAGACATGGTACTGTGTAAATCAATTGTATCAATATAGACTAATAATTACAGATTCACAATATAGTTGACACCTGAAACAACCAAATGTCAACAATTAGAAGAGTTTACATAGTTCCGCTATGCACTATATATGTAAATTTAACCAGCTGCCATGGCAAGTCTGTTATAATTGTGACTAACAGTGTTCAAAATTATTCAGGTAAATAGCAAATAACAAAGGACACAAGTTTTCTCCTTGCCATACCTCTACACATGAGAAGAAGGCTGACACAGCCTAGCCCTCATTTATACATGATTTAGCATTTTTGTACATGTTGTATACAACTTTCAACACAATACCATTAATACCGCATGAAATTATCTTAGACCACAGGGAGGACCGGTCTACTAAATCAAATGCTTTCTTATAATCGATGAAGACACAATAAAGCCTTTTGAGTCGAGACAAATACAATTCAACCAATACCCCTATCTGAACACTGCCTGTTCTTCACCTATTACATTCGCTTTGTTTAGGTATGTGGTCAGTCTGGTGTTCTGAACAATCACTAAGGATTAATGAACACTTGTGCAGAATGTCACCCACTTGGCAGGTTTAATTGATCTATTCAGCAATGAGGACACTGCTTAGGCCTCACTCTGGACACTGTCACTCACAGTGTTGTGTATTGTCTTAGTTGGTGCATTGAGCTAATCTACTTGACCATGAATCAGTGGTGGCTCTGGTTGTGTATTACACCCAGCTGTGGAGCTAAGGTTCTCTGCCTGCTATTGTTTGATGGAAACTGTGACTAATCTGTAATGGTCACTTGCAGTAGCTTGTGTCAACAGACAGCATTAAGCCACTAGACCCCTGTTAAACTTAACAGTTGCCTGTAGGTTTTAAACTGTCAAACAGTGAGTCTACCTTTTGCTCTCAGATAATCTGTCCTCTTAGTTTTACACATGAAGACATAATCTGGCATAACTTGATAAGTCTTTGTAGCAGCACATTTGTACTTCCAGTGTATCATTGCAACATAACATACATATTACATACTGTGTGCCACATTTGAATGTTGTGCATGTAATATTTCCATGCAATCCATTTGCATATATAATGTAAAACTTCAACAGCCGTTTTCTTCATTTTCACTTTTTGATCCCTACCATGTTCAATGCTCCATAACTTTGCCAATTTTTGTAGCAGTCATATTTTTTGAAACCGTGTAAAGCACCCTACCAAACCTTTACAAGGATGTAAGAAAACAATGTTACAATTTTTCCGATTTATTACTCATTTGGTCAGCTGGGGTCACATATAGACGTATTAGTCCAAAGGACTTCAGGGCCACTTGGCCCATTTTTTATATTTGTTTCTGTAAAATATTGATTATTGACAATGTGCACAGAAGACACGACACTGTTCTCGCTGGCTGTGCAGAACATAAACATGAACCGAACATATTTGTTTAATGGCATATATATTATAGTAGCACCAACATTGTGGCGCATTATTTATACATACATGCCCTGAAATGGAAGTACCTGGCACTAGCAATTTGACAGCTTTTAGTAAGAATTATGACTTTGTGTCCATGAATACAGTCAAGAATGGTTTTTGTGTTATTTCCGTATTCATAGAATATGAGCTGCTTTACCAGCTCATGACATGTACCTTAAACACAAAGCGTATGTCTGGCTAAGTACTTTGTGTGTTTTTCACTGACATTGTGGAACATTCTGCACTTTGTGAACAGTTTTCTTGTCTCTTCAATTCTTTTGAATCTGATGTTCAAATTTGTAGTGGATGAAGAGTTTAAATAATATGCACAGTTGGTTTAATAAAAAAGTGCGTACATTTGAATTTTTTTTAAATGGTCAAAATAATTGTCTTTGGTAACTTGCAAGATCCAACTGCTGGCCACCATTTAATCATAAACATACAACATTGGTTAGTCACATCATTTTTGAGAGTAAGGAAAGAGGGAGAGCATATGTTAACGTTTTCCTCCTAGGCAGTTTGTGTAGCCCTACCAGTCTTTCAGGTTTGGACATCGTGTGTTGCTGTTGCAGGGGTATTGTGGCGTGTGTTGCTGTTGCAGGGGTATTGTGGCGTGTGTTGCTGTTGCAGGGGTATTGTGGCGTGCGTTGCTGTGTTTGTCTTGTTTGGAGTCACACACACACCTGACGGCCCATTCAAGCGACCACATCCAGGTACGTACATGCAGGTGTCTGTTGTCTTACTCAGGCGCTTATTGTCTTACTCAGGTATCAGTTGTCTTACTTGGGTGCCTATTGTCTTACTTGGGTGCCTATTGTCTTACTCGGGTGCCTGTTGTCTTACTTGGGTGCCTATTGTCTTACTTGGGTGTCTATTGTCTTACTCGGGTGTCTGTTGTCTTACTCGGGTATCTATTATCTTACTCGGGTGTCTATTGTATTACTTGGGTGTCTATTGTCTTACTCGGGTGTGTATTGTCTTACTCAAGTGTCTATTGTCTTAATTAAGTGTCTATTGTCTTACTCAAGTGTCTATTGTCTTATTCAGGTATCTATTTTCTGACTCAGGAGGCTATTGTCTTATTCAGGTGTCTGTTGTCTTACTCGGGTGTCTATTGTATTACTTGGGTGTCTATTGTCTTACTCGGGTGTGTATTGTCTTACTCAAGTGTCTATTGTCTTAATTAAGTGTCTATTGTCTTACTCAAGTGTCTATTGTCTTACTCAGGTATCTATTTTCTGACTCAGGATGCTATTGTCTTATTCAGGTGTCTGTTGTCTTACTCGGGTGTCTATTGTATTACTTGGGTGTCTATTGTCTTACTCGGGTGTGTATTGTCTTACTCAAGTGTCTATTGTCTTAATTAAGTGTCTATTGTCTTACTATTGTCTAATCAGGTATGTGTTGTCTTACTCAGGTGCCTACTGTCATAAATTAAAATACCAACAGGCATCCTGTGAAGTTTGGGACACCCTATGGTGGTAGTTTGCGATAACCTATGAAAGTAGTGTTTGGCATAATATAAAGTTTGGGACACTATGAAGGCAATGTGTGACCCCTGTGTAGACACTGTGGGTCTCCCTATGGAGGAAATATAGGAATGTCTGACAATATAAGACCACAATAAAAAATAACAAGAACATGCATAATTTTGAAAATTTAGCAAGCCAAACAAATTTGAGATTTTTTAAAACTAATGTAGTTTATACTATGTTCTGTAGTGCGATGTTTCTCACCATCACGTAGTGCATATTTCCCATGATGCATCTACGAGGCTACACTACGTCCACTGTTACAGTCCTTATTTATGCCATGTGCATTCAAAACTTTGTTATTCTACATAAAAGTCTATGCCTTTTTGGTTCTACATACATCCATGTTGGTCTTCTGTCCATTGAGGTTTTGTTTGTACTCTGTAGAATCACCTTTCCAATGTATCTTCCCTGGATATTTTCCCATTGGGGAAAGATATCCAGGGCACCGTCCTTCGGGGAAAGATGTTTTCCCCCAGAAAGATGTCGGGGGGGGAATACTGTTCCGCCAGGATGTAGGTAAATTTTGGTGTTGTCATTGTAATTAGTTATTGGCATCAGCTGCCAGTGCCAGGGTTTCTCTGTTGTTTCTTTGGGTTTGTTAGTTTCGTTGATGATTTTCTCACTTTAAATGCTCTAATTATGCGTATTTTTGTGGGGAATAAAACTAACAGTGATGGCTTTATATTTATTTATGTAATTTAATGGAAACAAAATGATAATTACACTTGGTCTGGCCTTAGTTTAACAATTATTACACACAGTCAAAGTACAACCTGTTGACATTAAGATTATATAGCAATGCTCAAAAGCTACTGTTATTTAGGTCAAGGGTCACCTGCACTGGGAGCAACTTTAACCAGGTCAGTATAGCAGATAAGATCTTATTGTAGACTGATTAGAAAGACAGGCTGTTATGCAAATGAAGTAAGTTTATTGTCTGTGGTCATATGTGCTTTGAATAAATTAATTTTTATGTAATTAATTCTGAAATAAAGGATATCATGGAATAGAAATATTTGGCATTCACATTTGACGTAACTTTCTACATACTTGAGAATCCAAATCTAACGTTGTCGTTCACAATTTGTGGGCCACCGTTATGGTTCTCAGGCGTCACAAACACAGACTTAAAAGTTTAAAACTTTCTTTAATATTCCCTTAAAAATCAAAATTAGGGAAGCTACAAACAATGTTTTTGTAAAACTGTTTTATGATGTTTCCCAGCCCGTGTGTGGCGGTTTTATAAACATGAAATGTTGTGTCCTGAAATGTTGCAATGTTGTCAAAACGTAAATTCTGTTTTTAAATTGGCGCATTTGCATAACACCTAAGTAGCACCCCCAAATTAGTTCATGTAATTCTCTCACAGCACTTTCCGTCATGTCATCCCTTGTCAATCCTACTTACTATCCAGTCGGTGCATTTGCCCAATCTTTCTTTGTTGCATGTTCACAACACCTACGAACTATATATTTCATAAATAATAACTGAATGTGTTCATCTTGTGTTACAGTAAGAATTATTAAAGTTTAATTCTTCTCATCACAACTGATAATTTCCAGTTCGATTGGATTTAATATCTATACCATGTTTTGGCAGTTTTTGAGAAGAAGCAGAATTTGTTTTATTTAACCCAGACATCTCAAATGATATATACAATACATCAATGTCAAAAAGATTCAAAAAGAAACAAGTCTAATTATAACCTTATGGTAAACAGGGTAAAATGTATAATAAATAACAGAAAAATAGGGTCAGGAGACTCCTCTAAGACAGTTGTACTCGCTATTAAGGAGCCACTGTTTGTGCTAGAAATTTAGCTGAATCAATTCAGTTGACTTATTGCCTGGCGACAAGATCCATCAAGCCTTAAAAAATGGATGCCGAACTCATGGAGCATTTGGACAATGCGTCATGTATTTTGTTGATATTCTTGCCCCAGATGTTTTTCTTTATGACAAAACACACAGCAAAGTTGTTCAAGTGAGAACTGCAAGCGGGGAGGATTGATCTATCAGATGTCGTGCCACACTAGTGATGTAACGCCCATTATATTGTTTATGTAGATGTTGTTAAGACAAAGCTTGGTGGAGGTCACACACATACGTTTGATGTGACGTGGACAGCAGCTGTGTACTGCATCCATCAGTTCTTGCTTAAACATCTCTTCCCCTCCCAGTCCAGTTGATCATTGCAGAATCAGAGTATTCGAAACAGTATATAAGTTCAATATTGCCGTCATCAGAACAACTATTACAAAATACAAGTCACAATCCTCATACCAAAATGTGCGCATTAAGGGGTTGATTCGATCTCGACTGATGCTGCGCGTAGTGTCCTGAGTTTGTGATGTGGTGGGAGAGGATAACGACCGGGGATCCATTGGTGAGGAAGGTTAAGGAATAGAATTCAGCTTAGTTGTTTAACTACACATGGCCAAAAGCATTCAACTGTTTTATTATACCTAGTACTACTAGTGATACTGTTATTATACCTAGAACTAGTGATACTGTTATTATACCTAGAACTAGTGATACTGTTATTATACCTAGAACTAGTGATACTGTTATTATACCTAGAACTAGTGATACTGTTATTATACCTAGAACTAGTGATACTGTTATTTTGTTTCCTTTTGTTGTTTGCTTGATAGTATTGCATTGATGCAAGTCAATGAAGAACATTGAAGATAGGTTACTATACCTTTGTTGCATTTATTTCATCATGTGAGGCTTACCGTGTTTTTTGTAGCTGGCACTTCACATAAATAGTTTAAAGATGGACACACGGAATAGTTTTGGTAGTAAAGCTTAGCTTGGTATCATTGTTTTGTGTCATGTTGGTTTCACAGTTTAAGTTGATGTAATAGTTTATGTTGGTTTCACAGTTTAAGTTGATGTAATAGTTTATGTTGGTTTCACAGTTTAAGTTGATGTAATAGTTTATGTTGGTTTCACAGTTTAAGTTGATGTAATAGTTTATGTTGGTTTCACAGTTTAAGTTGATGTAATAGTTTATGTTGGTTTCACAGTTTAAGTTGATGTAATAGTTTATGTTGGTTTCACAGTTTAAGTTGATGTAATAGTTTATGTTGGTTTCACAGTTTAAGTTGATGTAATAGTTTATGTTGGTTTCACAGTTTAAGTTGATGTAATAGTTTATGTTGGTTTCACAGTTTAAGTTGATGTAATAGTTTATGTTGGTTTCACAGTTTAAGTTGATGTAATAGTTTATGTTGGTTTCACAGTTTAAGTTGATGTAATAGTTTTTGTTGGTATCATAGTTTAAGTAGCTACCATCATTTAGAGTGTTTAAATTCTGCAGTTTAAATTCTGCAACTGGGTAATTCCACATGATGGTAGATAAGTCCAGTAAACTAAATCGCTTTACTGACAATTTTTAATTAATGTAATTTATAACATGCTGTATGTTTTCTTTAATTAAATAATAATTAATTAAACCTAATAAGTTGGTGTTAAGTTTTTATTTATTTAAATGTGTTTTATTGTGTTTATGATATTAAATCACTTACCGTGATGTCAGTCAGAAGATATTTGTAGTAAATTGTTACAGATCATAATTTTAGATACTAGTTCTTGTCCTGTACATACCAGGGGTGGTATGTTTTCACTCTTCTTAGACATGTATTTCTAAAATGAATAAAAGTCTTCTAATTCGAGAACAAGACTAGGTCAAAACTAGGGTAGGCGTGTCATTTTTATTTAACCTCAGTTGCCAAGGAGACTGTAAAAGGTTGTCCAGTATATGTGCCAAGAGTCATCCAAACCAGATGTTTAAGTCATTACATTACAGGGACTAAGTCCAAGTGTGCAAGGACAAAATGTCATAAGTTACAAGTAATATCTGGAACATCCAGATATATGAATAATTTTATAAGTCGAAGAATGTAACCTTAATCCAGCATTTTTATTTACGTGTAACCCCCGTCTGAGATATATGTCAGTTTTGTTTCTAAATTTATTCACACAGCTAGCATTTGCTTAGTGAGGTGTTTCAGTCATTTATATAGTCCTTTGTTAGAATGAATACAATCTGATGTCTAAAATACATTGTTCTTTGACAAAAATGAAACTTCCCAGGTAATTATCTTGCTAGGTTTACTATTACGTGTCCCAATTAATTGGTACAAATTCACAATAAATATCAAACAGTTATTGCTCCAAATATCAACCTTGTCTTGACATAATTTTTATGGTTTGTACATACGTTAGAAACTGAATTTTAAGCAAGATATTTTGCACCTGAGTAAAGCATGTTTATGGAGGTCTACGATACAGCCATCTAGTGTACCAAACGTGCACAGATCGCATGCAAATCGACCAAGTTGTTTAGAAGAAATTTGTAAAAATTTCAGTTTTGCAAACCATAATTTTACAAATTGACAGCTTTATATGCCAGCATGCCAGCACAGAGTGAAAACGACATGTTAGACTGAACACAGTCAAATACCTTAATGTGTTTATTTGACCGCATGATTGTTTGTGTCTAACGATTACTGATGCTGATGAAATAGAACATTATGTAAATTTTATATCATTTTATATAAATCAGTTACAGTTCTGCTAAGCTGAAATGTAAGAAATGACTTCATTGTCTGTGTACTAATTACCAAAAATTTAAGAATAATAACCTTGTATCATTGGATGTTTTTAAGTTTAAGCTGTCTTATAGCTCCATTCATATACATATATCAGGCTTGTTAACGAATGCGTACCATTGTATTTGAAAGCGAATGCGTAACTTTATTCGAATGCGATTGTTTATTTCTATGATCACATTCGAATGCGAATGTTTGGTGGTCGCATTCGAATACGAATGCGAATGATTGGTGGTTGCGTCCGAATGTGAATGTTTGTTTGTGTTAACCTAGTGTAGGGCTGCAGGCCTATGTAATATGTACATTTTTGAGCCTGAAATATAAAAAAGCTATATGCTACATATTTTAAATAATTACATACAAATTACAAACACGATATTTATTCTCAAGACCTGTCTACAACTGTAGAGCAAAACATTGTCTATTGGCTACAGCTCAATGTGTCCCACGGGTCACAGAAGATTAGTTGAGCATTACAAAAGTTTCAATGTTACAATAGATTGTTCACAGAAGATGAGCATTGCATTTGACGAACATCTATTGCTCAAACAGTTTATCACCAATACGGGCACTTCCATATTTTTAGTTACTTTTTATGTTATAACTCCAGGGATGAAGCAGCTTCACCAGACATTTGTTTGCATTGGTAATCCTTGACTAACTACACTTTGGAGGAATCATGGCTTCTTGTGCACTAGCCCTGATGTTTACAAGCAGGTGATATTGGAACAGTGTGATTGCTGCCTGTTCAAAGAAATTCAATGGTCATTTAAAGCTTGGTCCTCAGCCAAAAAAACCTTTTCTTACCAGGCTAATGGGACAGGCCTCATTGGCTTCTCATTCATTCACTGATTAATTGCTGGGTAATGTTTGACCAGCACTTAGTCTTATAATACCAACTTTAGTTAGTTGCTACCTGCACACCACTGACCTTATGTCTCCCAGAAGTGTAAAAAACATCCTAATGCATTTGTCTTGAGTCAATCAGACAGAGTGAGGTGACAGTGGCAAAGCCTGGCTGTTTGTTGAAAACTACTCTAGCTCATTGAAAAGGTAATGCACAACGTACGATACGCCATACGGGTCTGTTAGCGGTTGTAATGCAGTTTAATTAAGTGTGCATTCTTCTCTCCTGTTGTAAAATATTAATTAGTAGTGAGCACATTTCACAATGAGCTGGCTTAGAAAGCAGATTCGCAAGTAGCATGACGACTGTATTAATTCTTAATTGCGTTAAACAACAAGTAGGCCAGAGCAAAACACTCAACAATAGCAAAAACCCCTACTTATTGCAGACGTATTATTGCAATATACCAGCATTTTATACACATTCGATGAAACATTTGAACAGTCAAATGTTTGGCATTCGAATGCGAATGTTTAAGGTTTGCATGCGAATGCACTGAAAATTGAACAGTTTCATTCGAATGCGCATTCGAATGTCATCCGCATTTGTTAACAAGCCTGACATATGTATCTATAAGAGATGGGCTGATAAGTTCGCAACATAAAAAAACATCATTAGGTAGGTGCGAGTGTAATTTGGTCAACAAAGCATCAGGGACCGGGGAGATAAGTCGACACAGTGGTGCTGCCTATCGAGTGGAATATATATTAAAGCACATTGATGTGATTGTGGATATGAGAAGCAGGCAGCTTGGTGGATAATGTGCTGACAGCCATGACGCTTCGGTTGAATCTGGTGGGCACAGATGGTTTTGGGAGCTGTTTTGGACCTCTCAAAACAAAGTCCCTCATCACGTTTTGCTTTACAAACTTATGAAACTGCCCGAAATCATGTGTAAGAATGATTATGTATAGCCAGTGTCCTATATTGAGGGCAGTTGGTAAGTGTCCTGTGTGATGACCAACTCATGACAGCATTACGTCGACTTCTGCATAATGTTAAACTGTATTTTCTACTTTGATTCAGTGATTACATGCAAGTGTTATTGCAGTGCCATCAGAGATATTGGGAATATTATCAATGTATCTGGTGACATTCCTAGCTAGTTAGGCTGTTACTACATGCTGAACAATCAATCTACTTAAACTGCTCTATCTAAATTGCAAATGACTTGTTGTACTCTCGACTTTCAGTTTCTCTGTGGACTGTTTTCTAGTGATTTTAGTAACATAATATTTAGTGTTAGTGTTTCCTAGAAATATTAGCTCCAGCTCCTTGTGCACTGATGCACATCCCGTTAAACTGAAACTGTAATTTATTATTGTTTTCTTATGAAAATATATATTTTATAATTTTCTTTGAGTTGAATGCTAGTCATGTTGTTTTGTATATTTGTTAGCTGAAATAGTTGTACAGATAATATATAAAAACGTATCTATTTAATTTTTATAATTTAATAATATATTTTTCTCTTTTTTATTGTCAGAAAAATGGATTGACAAATATGATGTATAAATCTGAAATGAAAGCACCGTGTTAGTTATTGCACAAGATGTAAATAGGGTAGCTTCTTCACAGAATCTTTGTTTTTGTGTGAAATGTAAACCTGTAGTAATATTACTATATATACACAGAAATAACTTTCAAGTATGTATATGTATGTGTGCGATTATATGTGTATAATTAAATCTTATCATATCACAGTAATAATGGTCAATGAAGCAAAATGCTTAACCTTGTATTGCACTATGTTTTACTGCTGTACTTTATATAAACAAAAACTTTAGCTTCTCACTGAACTTATCTTAATACATGTATTCGTTCTGTTGCTGTGAAATGCATTAGTATGTTACTACGGATACTCAGGTAATATATCTGTGGCTTGTAAAACCGTTTTAATACTGTATGCTCTACACCTCTCCCATGACAAGGTCTTCTTGCATTCATTATGCAAATCATTCTTATTTTATGTTATTTTTATATATATATACCAAACTACAAGATGTCTATCTCAAACTGTTTTCACATTTACATGTTTAATCAATCTCACATTTACGTTCAGTGCATTACGTCTATAAAACTTAAGACAGGCAATGCGATAAATATATTTCATTATCGGTATATGCATATATCACAATTTGTTGAACATTTATTCACACATACAAATATAATAACAAATACATATAATAAATACCAAATTATATAAAGGCATCACATTAGACGATACGTTCCTCTCCTTGTTAGGAGGTATTAATAACAATGACTTAATTAACATCTTAGACACAAATGATGTTGAAAATTATGAACCTCAACTAATACGTCGGTCATCATATTATGACTGATAAGTTTAGCAAACTTACACAGATAAACACTACGCGTTTTAGTATCTTAAGCACTTATTAGTATCAATCAATAAATTCTAAATTTAACGAACTTGAAGCTTTTGTAGAAGAGCTAAGTAGTAACAATTTTAAATTTAATGTCATCTGCTTACAAGAAACTTGGAAATCAGAAAACGATGACCTATCACAATTTTCCTTACATGGTTATGACTGTTTAGCTCAAGGTAAGACGTGCAGTAACAAAGGAGGGCTAATAATATATGTTGACAACAAATATAGATCAGAGGTTATATTAAATGTAAACATGTATGAACACTGGGAAGGGATGATCGTCCAAATAAATGGTGGTAATCTATCCAAGAGCATAACCATTGGAAACATATATAGACCTCCACGAACTTCTAATGATAACTTAAATGCTTTTATAAATGAATTTACTTCTATAATATCATCAGTGGAAAACAACTGTAATAACAATCTCATTATCACAGGAGATTTTAATATAAATTTGCTTAAATTAAATGAAAATGATGCATATAGTAACTTTTTTGACACCATAATATCACACAGCCTTTACCCGCAAATTACTCTTCCTACTAGATTTACTAGAACAAATGGTACTTTAATAGATACTTTCTTTTGTAAACTTAATAAATCTATATTGGAGAGTACTGCAGGTATTTTAATCAAACAATTTTCTGATCATCAGCCGTATTTTATATTCATCAACGTCTCATTAAAGACTGAATCTCCACCTAAATATGTTAAAATAAATATACTAAATGAAGAGGCAATGCATAAAGTTAAACACGAAATAAAATCAAATGAGATATACAATAAGCTAAATAAAAATATAAATGCAGACACAAATTTAAATTATGATATAATCTACGAAGAAATTATACGGGCAAAAAATAAGCATATGCAAACTAAGCTGGTGAAATTTAATAAATATAAACATAAAAGATCAACGTGGATTACACAAGGATTGCTAAAATCTATTCAATATCGAGACAAACTCTATAAACAATTAAAATTGACACAACCAAATTCGACAAGCTATGAAGCTATTAATATTAACCTAAAAACTTATAATACGATATTAAAGAAAAATATTCGTGCAGCCAAACAAGTGTATTTTGAACAAAGATTTAATCGATTTAAATATGATATAAAAAATACCTGGAAAGTTATTAATGAATTTCTTTCAAAAAATCGTACAAACCGTAGATTACCATTATTTTTTTATAGAAAATGGTACAAAAATAACTGATAAAAAGGATATTGCAAACAAATTTAATAATTATTTTACAAATATAGGTCAGACCATCGCACAAGGTATTAAATATAAAGGTAACAAAAACTATACTTATTATTTAAACAAAAACGTTAATTCTGTATTTACGTTTCAGAGTGTTGATGAAGAGACTATTAGGAAAACTATTAATAATCTTCCCACAAAAAACAGCTCTGGATTTGATGGCATTTCATCAAAATTGCTCAAGATAATTGAGCCTGCAATTATAAAATCATTAAAGCTGTTAATAAACCAAGTTTTAAAATCAGGGATATTCCCAGACAAACTAAAAATTGCAAAAGTTATTCCTATATTTAAGAAAGATTTATTTGAAAATTACAGACCAATTTCCCTTCTTCCCACAATTTCTAAAGTGTTAGAGAAATTAATTTTTATTCAATTATATTCATATTTCAATGATATGAAGCTTTTATTTGATAATCAGTATGGTTTTAGAGCAAAATATTCAACGGAATTTGCTGCGCTTGAGCTAATAGATAGAATTATAACTCAAATGGATAATAATGATGAACCAATTAATGTATTTCTCGACCTTTCTAAGGCGTTTGATACTATTGACCATAACATTTTACTTAACAAATTAACTTACTATGGCCTAAATGGTTCAACTTTGCAGTTATTCAGAAGTTACTTACAAAACAGGAAACAATACACTGAATTTGAACAAATAAATTCAGACATCTTACCTATAACAATCGGCGTCCCACAAGGTTCAATCCTTGGACCGCTATTATTTATCATTTACATAAATGATTTCTCACAAGCTAGTCAATTATTTAATTTCGTCATGTACGCTGATGACACCACATTATCTAGCTCTTTAAAATGTTTTAACAACAACATCAACACACGCAACAAAAGTACAGAATCCTTAATAAATGAAGAACTTTTTAAAGTTAATGAATGGCTAAACATAAATAAATTATCTTTAAATAAAAGCAAATCAAAATACATGATTTTTCATATGCCTAATAAACGCACACAGACTCTTATGCTTAAAATAGATAATATAAATATTGAAAGAGTAGATGAATTTAACTTTCTAGGATTGACTTTAGACATTTGGACAAATTGGAAAAAACACACTGAGAAAATTTCAAATAAGTGCTCCAAAACAATTGGCATAATAAACAGATTAAAATATGTATTACCTTTAGATATAAAAGTGTTGTTATATAACACATTAATATTATCTCATATCAATTATTGTACCATGGTTTGGGGATACTAAATAAATAGAATAAAAAAAAATAAAAAAAAGCTGTGCGAATAATAACCTTAAACAAATACAACTCACACACGGAACCACTTTAAAAAAAACTTAAACTACTAAAAGTAGAAGACATTTTAAAGTTACATGAATTTAAATTTTACTTTAAATACATCCATAAAATGTTACCTCCTTATTTACTTAACTGGTAAATTATCCCAAGTGTAAACATACATAATTATAATACTCGTGAACAAAATTATATACATACTTTTAGAACTAAGCATGAATTTGCAATGAAATGTCTCAAATACAGCCTACCACATGCTATAAATGACACCCCCGATATAATCAAAGACAAAATATATACTCACAGTTTGCGAGGCTTCTCATTTTATATAAAAACATATTTGTTACACAAATATAATGATTCATGCACTCTATCAAATTGCTACACATGTCAACAGAACCATTAAATACAATACATTTGATGCTAGCTTCAGGCAACCAGCACACATACAAACTTACATTCTCACATAAAACAAGCACTCCCAAAAAAACATACATGAGATAGACACCTTGTAAAATGACCACATAAATTATCACGTAAATAGGGTGGCTCCTATGATAGCGACAATTGTGTCTTAATAGGAGTCACCGACCCCGATTGAATAAGCTATATGATTAATATCTATGGTACACCAATACCATAATAGCTGAACATGCGTTTGTATGTATTTTCCGAATAGTATGTTGAACATACAATGATATACGTTTATGTATGTCTGCATAATGTTTATATTTGTTGTTTATTACAGCATAAGTGATGTTCAAAAACCAATTAATTGTGTACCTATATGGGGTCAAATAAACGTTATGTTATGTTATTATGTTCTGTTGCAGCCTTCTGGAGACTTGTACTGTGCCTTAGCGTCGTTTACGAACTAGTTCTCGTCTTTCTACTCTTCCAGGTAAACTCCACATGCTTACGATTAATTACTAATATTGTTTATGTTAATTACCAATGCTGTCTTTAACAGCCATTGTTATCATGTTTAAACACATTTGTTTACAAACGTTACAGGATCATCTCGGAACGTTAATGTTCAATATCAGACAAAATTACTTCCATCTTGCTTCAGCTCCTCACCCCCATCTCAGACGACAGTTTGTAAACATTGATATGATATCAGTGTATTAACACTATCAGTCCGAAGTGTAAAATACTGATGTCTGGAGCCAAACTAAAACAGCCTCTGAACCCCCGGAAATGGAAGTAATTTAGTCTGATATTGCACACCTACATTAGGAGATGATCCCTAAGGCTATACAACTCACAAGAGACCAACAGTTTTATATTCAGTACATGAGCCTTGCCGCTCTTCCCCTTCTCTGTAAGCAGGGTTGAGAGGAGTGATGTGCTAGAACTTAGAAGCAGGCATGTGTGCACTGCTGTGTACACATGTAAGTGATGTGCTAGAACTTAGAAGCAGGCATGTGTGCACTGCTGTGTACACATGTAAGTGATGTGCTAGAACTTAGAAGCAGGCATGTGTGCACTGCTGTGTACACATGTAAGTGATGTGCTAGAACTTAGAAGCAGGCATGTGTGCACTGCTGTGTACACATGTAAGTGATGTGAAACACTTGACTTGCCCCTTTCAACTTACTTTTGACCGGAAACTTTGCTTGCTGTTATGTCAAAATATTAGCTTAGTTTTAACTTTTTTTTGTTTTTAGTCCTTTAGCCGAAGGTCCAAGGGACTATTGCCATCACTCTGCATCCGCCGTTAGCTGCCGTATCTCAGAAACCGTTCAGCAACTTTTTCTCTAATTTTGCACAGACATCTTAGGGCACTGCCACTATGCATAAGACATCTGTATTTGATTGAATCATTTTAAGGGCTCCCTAGGGCCTCCAAGGACCCAAAAACTGGTAAAAATTTAACATTTGGCCCATTTTTTCAAAAACTGTTCAGCAACTTTTTTTCTAATTTTGCATAGATGTATCTTAGGGTGCTGCCACTATATACAAGAAATCTGTATTTGATTGAATCATTCTAAGGGCACTTAAGGGGCCCCCAAAGTGCAAAAGTTTTACATTATCTAGTGATGTGGTTTTGAGAAGGGCCCTTGAGACCACCCCCAACAGTAGATTTTGTTTAATGTGCCACAAAGTCAACACCATGACTAATCTCTGCAGCCTAATGCTACTGTTCCATTGAGACCTTGACTAATCTTTAATTGGTCACAGCCCCCAGGCAGAGTAGACACCCCCAACAGTAGATTTTGTTTAATGTGCCACAAAGACACTTGACCCCTGTTAGACTGAACAGTTGCCTAACATTTTTTATCTTCAAAACTATTGATTTTCTATAATTGCAAGTTGTGTTTATTTTGATGTACATTTAATTATTATAAAATGGTGTGACTGTGGTGTCTATTGGTTAAAGATGTATTGTCTGTAGAAACCTGTAGGTGACAAACATAGAAAATTAATATTCTGTCACCTGTAGGTGACAAACATAGAAAATTAATATTCTGGACAACTATAGAGTGAAATATCCTACACTTTATTTATATCAAATGCATTCTACTGTTCTGTTTACGCTTGCCATGCCTTGTGTAGACATGGTACTGTGTAAATCAATTGTATCAATATAGACTAATAATTACAGATTCACAATATAGTTGACACCTGAAACAACCAAATGTCAACCATTAGAAGAGTTGACATAGTTCCGCTATACACAAGCAAGAAATCTGTATTTGATTTAATCATTCTAGTGTCATCAGCATATAGTAGAACATACATTTTCTACATCATCATCCCTAAGGTTGTTGTAAATTTCACCAGCTGCCATGTCAAGTCCGTTGTAATTGTGACTAACAGTGTTCAAAATGATTCAGGTAAATAGAAGAACAAAAATTCAATTTTTGATCCCTACCATGTTCAATGCTCCATAACTTTGCCAATTTTTGTAGCAGTCATATTTTTTGAAACCGTGTAAAGCACCCTACCAAACCTTTACAATGATGTAAGAGAACAATGTTACAATTTTTCCGACTTATCACTCATTTGGTCAGCCGGGGTCACACAAAGACATATTAGTCCAAAGGACTTCAGTTTGGTTTTTATTAGGTTTTCATGCAAATAATTGCACAATATATTACATTTATAAGAGCTCTTTAGACAGTGCATGTTATGTATTTGTTGTATTTAGATTGACATTAAATGGTAAACATGGAATGTGTGACAAAAATTAAGAGTATTAGAACTAGGTATAAGTGAGCAAGTTTATACTGGGTCCAGTATACTTGTTTGAAGTGGCCATGTGTGAAATTTAATAATAAACATTGAATATAAATGGCTGAGGGTGATTGGAAATAAAACTAAAACATATTGGACATATAAAACGTAATTACCTGTCAAGAAACTTCCGATCTGTATTTCGATTGCATCAAAATATACAGATCCGAAATCCAACTATTTTGATAGGTAATTAAGCATATTATTAATAACCAAGAAACCAGATTAATCCTGTCAAAAATCTATTCAAAAATCTTAACCGTGGTTAAGCGTTATAATTTTGGTTTAGAAAAAAGTAGATTTTAGATGGAGAAATGTACAGAGTTTTGTCGTAGCTCATCGATTTGGACTTGTAAAAGACTGTTGCATTTGATACTCTTTCAGACAGCGGATGACGCAAGGAAACTGCTGACAACCATTGATGAAAGTCTCGGCAAAGAACTGCCAGAGAAGGATTATGGTGGAAACTGTCGGATCTATGATCCGGATAATCCTGAAGATCCATGGCATAACTTGTGGGTAAGGATCACATCAGTTTTCTATTTGTCAAAAATCTGCCCACCGGTTCATAATAATCACAAGAAGCTTTGCAAATGGCCACGCATTGTTTAGACATTTAATATGTTGCATCTTCCTGTGACTTGAGGTTTCCAACATGCTGCAAGCATAGCAGTTTTGAACAATGTCAGTGGCATCTTTTTCACAAAACCAAAACAAGTTTTGACCATTCTGTAGTTGTACAAATTAAACTGAAAACAAATTTTTATATAATCAAAATGATCACCGATCATGGAAGGTTGTAAACAATTTAACAAAAGCACAAATCAACCAGTCATCAACAAAATCAATTAATCGGAACAACACTAGCGATACCTGTTATGACTTGTGACCTGCTCTCACAGTTCTGTCTGTTGATTGTCAGGACAAGATGGATGGTTTTGTGGTTGTGCATCTCTTTGGCTGGTGGCTCAAGGTTGGTATGATTTTGTCACCTCTAATCATTCCTTCTCAAACTTTTTCAGAATGTTGCAAGTAATGTATGTGCATGTGTTTTGTGATCAATAAAAATGCAACAGACATATGTGTAGAATGATCAGGACAGTGCCATTGGGTTACTATCAAGCTCAAGCTGTTTAAGGGTCTGGCGGTGACTGCGCTACCACATGGATGTGAAAACTAGACCTTGAACCCAGAAACTGAGAGGAGAGTACAAACTTTTGAGATGGAAGTATCTTTAAAGAATCCTGAAAATATCTTACAAAGAAATCAAGACTAATAAACATATTGTGCAAACCATCAGTGATTTATATAGCAGAACACCAAACACCAGTTCTGAATTTAATTGTAAAAACGTTAAAATTGATGTGTAACCTGTCATGGACTTACAGAGCTAATGGTTTTCATCGACATGACCATTTAACTGCATAGCTGTTGCCAAAACACCTGCCCAGGTAATGTGAGCACAGTGTTTAGGGGGATATGTGCTATGTAAAACGACACGTTATCATCTGTCTGTGTGTTTCAGACCCTCATTCTGCGGGATTACTGGCTGTGTGTTGTCTTCAGCACCATGTTTGAGTTGATGGAATACACACTGGAACACCAACTGCCAAACTTCAGCGAGTGCTGGTGGGACCACGTGAGTACTGGGAAAGTAATGTCACCACCTACCGCCTCATGCGAGTACTTTAACCGTTTTATTGCGGGCCAAAATTGCGCTGACATACAAGAAGTGCCAAGCCATTTTTTTAGACTTGTATGTCGTTTTAACATTATATCTTGATGTGTTTATAGTGTGCAGATATCACCAAGTAAACTATACATTGTCAGAGGAAGAATAATTCCTGATGAAGGCTGCCAAAGGTGGTTGAAACATCAATCGTGACTCAAAAATTTCTAGTTGTGGACTAAGAAAATTGTGTTATTAAGTTAGTTTTTTTGTTACAACTTCTCTTCTAACACATATAAATCTAAATGTAACTTTAACGTCAGCAGCTGAACATCTTCCTTTTGTGGTGATTAATCGTATTGGTCAGTTTGTACCGTTCATAAACACCAGCCAATGCCAGCAGACGTTGCAAAAACAATGAATACAGTAGAACCTGTGACTTTGTTATGGACAACGACCTGTCTTGTACAACCGCTTTCTCTATTCCCTTGACCATCTTTTTAATGTTAATTGACCTGCCATGGGCGACCACCTGTCTTGAGACACCAGTTTTCCTGGGCTGAAAGGGTGTTCACACAAGACAGGTTGTACTGTACCGTGAAGATATGTTTGTCATTTAGTGGTGGTGGAAATATTTGCGTACACGATTTAACGAGATTGTCATTCCAATGTGATTTGTTACTGGTGGCAAGTGGACAAGGCCGCCTTTGGCTTATCAAGAGTGCAACATCTGTTCATTTATGTTAGTGACACACAGTGGAACCTTACTATTAAGGCCACTCAGGACTTGCACAATGGTCCAAGGGCACAAATGAACATAGAAAGAAGTGAGTGACCTCGACACCTGGGAGGTGATGCACTTACATAAATAATTTGAGACTGTCCTAGGGTGACCATGATCATGAGATTGCTGTTTTACTGAGGTGACTGTATAGACAGGTTCAACTGTACTTTGAGATTAATACCCGAATGTATACCATACCTCTGCTGATATGCCTGTTGTTCTGTCTTGCAGTGGGTGATGGATGCGCTGGTGTGTAATGCACTCGGCATATACCTGGGCATGAAGACAGTGAAGTATCTCTCTATGAAGACATACCACTGGCGGGGGATGTGGAACATACCCACTTACAGGTGTGTGGAACTCTACTGCCGCATTCATCTTGGTGCAGTAACTAACACATGTATGTCCAGTATAAAGGTAGCAAATATACGTTCTTACGTACCACAATAACCAGTTCTTGTGACTGCTCAATGAACGTCACGCTTCACTCCATGGCAGATCTCTTTAATCAGACACCGTCGCGACTTCTCTGGGAAGAATTCAGCCACATTGTGATTCATGCGCGAACACTATTCATATACAAATATCAACGACTGTCTATAGTTAAGTACTCATTCATACGGCTGAGTGAACTGGACCAACATGTGTCACAAAACATATCCAGACTAATCATATTTTGACGACTTTCTAATTAAAAATAATGATGTTAATGTTTAAGTAATTTGTTAGTTGCATGTCAGTAATTGCATGAAGGTTTGATTTATCTGCGCATCACACAAAGACCAGGCTAAATAGTTGTCTCAAATACATATCAGGTGAAGCACAATACTGGGCCAACAAAGGAGAACATGAACACCAAAAACAAAATGCTTAAAATAAATGAAAAACTCTGATGGTAGCCACGATACATCTACACCTAAGTCAAGATACATCTACACCTAAGCCAAGATACATCTACACCTTAGCCAAGATACATCTACACCTAAGCCAAGATACATCTACACCTAAGCCAAGATACATCTACACCTTAGCCAAGATACATCTACACCTAAGCCAAGATACATCTACACCTAAGCCAAGATACATCTGCACCTAAGCCAAGATACATCTACACCTAAGTCAAGATACATCTACACCTAAGCCAAGATACATCTACACCTTAGCCAAGATACATCTACACCTAAGCCAAGATACATCTACACCTAAGCCAAGATACATCTGCACCTAAGTCAAGATACATCTACACCTAAGTCAAGATACAGCTACACCTAAGTCAAGATACATCTACACCTAAGCCAAGATACAGCTACACCTAAGCCAATATACATATACACCTAAGCCAAGATACATCTACACCTAAGCCAAGATACATCTACACCTAAGTCAAGATACATCTACACCTAATCCAAGATACATCTACACCTAAGTCAAGATACATCTACACCTAAGCCAAGATACATCTACACCTAAGCCAAGATACATCTACACCTAAGCCAAGATACATCTACATCTAAGCCAAGATACATCTACACCTAAGCCAAGATACATCTACACCTAAGCCAAGATACGTCTACACCTAAGCCAAGATACGTCTACACCTAAGCCAAGATACGTCTACACCTAAGACAAGATACGTCTACACCTAAGCCAAGATACGTCTACACCTAAGCCAAGATACGTCTACACCTAAGCCAAGATACGTCTACACCTAAGCCAAGATACGTCTACACCTGAGCCAAGATACATGTACACCTGAGACAAGATACATCTACACCTAAGCCAAGATACGTCTACACCTAAGCCAAGATACATCTACACCTAAGCCAAGATACGTCTACACCTAAGCCAAGATACGTCTACACCTAAGCCAAGATACGTCTACACCTAAGCCAAGATACGTCTACACCTAAGCCAAGATACATGTACACCTGAGACAAGATACATCTACACCTAAGCCAAGATACGTCTACACCTAAGCCAAGATACGTCTACACCTAAGCCAAGATACATCTACACCTAAGCCAAGATACATCTACACCTAAGACAAGATACATCTACACCTAAGCCAAGATACATCTACACCTAAGCCAAGATACGTCTACACCTAAGCCAAGATACGTTTACACCTAAGCCAAGATACATCTACACCTAAGACAAGATACATCTACACCTAAGCCAAGATACATCTACACCTAAGCCAAGATACATCTACACCTAAGCCAAGATACATTTACACCTAAACCAAGATACATATACACCTAAGCCAAGATACATCTAGACCTAAGCCAAGATACATCTACACCCAAGCCAAGATACATCTAGACCTAATCCAAGATACATCTACACCCAAACCACGATATATCTACACCTAAAATTAAAGATGAAGATAAGATCTCTTTACCCACTGTTATGTGGCGCAATGCCAAGTGTACATACCCCGTTAGTCGAAGTTCATGATGTAAGTTACATGGTGTCTTAACTAAAATATGAGAATGTTAACCCCATCACAAATAAAAATTTGTTTGACTGATGTATGGTAGTACAGCTTCAGAATCCAACCAAGACTTTTATAATGTTAAGAATGATCTGAGCACTCTGGGCCTGAAATGGTGGACACTGTAACTTACGTTATCCACCACATTGTCCACAACCACCATTTTCCACAACAACAACAATAAACAGACAGGATGTGTTTTTTGTGTCTCCTTTATTTATGGGCCTAAAATACAGCACAAATGTTATCAAGAGGAAGTGTCCATAAAGAAGCTGGTTACGGAGTTAATATAGCTTAAGTTACAGGACACCAATTTGGCCCAGTATTGTGTGACTCCACATATATATATATGTTGTTTGCAGGGGGAAATTTTCTCGAATCTTGCGGCAGTTCACCCCGTACTCTTGGACAGACTTTGACTGGAAGCCAACATCCAGTCTGAAGAGATGGCTTGCCATGCTGGGTGTAATGGCCATGGTAAATTGAGTTGTTTTATTATTTGTATATGCTGCAGCAAACTGGGTAGGTAAACGATATAAGGACACAATAAAGACATCCCTCAAGTGTGGACGATGACAGTTGGGAGAGAACGGCCAGTGAACGACAAACTTGGCTAGTCAAAAATACCTGTTTTGGTCATGTCCCATCAATTTTGTGATTTTGGCAGAAATACACATCTTATAATCCCATCTTTCAGTATCCTGTTTATTTTCGACAAACAATCCAAAACATTTAAACTACCAGGTAGATGTATTTATGAACCATAAATTTAAAAACAATGGGCGATACGAGTCAAAATTACTTTCTTATTAAAAGTTTGCGTCATTTTAGCAATAAATAAAAACCACTGAAGATATTTCAACAAATGAGGTATAATTTAAAAAATCATGATCACAAAAGGTACAAAACACGATTTTGCGACTTAATACCCAATTTATTATGACACGTCACATTTGTCGTTTTGCATATTGGATAGTGTCGTAGATATCACTGTTAGTATGTTAGATCTTGGATGTATTTTTGTCACCAAGTGAGAAATACTGGCGTCATTGATGTGTGTCTGTGTTAGTTCGTGTTGTGGCAGTTCTTACTATTTCTCATCATCAATTCAGGTTGGGGGGACAAATTTTATATTTAAATATTCCTGTTTTGCATATTTGTATTTTATATAAGTTGTTGTATATTATTTATAATATGTCCTCTAGTCCCTGTTTGCGTGGCTGAGCACGTCCTCCCTGTACTTTGTGTTGTGGAGAAAGAAAACAATTTATGTATTATTTGTTCTCATGTTTTGTAGTTCCTATTTGCAGAGCTGAACGTATTCTACCTGCCATTTATGCTGTTGAAAAAGACTATTATTATGTATTATTTTTCTTATGTTCTATAGTTTCTGTTTGCGGAGTTGAATACGTTCTACCTGAAGTTTGTGCTGTGGAGAAAGAAAATTTATTATATATTATTTTATGATGTTCCATAATCCTTGTTTGCAGAGTTGAACATGTCCTAGCTAAAGAGTTGAACACGTTTGTGCTGTGGAAAAAGGCAATAAAACGTTACATGATATATTTTTATATTTTGTAGTTCCTGTTTGCTGAGTTGAACACGTTCTACCTGAAGTTTGTGCTGTGGATCCCTCCTCCACACTTCCTCTGTCTGGGTCGCCTCGTCTTCTTCCTCCTCATTGGGGCTGTCACCATGAGGGAAGTCTTCCAATACCTCGATGACCCGTAAGTCACCACCGTGATCTTCTTTGTCGATCTCTAGATGGGAACGCCTGTCACCTTCACAAATACCCCCGTCGTCTTCAACAGGACCTCAGCCAGAAATATTTTTTGCCTGTCTAGGATTAATCAAAAGTGTGCCTTTTAGCACGCAAATGGCATAAATCACAAGCATTATTGGCCGATTTAGCTTTTCAGTGACAAACTAGTGTCATCTGAGCTATTTATTTAAGGGTAGCCACTACTCGAAAACGCCCATATATCCAATATGCCATATCTCTGTTAATATTGAACAAATTTGGAGCACTGATTAGAAAAATGAATGGTACATGATGTGTGAAATATGGGCAAGTTTGGTTGTGTATTACCATGGCAATGAACGTTTCAAGTGAGATGGATTTTCACATCCTTGAAAATTATTATGAGCTAACAACTGTATGTGTGATCATGCAACTGTCAAGAATCATTAGCTAGAATACTCCTTTGTGCAATAAGGTGGTTTTGGGCAAGGATATCTGACTCAGTGACTGTTGTTCAGGTTTGAACATTTTTCAAGACGTCATGAAAAAAGCTCAAACCTAAAGTCCCATCTCGCAACAGTCATTGCAGTCAAACTTCCTTGCCCAAAACCACCTTATGGCACAAAAGAGTATTCTAACTAATGATTCTTGACAACTGCATGATCACACATACAGTTGTTAGCTCAGAATAATTTTCAAGGATGCATGCCCCTCTATCACACTAGAAATGTTGATTGTCATGGCACTGCACAAGCAAATGAGCCCACATTCCACATATCATGTACTATTCATTTAACTAATTAGTACTCCAAATTTGGCTAAGATATGTTCAGTACTAACAGAAATATGGCCTATGGCCGTTTTTGAGTAGTAGCTCCCCTTAATGAATACTGATCCATTCGATTTGTTTCACTACCAGTTGTCCCATTTGCCAGGAACTATTATTTAATCTAATGACCAGCTGGCCCCCTCTAAATCCCACCTATCTTATCAGTTATAATTACCCATCTTGGCCTGTCATCTTCTTAGCTGGTTTGATAAACACAACTATTATGAAAACAAACACTAGTTATGCAGTAGGTCAGTGCAATCATAGGGTCACAAACTTGGGCGAAAAGTTTAGGCACGGGGACTTGGATGAAAGAGAAAGACTGACCTCGTGGTTGTCTTGCCTTTGGCCAGGCTATGGCCATCGATGACATGGTATGTTGCAATGACTAGTTGAATTCCCTTCTGAATTACTGGCCAATTTCCCTCCTGGCAACATCTATCAGGGTCTATTTCCGGCTTTATTATATCTGGTCTCATTGTATATTGTCATGTTTATCTTAACTAACCAATTGATTTATTTGAAAGTTTAAATTAAGTTGCTTTTATCTGCTGATATTATCTAATTTTATACAGCTGTAATAACTTATTCTTATGTTTCAATTAATTTTACTTGTACTGTTTATGTGCATTAAATTTTTGTACATTTCCACAAATTGTTACGCCATGTTCCTTAAAATCTATATATAATACTATGTTAATGCCAGCTCATTGCAAGTGTATCTCCTGGGAGGTGCCAAGGTCCACGTGCCTCTGTTCATTCGCTTACTTAAACATTGAACTCTGACTAGACGATGTATTATTATTTAGAGTTATATACTTTGTTAATGAACAAATTGAATGTCGAGACATTCTCCAGAGGGCACCACAGTCGAGTTATGTTTGATTAACTGGGAAATGGTTCCTACTGGAAAATTATTATTTCCCTGCGTGCAGAGCTGTAATTGGCGACAGCGAAATTAATTGGTCCGGGGGGATGAGGTTAAGATCGAGGTTAAGATCGGTAACAAATAGTTGCCGTTGGTTTATTGTTCCCTGGTTGGGTGTAAGCTAGTAAATCGAGTGCCGTGGCATAGTAGCTAGAGTGTTGAACTCTCAGTCAAGAGATTTAGGGTTAGAATTCTTTTGTTATCATTTCGAACCTTGAGCAAGTTTGTTTACTCCACATTGCTCCAGTTCACTCGGCTGTATGAACGAGTACCTGGCTATAGACAGTGGTGGATACTTATGTACGAATAGTCTTTGCAAAGTAATTGCAGAATGGCTGAATGTTTCCCACAGTAGTTGAGATGGTATTTAATTGAACATGTCTGCCATGGAGTAAGATATAAAGTGCTCTGAGCAACCCTAAGGACAGAATGCCATGCTACATACAGGGCAGCATACCATTACAGATTTTCTGTAATCATTACGGAAATTCACCTCAGATTACGGCATTATGGAAACTGCTGCAGTATTACGGAAATAAAAATATCAGACTGAAGAACATGATACACATTAAAGAATTGCTAGATCTATAAATAATCCTCCAGATGCCCCGAAGTAACTGTCATCATTCATTTGTTACAATTTATCAACACATGTTTAGTCCACTGCAAGTTCTGTGAAGTCAGTACAGTGACGTCATCCAATGTTGTGTGCAATGTTACAACTTCTACTGCCAGCAGCCTGATGATGACTGCCGTGGCAGGTGGACATATTACTAGTACAGCCTGATGATGACTGCCGTGGCAGGTGGACATATTACTAGTACAGCCTGATGATGACTGCCGTGGCAGGTGGACATATTACTAGTACAGCCTGATGATGACTGCCGTGGCAGGTGGACATATTACTAGTACAGCCTGATGATGACTGCCGTGGCAGGTGGACATATTACTAGTACAGCCTGCTGATGACTGCCGTGGCAGGTGGACATATTACTAGTACAGCCTGATGATGACTGCCGTGGCAGGTGGACATATTACTAGTACAGCCTGATGATGACTGCCGTGGCAGGTGGACATATTACTAGTACAGCCTGATGATGACTGCCGTGGCAGGTGGACATATTACTAGTACAGCCTGATGATGACTGCCGTGGCAGGTGGACATATTACTAGTACAGCCTGATGATGACTGCCGTGGCAGGTGGACATATTACTAGTACAGCCTGATGATGACTGCCGTGGCAGGTGGACATATTACGAGTACAGCCTGATGATGACTGCCGTGGCAGGTGGACATATTACTAGTACAGCCTGCTGATGACTGCCGTGGCAGGTGGACATATTACTAGTACAGCCTGATGATGACTGCCGTGGCAGGTGGACATATTACTAGTACAGCCTGATGATGACTGCCGTGGCAGGTGGACATATTACTAGTACAGCCTGATGATGACTGCCGTGGCAGGTGGACATATTACTAGTACAGCCTGATGATGACTGCCGTGGCAGGTGGACATATTACTAGTACAGCCTGATGATGACTGCCGTGGCAGGTGGACATATTACTAGTACAGCCTGATGATGACTGCCGTGGCAGGTGGACATATTACTAGTACAGCCTGATGATGACTGCCGTGGCAGGTGGACATATTACTAGTACAGCCTGATGATGACTGCCGTGGCAGGTGGACATATTACTAGTACAGCCTGATGATGACTGCCGTGGCAGGTGGACATATTACTAGTACAGCCTGATGATGACTGCCGTGGCAGGTGGACATATTACTAGTACAGCCTGATGATGACTGCCGTGGCAGGTGGACATATTACTAGTACAGCCTGATGATGACTGCCGTGGCAGGTGGACATATTACTAGTACAGCCTGATGATGACTGCCGTGGCAGGTGGACATATTACTAGTACAGCCTGATGATGACTGCCGTGGTAGGTGGACATATTACTAGTACAGCCTGCTGATGACTGCCGTGGCAGGTGGACATATTACTAGTACAGCCTGATGATGACTGCCGTGGCAGGTGGACATATTACTAGTACAGCCTGCTGATGACTGCCATGGCAGGTGGACATATTACTAGTACAGCCTGCTGATGACTGCCATGGCAGGTGGACATATTACTAGTACAGCGTATGTGTGCAACTGTCAGTCAACAGCAATTACAGTGGGGAAAATATCGGTGTCATTAATGCGCTTCTAAACACTAATAAAATTTACAGGTATAGAATTATATTATGAAATAAATTAAGATGATGTTAGGTAGAACCATTAAATTACGTTAAATAGTTATGGTTTTCTGAAAATTATGAATGTAATTATAACATGTTTTAAACGAATATAAAATCAGAATTACAACTGTTGTAATTACAACTGTTGTAATTACAACTGTTGTAATTACAATTGTTGTAATTACAATTGTTGTAATTACAATTGTTGTAATTGCCATAGAAAACTATCATATTATTTAAATACAATAATTTAACATTATCACTGACCGTTAGTAATAATTATAATGTTTCCTGCTGTGTGTAATAAATTGTGCGAAAACAATCCGTCAGAATAATCATTTTGTGCATAAAAACAGTAGACTTGTTAAGATCCTGACAAGAATGTAAAGTGTTCTGAGTAGTTCTGAGGATTGTATACAATGCAGGGCTCGACATTAACGCTTGTCTGCTTGTCCGGGACAAGTAATTACCAATGTCGGACAAGTACATTGTTCAGGACACTTGTCCGGTGGGACAAGTTGATTGAGTCACAATATTAACAGGGCTTGAAGTTGCTACTACCTTGTTGCATTGATGAGTATAATCTTAACACCTGCGACCGTCATTGCCTGCCCGTGGGTGATTGACATTTGGGTCCTTGGGTTGATATATTAATGAGCATCAGCCATCAAACAAATTGTGCATGTTGCCACTTTAGCCCCTTGCTCTGCCCCTGCTTAGGGTCTGCAGCAAAAGATTGATAAATTGTAGCAAGTGAATGATGACTGCCTAAACCCATAGATATGGAGCCCTATGCAGACACTCCTGTACTATCCACCCTTATATCACCAGTTACAGAAAGGGGCAACTCTTAACTAACTAGCTAGTTTTTTAGTTTTTTAAAGTTTAAACTCTGAAATAATGTGTGCCTATGCAAAATTCAACAAAAAGCCTGTCAGAATATATAAAGAGGAGAGTGTTCCCTATGTGAATACTGTATGGACATACATACATGCAAAATAAATGTGTATAATTTCATAAAAGCATTCAATTGCTTAAATAACTGTTATGGTTGTAAATATCAACAAAATTACCAGGTAGCCTGCATAGCTATGTCCAATTACATAACTATATTTGGAATTTATTACAAACAATATTTTGAAAAACTTGAGGAGTCTTATTGTCGTCGCCACAATGTGCATAACATGTGTCCTACGGCACAGTTGCTCAGTCGAAGTAAGCCTGCTTAAATAGATGTGTTTTAAGTATAGTTTTGAACTTACGCAAAGTGTCATTTGCAAAAGATGTGTTGGAGAGTATAGATAATGCATGCAGCATTTAATTTTTATTCATGGATGAGTTGCACTCATTGCTTGCTGTGTTATGTACAATGTAGCTTATACACATTGTTTTAATCTAATTGTACAATTTTTAGTACAAATAAATATGTATTATTATTAATGACAGTGTCTATTTATTGTTTGTCACCGCAGGAACTGCAAGACGTTTGGCGCACAGTCGTGGATCGCGTCGGCCCTCATCATTACCGAGATGTTGGTGGCGCTCAAGTTTGACTGGGAGACCATCACGAAGCCACTACCCCGCCCTGTGGCCATCGTGTGGATTGTCGGACTGACTGGTCTCACACTCTGGACCGTGTGGCATTTCTACCTCCAGCGGCTACTCTTCTACACCGAGTACAAGCTGACCATCCAGGGAGGGAAGCGGGCAGTTGAACCTGGTGTGGTTAACGGGGGCCGCCAGGAACAGGCTGCGGGGCCACGGCAAAGGGCGAAAGCAAACCAGGAGTAAAGCAAGTGGTCAAGCATAACTACTGTGGTTGCTGAAGTGTGACTATCACACTGTATTGTTCACTCAAGTGTGACTATGGGTCATATAAGTGTGACTTGTGGTCATTTGGGCGTGATTGTATTGGTCAGTTATACTTGACTGTCGTGATCAGTCAAGAATGACCATCGGACATGCCGCATTTTGTGGGTCGAAATCTGTGTTACTTGACATTCTGTGTGAATCCATGTACCATTTTGCACTGGTTATCATTCTGATTCTGAGTGATTGTCGCTAGCAACCATTATGCAAAATTTACTTACTATATTAAACAAATAAATCCCATAACTTATCAAACGTCGCCAATTAGCAGGTTTTGTTGGGGATCTGATCGCACTAAAAGTATTTTCACTTCGACCACTGTCAGGTTGTCATTTACGTTCATATTTATGCAATGGACATTAGAAAATATGTGCTCAAACAAATTCTTTTCATTTGAAGTAAGTCCATATTAAAATGATGTACGGTTGTATTATTCCCAAAATCCAAACCATCCGTCTAGTGCGAGAAATCCATAAATTGTGGCAAGTATGGACCATTTCAGTCACTCGAGTGTGACCATGTTGACCATCCAAGTGTGACAGGTTAGTGGTATCTAGTGGCTACAGTGGAGAGAATCATGATTTCATTCGTGTGTCCAGGGGGTGTTTGGCAGCTAAGCATTACCCTAGTTGTGATTTCATAGTGCCTTAAATGGTACGTGCTGTTTTCTTTGCAAGTTAGTATAAAATATATACGGATATTTCCTATGCACATTATAGGCATCACAGCAGTATTTGTTTATATATTTTTGTATGTGTAAGGTGGATAGGGCAGATGTCGATGAAACCAAAAGTTATATATATATAGATATAAAATATTATTTATGAATAATTATACATATGAATGAAGTCACAAAAATTGGAAAGTGTAACATAACAGTTGATAGCTCCTGTTCTAGCCTGAAGTTTTGTTTCTATGTGTGGAATTTAGTGTAATGAGATGATTGCCAGAATATATTCTGAGTATTTCATTCTAAACGTGATGCGAAGAGATCATTTAGTTGAGGGGTTGGAGATAGGATTAGCCCCCAAAATTTAGGAAAGGTAGGAAGATCTTGGGGTGCAATTTTAGGTTTTTGGTCAGTGATGCAAATTGATGTTTGTGGAGGGGCTCCAGATGGGGTTTTTAGTGAGCTTCGAGGGGGTGCAATTGAAAGTTTTTGGAAAGCGTCAGCTCCCAGTACTCGCAAAGTTCCGATGTTAGTGCATTCTGATATGAGAAAAACAGTGTACATTACTCAGAATGGTGATGCTCAATATTTATAGATTAGTTCTGTTTTGTAATGTCATTCATAATTGTCCTGTGTACTGACCCTAGCGATGCTCACTTGTGAATATTTACGAGAGCGGCTCGTCGGACGAGTCTGTTATTCCCATGCATTTAAAGCCACCTTGTCTGTTCCTTTGCCTTGAATCATCCTCTCAAACCAGTTCTGGTAATTATTAGCAGGAAGTTTGTGCTGAATCAGTAGTAATCTTCCTGCTTGTGTCTTTGTGGGACCCAAATGAACATGCAAAATATCGAACAGCAGTGGCAGGAACTTGCCTCTGCAATACTATGGATAAAGGGTGGTTGCAGTTTGAAAGTTTTGTGTACAATTTGAATGCTTCGTGGGTGCAACATTGAAATCATGAACAATGTTCGGGCTTGTACGCAGGCAGCATACATGTAAAATATTTATTCTAGTATTCAGAACATTATCTGAGAAAGAGAAACAGGTTGGTATAAGTAAACGAGGGTCGGATCCCTTAAGACAACAAACTTGATTCAAATACATAAAATCAAAAGGAATATTACCTACATGCCCAGAAAACCATCGCATGCAATAGAAAGAGTGGCAATATATTTTAAAACATTGTGCTTGGATGTTTTCTATGGAGCGAGCAATTAGTCTATTGTGTTAAATATGTTGACAAGTGATTTTTTTATTGGTGTTGTTCTTTCTGTCCTGTAAGCATTTAGTGTGTTTGTGTGGAAGTCGTTATGTAAGTACCATTACTTCGCTGGTATGGTTAATATTTTGGCAGATGACTTGTCTATAACTGCAGCTGCCTTCTTGTTGGCAGTCTGAAACGAGTCGGAACCAAGATAATATTTTCTTAAATTTAGAGTATATTTTAGTATGATTATTTACTTTGTAAACATATTGGTATGCATGTACTAGATAGAAATGAACGTGATTGCAAATATTACTGCTGTGTTTTTAGAATATAAGTATGAAATTGTACTGTGTAGCATTCGTAACAAAAGGTTGTAACTTTTTAATGAAGTGATAACATTTGTATGATCTGAAATCAAGTCCTTTCAGAAAGGAACGACATTGAAATCCTTGTTCTGGCTTGGACTTGTTTATGTTCAGGATATATTTAATTATATATATATATATACTCCTATATGCAGCATATGCAGACCAGATATTCATAGTGTCGCATGCAACAGACCGCTGGTTTAAGCAATCCAAAACTGGTTTGCTTAAAGTTCTGACCACTGGTTGCGTTAATTTTAACATTCTAACTGTCAGAATACGTAGTATATTCATAAATATAATAATATATGTAATTATTTGCATGAAGGAAAATATTTTTGTGATTTTAAGTGCATAGTTTTCAGAGGTTGTATCCTATCTCGCGTAATGGAGCGGGCAGTCGGGCCCGGCTGTATATGCATCACTGGTCTGCCTGTGCTGCATCGAGAAATATTTATATATAATAAAGAACACTGGATAAAAGGAACAATTTAACCAAATCCCAAGTGTCCCGATATGTTTCTTACAGCGCATCCACTGTACGGGTCTACTGTGTGTCTACACCTATATGTTTCTTACAGCGAGCATCCACTGTACGTGTGTACTGTGTGTCTACACCTATATACTAGATGTTATTCTTTCGTTTGTATGCATGCTTGTGAACTTGGAATGTTTGAAAAAGACTCCGCAGCTTTCCTTCGTGGACATTCTAAGTTTGTGATATACGGTGCGTGATGATTTTGGTGCTGGAAAATGCTTAGTAGAGATGTTGTGCGCCTGGGTAGGACAAGATTGCAGTCCAAATATAACAATTCCAGATGGCAAGTGGATAGTGAGTCCATTGACTTATACAGATGTTTGCTCTCTGTGTGATCCTCCCTTGAACAGATGCCTGTCTATTGTATTTTTAGACACTGATACCGCTGGCTTTTTCAGAATCGAGTAACAATTTGTTCCTTTCCTTTATATTTCTTTTGTAAGATTGAATACTTTTTCATGCGTATTCAATCTATATTTTATTGTACTGTTGCTACACCGTGCTTTCTAGTTCTATTGCTACATCGTGCCTTCTAGTTCTATTGCTACATCGTGCCTTCTAGTTCTATTGCTACATCGTGCCTTCTAGTTCTATTCGCTTTTTAAATTTTGAAGAGTATGTTTCTACGATTATCTTCGTAACCATTAAATAATGTTGACATCTTAATAATCTTGTCAAAGACATTTTCTTAGATTTTTATATAATGTCCCATTGTGTAATCGATTTATCAGCCTTGTGAGTTATTTCCATTGTATGGTGTGTGTGTGTGTGTGTGTGCGTGCGTGCATGCCTGCATGTGCGTGCAATCCCCGTCCTTACGATATGCCTTTATGCAGTGTTCTAAACGAGGGTCGACTATTGCTTTGTACATGAATATAATCGGCTGTTTCCCAAGTTGCAATTTTCTCGTAAGTCGTGTTCTTTTTACACCACTACTCGTGACAACCTTTCCGCAGCTCAGGTGATGTGATGCACGATGCGTTGACGCGCATCCGCTTTTAAAGACGTTCCACGATAGGTTTTGAGATTCTGTAGACGGTTGGAGTGTTGGTCAACCGTTCGTCTTCAGTTAATGATCTTGCACGAATGTTTTGTGCTGTTACATTGCCATATCACTATTTTTTGTTGTAAAATACTCGAATAAATTTGATGCAATTTCGACGTGTTTCCGTTCGTTCTTGTTGCGCGGGCGCTTCTGGTTATCCTTACGTTGCCGCTATAGTTCAATAAAAGAGAGTATAGTGTGCGTCTCTGTGTGTGTCTGCGTGTGTTGTGTCCGAGTGTCCGAGGGTGTTAGCTTGTGCGTGCACAAGTGTATACGACTGTGTGCATCTCTCTCTCTCTCTCTCTCTCTCTCTCTCTCTCTCTCTCTCTCTCTCTCTCTCTCTCTCACTCTCTCACTCTCTCTCCCCTCTCCCTCCCTCCCTCCCCCCTCTCTCTGTGCGTCCGTGTGTGAAATCCGCAGTGCCAGTCAGTTGTTTACTAGCAATTATTAACGTATTGTAGACACAACTCCCTTTCTCTGTGTCACGGGACCCAAGCTAATGGATCGTTATATATCTGAAGCTCATATTCCTCCTTTCAGGCCAGGGGTGATAGTTGACTGCACCACCCCTGCATATATTAAATGTAATGTATGGAAATTAGCGGAATCAATTGTACTTTGTCCTATTAAATGACCGCCGGTTGTGATTGTAATCCGTGGGAACTGTGCAGACACACGCCCCCCCCCCACACACGGCGCTATGTAAGAGGAACGGATGACGCCATGTCCTTACAGACAGGTCAGAGTTAAAGCACTGCCGGACTGCACGCACGTTCCCGTGCTCAGTTTAACCTTCCACGCCTAGTGCGTCAGCGGGCCACGTCACCGCGTGTCCGGGGATTCCGTCGTTTTATTATTGTCGTGTTTGGCTCCACACGTCTGTTTGTATTTTAGGTGACACACGGGTTCGCATCTTCTTCCTTGTTTGGCTCTCCAAATTGTATCCGAGTACCAGGCGGCGCTTGACTTTAGAAGCATCTCCCGCCGGTCAACAGGTCGTTGTCCGCTATGTATCTCGAAGAGTGACGTCGTAAATTTCCGCAAGTGTTGGTCCATAGCTTGTTGAAATATAACATATATCTTCTGGAATTCTACCTTCTTCTGATCAGAGCCAGGACGGACTGCATCAATAATAAAACAATTGTTATGAAGCCTAAATGGTCCAAAACAACACCGTCTTTGTTCATGATATTACAAGACGTCATGCGTACGTCATTTCCTGCGAGTACTTTAAGAGAACCACGGGATCTGCTTGCGTCATAACCACACGAGGCACATAGTAGTAACTAACAATAGCCTTTATTTATACAGCAACGTGTATATTAAGAAATAAAATCTGTTCGGAGGCGCTTAAAATACAACAGTGATAGACGTAATAATGTTTTTGTAATTACATTCTAAAATAAGAATAGACATATAATTATGAGTTTCATAATAATAAAAATAATAATAATAATGTATGTACTACTAACTTAGGAGCATGAAGCTCCCAGGTCTCATTGTACAAAATGCGAATACTGAAATGAAACAAACACGTGATTAACGTCAAATTGGAGCATAGGCCTACATCTGATCTTATCCAAAAGAGAATTTCCATATGAAGTGTTTGTCTTCGTGGTGGCGACAACTGCCGCTGTGGTATATTCGACGTGAAGACAAGACGGCCAGGTAACATCATCGTTGACTCCGTGTGTTTTACAGGCTGCTGGAGAGGATGTTTACGCCATCGTCCAACACAATCAGTACTTTTAATGACACTGTCATACAATTCGAGAGGTCTGTCAAATGCTACACCGCCTACCCGATGCTGATTAGGCCTACTATTTGACAACCCTGGTTAATGTCACACCATTTATTTAATTATTTACTTTGTGTTCGTCATTGAAATGCTATTGACGTGTATCATTACGGCAGAGGCGAATTGCTACACAAATTCCCCGTACACATTCTCTCAGACGCATCTCGCATATACAGACATACGATGTGACACACACAAGATATACGAACACATACACACGCACACACGCACACGCGCACACACGCACGCACGCACACACACACACACACACACACACACACACACTTGCTGTCTTCCGGTTGGCTTACATACAATCCATCCTTACAGTAAGGGGTCAATACACAGATAGTTTTCACATTGGCGACCATGTTAAAGTTTTGTCTGATTATAATAAAACATGACCTACAAAATGTCGTAAACTTCTCACCTGCTGTTATCATCACCTCATTGACATGGTGATAGATTTTAAAAGAATTGCATACTTCTAGCTTTCGGAAAATGCCTGTATGTGTGACACCCGTCAATATTTACAAATGCCGGCAAGCATTACTCCGCAAATAGGTCACACAGGCAAATTGCTGCCAAATATCCTTCCGCTTATTCAAATCATCTAGAAATCCACCATTTTACAGTCAACACCTTCTACAATCACACATGAAAATCTGCCTACTCAAATGCACTTATGTCACAGCATGTGAATTTTATAAAAAAAATAATTTCTTAAAAGTACACTGCACCAAACAGGAAGTCTAACTAGAACATGACCCCGTAAGTAATTTACCAACTAGCTTACCATTTCCGCATCATTAGCAACATCCGTCTCCCTAGAGAACACACCCAGTCACACGAGACTCGTGCCGTTCCTCCGTTTGCCTTCGCAATACGTCTTCATGGGAAACCGCGGAGAGCAACCTCCCAGCAGACGAGGGCAAATTCGTCACTCAGTTAACCAATGAAATAAATTAACTTCGGATTTCTGCTAATGTGTGTTGGTATGCAAGCGGACACCTGATTTCGCGCATCCCACCCCCAGGCCTAGCCACTCCGGCCACCCAAACAACGCCGACCAAATCCCGGAGGCATACACTGCAGTTAGCCTACCCGAGGGAAATCATCAGGTACTTGCGAAGATTTGTAGAAGTGCGAAGCGAAGTCTTAGATGTGCAGTTACCGCCAGAAATAGGCAACGATGAATAATAGAATATTACAAATGAACGACAGGTGTCTATCGAGACGGTCTGCAGTATAAATCCCTTAGACAACCATTTAAGCACAACGCATAACTAACTCGATATATATGTTATACGTATTGAAAAGGCGTCGGTCTGAATTTGAGGAAAACCGCACCGTTATAATTATTAGCACGGAATAATAATACTGTTGTAACTATATTGATTTTATTTGCACTCGGATTATGTACTTATAGAAGCTGTAACCTACGTATGTCTAAATTCTATCACCTACGTACTGACTTGTTATGTGAGTGTTGTAAAGGTGATTTTGTATGATATCGACTTTGTTATCGATGTAGCTGTATGTTTACGTATTTAAACACGTCAATGTATCTCACATTTATTTACCATAGGTATTTAAAATTCAACTTACAAATGTTGACATATTCCGATCACAGTCTTTTCGAAGAATGATATATACATTACACACAGTTATCAACAGATGGCTAATACGATCTTTAAAAGTGGAGTTACTTGCTCATTATAATGGATGCATTTAAAACAGTCGTACATCATTGTGACCAGACTGAGATTGGTCACCATCAGTTTGCGTCCTTCTGTGGTTGTCAAGGCTACACATGCAACGCTCTGTGCGTGTTGTGTTAATATCGTGTATGTGTAATGTTCACAACACGAGCCTTTCACACATGCGTGCACACCTCAACAGTTGAAGATGTAGTCTGGAGCAAGGTGTATTCTTGACAAGACTGGCATTACGTATCCTGTGGGTTCTCTAAACCACCATAAATCTCTTGGTTCAAGTGTTGTCGGATATGGAGCCAGTACTTGTTGCCACGCACAGCATACATTGCAGGAAATATCGTATTCGTACGTGTTCATACAAAAGAGAATGTTGGCGATGATTTGTTAAAGCTGTGATTAGCATCCAACGAAGTTCTGGTGCTTTACTATAATTTTCCTGATTGGATTTATGTGTGGTCATAACGATGTTTACCATCCAAAACGCCAGTTAACGTCAATTTGCATCAACGTATGTTTCACTCGCTGGATGGCGCCACTGTATACACGTATTGTCTCCACGATACACAGTGACTTCAAGCCACCCGCCACGTATTGCACGTATTTTGTGACTTTGCGAACCCATGCGGCCATCCTTAGAAATTTATATGAACTCTCCATCACATCCGAACACTCGCTGATTCGGTGCCTCTCCACCCTCAAGTCCAGCCAGGGCTTATACGATCCTAGCTAGCTCGACAAGTGATCCACTGCACGCAGTTATGCTCTTCCCACACGCGCGTCCGGCAGTGTCGCAACCACCGATTGCATTACAAAAAAACAGTGCCTTGACACGCTCTTCTCCAAACGCGTAGTATATTGACTACAGATGAGCAAAGGCGACAAGACATATTGGTGTGGCTGTCGCACCAAGAGAACATGTAATTTGCAGATCCAGTACATTTGCTCTCGCCTGGTCCGAGAACATTATCTGTTGGTGTGACAGATGTGATATGACTGCTAGACAACATTCTGAACCAAACGTCGAGCAGTCAAGATATATTTTATTTCGGTGCCTTTTTAAATTGCTGAGATCCAGGATAGTTATATAGGCCGACTTTATATTGTGACATCTCCTTTGACGCCCAATTTTGTTCGATGCTCGTGTGGGTTATTTTATTGTTAATATAACCAGGGGCGTATTACCATAGGGACAACTAGGGCACGTGCCCCAAGGCCCAGAGCTCCCAGAGCCCCCACCCAGGTGAGAAAAAACCCTGAACCAAAAACTCCCGGGGTCCCACTCAGTTAAGAACAAAATAGCTGGACCCAGAGTTCCCGGGACGGCCCACTAAGGGATAAACAAATTCATTCCAGGGCCCCGAGCTCCCGTAGCCCCATCTAAATGGACAACAATGGGTACTGGAAATACCATGACAAATTGAGTGAAATTGACAAAAGGCTTTAATAACATGTCCGGACCTTCGGAGTTTCCATGTACATAGGCTGCGCTATGCCTAGCTCGTCAGCAAACCCGACATTCAAAATACCGTCTATCGTGATTTTCGCAGCGAAAAGTCATCAACTATTGAGGAAAGATCAACTTTTGTCATCGCACTCTATTTACATCAGTGAAAGAAAGTTCATCCTTTTCTTCACCATTACTGAGCGCAACTCATTCTTGATCCGCTTCAGAAGAGAAAATGTGCGTTCTTCAATGCACTTCCACACCATCAAGCTGAAATAGAGACGTAGTGCTCGGAAATGTGGACGTCAGATAGATGTTGAGTTCTTTGATGGCTTTCGTGTTGGCGTCACGCGTTTGCTTCATGACCGGGGACGCAACAAAGCTACAAATTGCACGATTTCGTCCACCAGTGAGTCCTTGACGCCATTCTGGTAGGTATTTTCCAACTGTTCAGCAGCTGGCCATAGTTCTCATCACTGGTATCTTTAAACTTTGCGACTCACTTCACCGTATGTTTGAATGAAATCCGACATAGCACTCGTCAGTATGTCCACTTTTGAAAATTTCATGAAGTCAGTGTGGTCTGTGCAGCCGTCAACATGGCGCGTCGTTGGTCTTCTCTTTCTCTGGAAATCATCAACGTTAGTTAGCTCTTGAACACATCGCTTAAACATATCAAATTGCGGCCGCAGTGTTGAAATGCAGTATGTACGCCGGACGCGCACACGCACGGACGCGAGCACGCACGCAGTGTAGTGCCCCATATATAAGGCCACCCCTTCTGCAAACGTTCTATGGCCTATTAAAAAAATTGCCTCTTTTTGTGTGGAATTACATATGGCAAAACCTTATTTGCTGCGTGGCAACGTATAACTGTCAACAAGCGCACAGGGCCTCATTCTGAGCGCTAATGAGGTTTCTGTTTCTGCTTATGGCACAGCATCCTAAAGGATGGTTTCGGCTAGTGAGGTCACGCGTGACAAGTGTGAATAAACAATGGAATCGTGGCGTTAGATATAGAGCCCTATTGTAGCACGTCTCCGAGCTGCACGGGTTCGATCTATGGCTGTTGACACAGCTTCTTCGGTAAATAGAGTAAAGACAAGTTCTCATATAGCGCAGTAGCCAGTCCTCATGAATACTCAAAGCGCTTTACACTTTATTTCCTGTCAGATCTGTTCATTCGAACACCATCTCGACTTCTCTGGGAAACATCCAGCCACGTTGCAATTAATGCGCGAATACTATTCGTATACCAATGTCCATCAGCACAGCTGAGTGAACACACGTAATTGGTGACGTAGTTTTCTGGCCAACTATGGAGCGGTGTATGAAATTTGGCATCTGTCTGTTCAATAGTTTGGTCTAATTAACTATATTAAATTGTGATAATAGATGCAAATGGTTAGTTTGTATTAACTCCAAACACCAAACAGTTGCCTTTTGTTCCCCTCCAAGTGCGTAGACTTATTCATCAAGGAGTAGCAGGGCAGGAGTAAGAGCTCCATACTCTCGACTGAGAGAACGCGGGTTCGAATTTTGTGCGGCGGTGTCGAACCTCGGGCAAGTTCGTTTACTCTACATTGCTTCAGTTCACTCAGCTGTATGAATGAGTACCTGGCTATGGACAGTGGTGGATATTTGTGTACGAATAGTCTTCGCGCATTAATTGCAACATAGAGTGAGCGAACTTGCACTGCGCTCCACAAGTAAATAGTCGGCATCGTCGCGGTGTCACAATCCAACGAAATATCCAAATTGCGGACACTATTTTGGGATTACTAAGCGCAACAAAGTAATGTAAAAAACATGGCACAGACAACCCGCCTTTAATGAAGGGCAATTAATGACATTACTACAAATAGAAATGCAAGCTGCTATTGCATGCCAATAACATTATTACAACAATGCCACGTAAGCGAATATCTTATCATCCAACGTCTAGTAAGTACTAAATTATTATTCTCCCAAATGTCATCACGCATCCAGCACCCGGAATCCGCGACGTCAAAACGAATAGTTTAATTTTTACAAGCGTGGCGTTGGTTTCTAGGTATAACAGTCCTTGTTATGATCGAGTGACTGCATTTGTCCTGACCACCACGGCGTTTTCGACGCGGCTTATTAGGTTATAAACTAGCCACATCTAACGACGAATGGTTAATCATTAATGATTTCATCATCTATTAAACCTCCTATATTGCTAATAATATCGCTGCTAGAATTGCGAACCAAGAGCATATGATGTTTGTCTGGCTGGAATTAATGTCGCCATCGCATGTTGTGGTTGCAAAGCTTGCTGCATATTTTTTCCGACTTTATCTAGGTTATCCCCCACTTTAAGACGTGTGGTGGTCGTATTCAATTAACACGTATTGTTCCGCGCTAACAGCGTTGCAACAATTTCAATGTCTTCCAATAAATTGGTATGTGTTTGTTAGAAATAAAACCGCATATGTCTTGTTTCATTTATTATGTCTAGATCGCTCCATTTGAGACACGTAAACATGCACACAAGCGCAACACGCGCACATGCACAACATGCACACATGCACACACGCACACACGCTCTCTCTCTATCTCTATATCTCTCTCTCTCTCTCTCTCTCTCTCTCTCTCTCTCTCTCTCTCTCTCTCTCCCTCTCTCTCTTCTCTCTCTCTCTCTCTCTCTCTCTCTCTCTCTCTCTCTCTCTCTCTCTCTCTCTCACTTTCTCCCTCTACCTCCCCCCTCTCTCTCTCTCTCTCTCTCTCGCAGTAGTCTTAGTAGGGGAAGACAGTGCTAGTTGAGCCACTAGGTTTCCCAGAAAACAACAGCAGCAATAGTTGGGTTGATTTCGCCTAGTAATAAAACATGTTATTAGACCATCACAACCATTAAAAATAATAGCTAAAAGTACGTTTTTGATGTTTAACGAATTGATGATTGTGATTAACATCTGCTAGTGTGTAAATTATCAAACCGTGTCATACTTCATTGTTAGAAATGGCTTAACTATGCATTGGTAAGAAGTTTATTTGTTATCGATTCAAATGTTAATGAGAAATTCATGATACTATATTTAATGTCGAAATGGGGTTAGTTGATCCACGCGGGGAGGGGGGTAGTTAGAAATTTGTTAAGGAATGAAGATGTATGTCGATTTACTGGAAATACATCATAGAATTAATGTGTTCATGAAAATTGAGAAATTGGGACATCGGATAGATAGAGCATAGAACATCATACATGCATTAATTTTGGTTACACTGTGGTTGCAATGGGCCTTTAAATGGTATCTTAATTAAAATAGGAAACAAATGGAACTTTTTGGTGTTACACATCTTACAGCATTAATTCAAACTAACCATTTGCAACAACATTCACATTTTTAATAGCAATGGTTTACTCAGAATATTATTTCAATGTGGTATAGAGATCTTTCTGAAGACGCCATGAATTGGCCAAAAGCAACCTATAAACGAGCAGCGGTATTTTTACCGCGGTGCTCCCGGCACGCAACCAATTCCTTCTGGATCTGGTTCAGTTGTCAACATTTGTCATGCAACACTGTTCGTTGGTCGTTTACTAGGCCGGTTTGTAATAAAACGTGACTTTTATAATATGCCACACTGTTTCGAGTGTGGTTGTAGCAATACTAGACTGAACAAATTCTTTGAACTCACCAACCAGTTAATGGAACTAGATCCTACGAAACGTCGGCGACGTCGATTTTTGAAGCGATTTTTGTATAGATTTTTCGTCGAGAGTTTCGGAGTCAAATCGCAGGAAAGTTGTAATGCTTAAATGATAATTGTGTACCATTTGGGATTTTGCGGGGTCTGCCGTTATATACATAATTGTACTGTTTATGACACAGTTAAATGTCTTGAAGATAAATGAGGCATACATTGGTTCCCGTTTTGATGTCAGGGCAGGAGGGTACTCGGTAGAAATTTGACCAATTATAATTATAACCAGTTATTAGAGCCAATGCCTATTTAGTCTTATTTTGATTGGTATCATGTCCGCGTGAACAACCGCGGAGATATGCTGGGGCCAAGCTAGAACAGTCGCAGATGAAATAAATTGCACAAAAAGAGATTAGAAAAAAGCTGAAAAACAATCGTTCACGGCAAGCGAGTCGCGTGAACGATAACATCGCACTTTAATTAACGTGGCTTGGAATTACTGTTGTTAGCTCTTCAGAAATTCACAATGTTTGGTGATGACATTGCAAGACTTAATTTGTTTTATGTTAAATAAATAAAACGGTGTTTATCGCAGCACAAAGCTATCCGTCGGATTGGTGAAAAGCAGAACACACATAAATGGTGACGTAGTTTTTTGGCCAACTATGGCGCGGTGTATGAAATTTGGCAGCTGTCTGTTCAATATGTTTTTCTAATTAACCATTGATGTTAAATTGTGATAATAGATGCAAATGGTTAGTTTGTATTAACTCTTTTAGGTGCATATTGCCTTTTGTTTCCCTCCATGTGTGTTGACTTAGTCATTAAGGAGTAGTAGCGCAGCGATAAGTATCGCAGGGGTAAGAGCTCCGGACTCTCGACTGAGAGAACGCGGTTTCAAATTTTGTGCGGCGGTGTCGAACGTTGGGCATGTTCGTTTACTCTACATTGCTTCAGTTCACTCAGCTGTATGAATGGGTATTTGGCTATAGACAGTGGTGGTTATTTGTGTACGAATAGTCTTCGCGCATTAGGTGCAGCGTGGCTGAATGCTTCCCATAGAAGTCGAGATGGTGTTCGATTGAACATGTCTGCAAGGGAGTAAAGTGTAAAGCGCTTTAAACAGTCCTGATATCTTAATTGTGCTGGATGAGCTATTATGAAGCTTTAGTGGAAGGCATGTGTGAATTAAAACAACTTACCCCACACTGTGGCACAATTTACCCCCCACACAGTGCTAGCTGAACCATTTGATCAGTTCTCTTTGAAATAGCTATAATTAAAAATTATGTAGTTATTCCTCATGTTAGACACATTTTAATTGTCGCAAAAGATCTACAAATAATCGTAGTCTATGTTAGTAAAGACAATTTTGATTTACGAATATAATTTTGTCGTAGATAGTAAAAATAATGACAAATGCTAAACTAACACTGCCTTCCCACATACAATCGATGCGCATAACTAAATAAGTTAATTGTTATCAATAATTTTTCGAAAGTAAGTTTATGTACGATCTGAGAAAGGCCACTTATATGGCTTGAATGGGCGTTAACACGACTAAAATCGATTCGTCTTCATTTCATTTAAGCTGCTCATCAATTGCTGAGCGGCCGATACGTCTCCCGGGGGTGCGAACTGTGACGAAATAACGAATTACCCGAGGCGAAGAGCATGAATGTTATCGCGTCCGGTTGTTTTTCCTTGAAGGTCACGCAATGCGACCGAGATCCCTACTGCCGACTATTTACAACTCCCCATTGAATTTCCTGGAAAAAAAATGGTAACCGATTAACCTTCGAAGGTGTTGGACGCGTTACAAATATAGCCTGACATTTCGTTCAGTTCAAATGTCGCCAGATCAACTTTTCGACATCTGTTTGGAACAGTGATTTCGACTTAAAACATAAAAATAGTCAATCGATTGTTACAGAACGTCTGTAGGAACTACATTGGTAAGGTGAAGTGTTGTCATTAAATAATTCACAATGACATAACAATTGAGATATAGTCTTTAAGCCTGTAATAATACGCTAACTTAGAGGCTCCGTAACTGGATCTCCTTCCCGGTGCTGAGGTCTATTCATCTCTTTCTATGTCCAGTTGCGTCACTGGACCACTAACCTTTGGTCCACCAAAGGTACGTTCTTATATAGCGCATTGTCCAGTCCTACTCAACTCACATTACACTTTACAACCTGGCAGCTCTGTCCAATCGAACACCATGTGCGCAATTATTTTACTAATATCGGTCCGGAGCTGTCAAAGGATATAACGGCACCAACAAATGTTTCTATTTATGACTACCTAGAAAACAGAAACAGTAACAATTTATTTCTAACTCCAGTTAATGAAGATGAAGTTATCCGAGCTATGAACAATTGGGAAAGTAAAACATCCACAGATTGCGAAGACATAAGTATGCATTTGGTCAAAGAAGTTATTAACTCCATTGCAAAACCTATCACTTATATTTGTAATCTATCTTTCACTTCTGGAGTATTCCCGGAGAAAATTAAAATAGCAAAGGTTATCCCACTCTTTAAATCTGGGGATAAGTATATGTGCACTAATTATAGGCCTATTTCACTATTACCACAATTCTCAAAAATATTAGAAAAATTGTTCAGTTCTCGTTTAGATAGCTTTATTACCAAACACAAACTAATAAACCCAAGCCAATATGGATTTCAACAAAATATGTCAACATGTCACGCACTAATAGATCTTGTTAATGCAATAACCCAATCATTGGATGCAAAAAAATATGCTATTGGTGTTTTTATCGATTTAAAAAAGGCATTTGACACTGTCAATCACAAACTGTTATGTAAAAAAATGGAATTTCTTGGTATCCGTGGTGGGGCATTTAACTGGTTAAATAGTTATCTAGAAAACAGAAAACAATTTGTGTCCATTGACAAATGTAATTCTACTGTGCGCAATATATCATGTGGTGTTCCACAGGGTTCGATCCTGGGCCCTAAACTATTCATTCTATACGTCAATGATATGTGTAACATATCTAATCTAGTAAAATACATTCTCTTTGCAGACGATACTAATATCTTTTATGCAAATAGTAACATCAATAAACTAAACGAAACTGTATGTAACGTTCTGGACCAAATGTATACATGGTTTGCAGTAAATAAATTAACTCTGAACATATCTAAAACCAATTATATGTTATTTGGAAATCGTATGCTAAACAAAGAAATTAATATCAAAATACAAAATGTTAATATCGAAAGAGTAAGGGTCACCAAGTTTTTGGGTGTGTTTATTGATGATCTACTAAATTGGAAAGCTCATATAAAATACGTACAATCAAAGCTTTCAAAAAGTACAGCTATAATGCATAGATGCAGTCATCTACTTGATAGAAATAGTAGACGTATTCTATACAGTTCTCTCTTTTTGCCGTATTTAAATTATTGTGCAGAGATATGGGGAAACACGTACCCAACAAATACTAACTGTATTTTCTTATTACAAAAAGAGTAATCCGCATTATATTTGGTGCAAGATGGTTGGATCATACAAACTCACTTTTCCAACAATTACATGTTCTAAAATGTCCAGATATCATAGAACTGAAAACATCGTTATTTATGTACAAAGCTTACTACAGCTGTTTGCCATCAAATATTCAGTGTTTGTTTACTAGACGGGAAATAACATACTCAATGCGAGCTAATCATGACCTAGAACGACAGAGAGTCTGTTCTACCATGCGATCAATGTCTCTTTGTGTAAAGGGAGTGCAATTATGGAATTCTCTATGTGATCATTTAAAAACTACTAATACCATTACTGAATTTAAGCGTAAATGCAAGAACTTTTTATTTGAGAAATATCTGGTTGTGGAAACCTAAATAAAATCAAACACAAATGTAATCATGCCATTGAGGAAATTACAATATGTGTAAAGATGTGTACTTATGGCATACTTTAAATTTTGAATATGCATATATTCCATTGCATGTTTTCAATTATTGTAGCTAGATGGTTAGATGAATAGCAAATTCGAATAATATAATATTGATGTCTCAAAATACCTGTATGTATGTATGTGAATATATGTATGTATATATGTGTGTATATGTGTGTATACATACATGTATATAATTATATATATAAATACATGTCAGGGGTAAATTTACACAAAAGTCAATGACTTCGTATTTACCCCCTTCAAACATTGTATATTCTCACTTGTATTATAGTTAAACTTGTTTGGTTGTCTTGTCTTGTATATATTGTTATCAATGTTCTGAATAAACGTTCATTCATCTCCACTTCTCTGGAAAGCATTCAGCCGCGCCGCAATTAATGCGAGAATACTTTTCGTACAAAAATATCCACCAATGTCTGCTCATTCATAAAGCTGGGTGAATTGGATCAACGTGAAGTGAACGAACTTGCCCAAGGTTCGACACGGCAGCACATGATTCGAAGCTGTGTTCTCTCGATTGAGAGTCAGCTGCTCTACCAATTGGCGAAGCATTTCAAATAATGTTCACAAAGATAGTTATTTAGAGTTATTTCTTTTTCAGTGGACAAACTGGGTGGTCAACCATTCCCCAAGGGGTGCCAACACGGAGTTACGTTCAGTTGATCATAAAATTATTGTCTGTAGCATGCAATGCCGTAATTGGCAGCAGCAGAAATTATATGGCAAGTGAGACCGAATTTAACACCAACCACTGTATCGGTGATAATTACTGTATTTGATGTCTTGCTCTGTGGGTGGATGTAAGATATACATTAATAATAGAAAGCTTTCCGACAAACATGGGCTTCTCCATTGCTGCAACCAAATTGTGGAACTATATCTCACATGCAATTGACAGGCTTCTCCGTCTGTCGCCATCATGAAACAGGTAACGACATGCTTGTCCATTTTATGTGAGTTTTAATGATATTATATTAAAACAAATAGTTTGTATTTGAAAATTGCATATTTTGATAAATTGTAACTTGTATTGTTACAGATAATTTGTTAGTAGCATACTTACTTAGAAATACACTTTAGTTTTTTTACGTTTGACTAATACTAGTGATTAGTTTTAATGGACTTGTTTTAATGAACTTGACAAGCACATTTGATATGTCATGTTTGGAAAGGTTGCATTGCAATTGTTCATGGTTGACTGTTTGAATAATTAACCACCCCAAACATAATAATTAACCACCCCAAACATAATAATTAACCACCCCAAACATAATAATTAACCACCCCAAACATAATACATAACAACAATATTTTGATGCTTCCTTTATTAAAAAATTTGCTTTTGTTTTAATGACGACCATAATTCGAAGACTTCTATTAACTCATATAAACATTTGCTTTTAAAGCCATGCCACGTAAAGGTTAATCATATCATTATTCGGAGCTTTTGATGATAAGTTTTGCCCATGCTATCACAATAGTTATAATAAATTATTGTCTATCATGACAATGTTTGCGATGCCTAACAAAACGTCTATCCAATTGTGTCTAACAAAAGTAAATACTTTCGATGATCTTAAGGCACGCATCCACCATTTTATTAAGCCGACTGCATACATCACTCAAACTGTTCACTCACAATACGTTTGAACATCGTGTGTGGATAACGTTACTGCTCTACGTGACGTAGAGTTGTTCATATATAGTTACATTTGTATTGACGACCGCCATATTTAGAGATGGCTGATGTGAATGTCGGAGAAGTCCAAAAGTAAACAATTGTCATCTTTTACCTCTAAAACCTATATGTAGATACACAAATCATAGCTCTCTGGGATGCAGTTATGTGTGTGTGTGTGTGTGTGTGTGTGTGTGTGTGTGTGTGTGTGTGTGTGTGTGTGTGTGTGTGTGTGTGTGTGTGTGTGTGTGTGTGTGTGTGTGTGTGTGTGTGTGTGTGTGTGTGTATGTGTGTGTGTGAGTCTGTCTCTGTGTGTGTTTGTGTGTGTGTGTGTGTGTGTGTGTGTGTGTGTGTGTGTGTGTGTGTGTGTGTGTGTGTGTGTGTGTGTGTGTGTGTGTGTGTGTGTGTGTGTGTGTGTGTGTGTGTGTGTGTGTGTGTGTGTGTGTGTGTGTGTGAGTATGTGTGTGTGTGTGTATGTGTGTGTGTGTATAGTTGGGAAAGTGAGTATGTGCATGCGGTGGCGCGGGAATGGAATTCATACTGTGGGTGGCTTCCGGAGCTTCAGCACCATTGACAAATTTGTTGCCGCCGCTCCGCCGCATATTTTCACCTCTTCCTTCACCTTGTGGCTGTTAACGAGGCTCTGTTGGAAATTTTTCGCCGCTGCGCTGCCTATTACTGGGAGGGGGAAGAACAGAAAACCATATGTCTTCCCTCCAATTGCACACACCTTTCACAGTCAACAAAAATACACATTAATCGTCTCATAAAATTTAGATTTCCACCCGCCCGCCACAAAAAAAGCATTCACGCTCACATTTAACATGGAGGGGGGCAGAACCATATGTCTGTTTTGGGTTCATATAAGGTTTCATTTCATTAGCATTATGTTCCCGCGCATATGTGTGCATGCGTCCGTGGTACTGCGTGCATGCGTGCGTGCGTGCGTGCGTGCGCAAACGTGTGTATTTTTAAAACCAAGCAATATAAGGCAACATCTTTATCCATATTCCACCTGAAATATGTTAAACGTTGTTTTCGGTGGCAACCTTGTTGACTCATCTAAAATCTTGTAGCAGTGCTGTAACATTTACAAATAATACCCATGTCTTTTACCCAGAATACGTTTCCATGTTCTGAGAGTTCGGCATCAAAGACATGCCGCTTCCACTGTATTTATAAGTTGTCATTATGCATGTTCAAACCTGACCCGCGAACCCCGATCGTGGGCTGGCAGACACCACAGTGAGCCGACGACAAACTCCGCCAGCGATGACGGAGATACTGGCAGAGCCTTGCGACTGCGCATGCGCACGCCTGTTGTTTCCGACCAGGTCGTCATTCATTGTCTTAGAGGTGTCGGCCGGCGGTGGAATTTATCTGAGAGAAAATTGCCTTTTGACACCTCGTAGCACCGCTAATTACCGCAGAGTGCATAAAGGAGCGAGCGCGGTCTGGGACCCGCCTAGATGCCAGCGAGCCGCCGTCGGCTCAACCAAACGACCGCCGTCAGCGGATAAAGTAGAGAGGAACTGCGTCTTACAGAGCGGACGCCCAGAGCAGGTCCAACGGTGGAGGTAAAGGTAGGTGTAAGAAGAAGACACACGCAGGCCGGTTAGTGCGGAATTTAATAGATATAGACGGCATGAAGAAAGTGCAAACTGTTGTTTGTATTCGCTAATAAGTACCTTATATATATACATATATATATATATATATATATATATTAACGACTTTAATAAGACGTATCGGTTCTGATATTGACTAACCCTTTTGTATTGATGCGCCTCTGAGCTTGGTTTCCAAGGATTTAGGCAAAAAGAAGTTATCTTATATATATATATTCTCCTTCATATATATATATATATATATGAAGGAGAATATTGTGGTAATATAAGTGATGCACATTTTGAAATAGAGCTCTTATTTACCTGGCGGTTTCGCGTTGTAAAAGACAATTAATGCTTCTTCTGCTTCTCCTTTGTGCTGAAGATTTACTCTACAATGCGTTGTTCATGCTCTCGTACCACTGCTATTTACTCTACAATGCTACAATGCTACAATGCGTTGTTCATGCTCTCGTGCCACTGCTATTTACTCTACAATGCTACAATGCTACAATGCGTTGTTCATGCTCTCGTGCCACTGCTATTTACTCTACAATGCTACAATGCGTTGTTCATGCTCTCGTGCCACTGCTATTTACTCTACAATGCTACAATGCGTTGTTCATGCTCTCGTGCCACTGCTATTTACTCTACAATGCTACAATGCTACAATGCGTTGTTCGTGCTCTCGTGCCACTGCTATTTACTCTACAATGCTACAATGCTACAATGCGTTGTTCGTGCTCTCGTGCCACTGCTATTTACTCTACAATGCTACAATGCTACAATGCGTTGTTCGTGCTCTCGTGCCACTGCTATTTACTCTACAGTGCTACAATGCGTTGTTCATGCTCTCGTGCCACTGCTATTTACTCTACAGTGCTACAATGCGTTGTTCATGCTCTCGTGCCACTGCTATTTACTCTACAGTGCTACAATGCTACAATGCGTTGTTCGTGCTCTCGTACCACTGCTATTTACTCTACAGTGCTACAATGCGTTGTTCATGCTCTCGTGCCACTGCTATTTACTCTACAGTGCTACAATGCGTTGTTCATGCTCTCGTGCCACTGCTATTTACTCTACAATGCTACAATGCGTTGTTCATGCTCTCGTGCCACTGCTATGCAACGTGAAGTTTTTATTTGTTAAAGGAAATAAAAATAAGGCATTAAATAAAATCCTTTTTCCATGTGTACACATAGTTTAACCTTGTATGTAACATTTGACAACACTAAAAAAATACAGAAAAATACATTTGTAGCATAAATTCGATTTTAAACCCGTCTGTGTAGCGATTCCCGTGGAAAATAAAATTTAATGAGCTAGGCGATCACGTGGTATCGGGACGTCACTTATGACCCACACTCGCATCAGGCCGACCCTTTCCATGCATTCAGAGCATGTTTAGAAGTATAGCTTTTGGGTCGAAACGAGCGTCCCAATGAGTTATTGTGCAATATTCCAATGAAATACAAACACTAGTCATCATAGAGGAACAAGCAGTTATCTTACCGTTCCACATGAATCGAATTTTATTCAAAACAATGAATGCGAATGTGCCTACAAGTCGACTAGGTTTCGCCGAGCTTGGGCTCGTTTTCAGAATAATTATAACGAATGCAACCAACGAGAGATAATCTACACCAGTAAATATACATAGCAAACATATATCGTATCCAGCTACAGAAAGTAACGTATATAATCTCACAATATGACTAGAATATCGATGTATGAAGGAGGAGTTGTATCATAACAACTTAAATCAGTGAGTGAATTTCAGTCGGGCCTGCTAGCTCAGTTAGTAAAGGCATTGGTTCCTTAGCACATATTTTGGAATCGGGTGACGTCGGTTCAAACCCCACACCAAACCGTTGATTTTTTAACACTTTTTTTAGTTTATGTTTTCGCGAAGTAATATAAACCAAATAATTTTTATACTATGATGCACTGTTTGTAAATATTTTGGTAGTAATTATTTATTCGCCACAAAAATGAAAATATGGTAATTATATATAACGCGATGTTTCTAAATTTTATTTATCTAGACAGATCACCATTTGTTTTCACATATATAATTACAATATATTACCGTACAATATATATACAATTAATAAATTATATATCCATTACATTATATTTGTTTGGATGAATAAAATTGAGAAAAATCATTATATAATTCCCATATTTTCATTTTTGTGGCGAATAAATAATTACTACCAAAATATTTATAAACAGTGCATCATAGTATAAAAATGATTTGGTTTATATTATTTCGTGAAAACAAAAAACAAAAAAAGTAAAACAAATCAGTGGTTTGGTGTGGGGTTTGAACCGGCGTCGCCCGATTGCAAAATAAACGCTAAGGAACCAACGCCTTTACCAACCGAGCTAACAGGACCGATAGAAATTCACTCACTGATTTAAGTTGTTATGATGAATTGAACAACTCCTTCATACATCGATATTCTAGTGATATTGTGAGATTATATACGTTACTTTCTGTAGCTGGATACGATATATGTTTGCTATGTATGTTTATTGGTGTAGATTATCTCTCGTTGGTTGCATTCGATATAATTATTCTGAAAACGAGCCCAAGCTCGGCGAAACCTAGTCGACTTGTAAGCACATTCGCATTCATTGTTTTGAATAAAATTCGATTCATGTGGAACGGTAAGATAACTGCTTGTTCTTCTATGATGATTAGTGTTTGTATTTCATCGGAATATTGCACAATAACTCATTATGACGCTCGTTTCGACCCAAAAGCTATACTTGTAAACATGCTCTGAATGCATGGAAAGGGTCGGCCTGATGCGAGTGTGGGTCATAAGTGACGTCACATCTCGGCATCCCGAAAAGCGCGCCAAAAATATGCATATTCGAAAATGTCCGGATGTACAGCATTAAATGTGGAATTTCTAATTCATTGATTTTTTTGATTGTTTTTGGCTTGGTGGACATGGAAATAGATAGCAGGATGTAATATAACATGAATTCAAGCCATATATGTTTTTATTCCCTTTAATATGTATCGACACGACACTTTGATTGGAAGATTATGTTTGAAATTACATGTGTTAAATAAATCTTCCCTAAAATAAAATATATTCTTATGTGTCGAGTATGTTTAACGATGCTTTGTTCATATACTATTATTTTGAAACTGGAATTTTGGAATTGAAATGTGTATTTTAAGGTAGAATTTGGAATTCAAATTGGGAATCTCTAATTCACATGCAATTGAATTTGATAGAAAGTAACTGACCAAAAGTATGCAGTTAGGTCAATAATGTGGCTTACTGCAGGATCATTTATATGTACGAGTGTCTGTGCTGTATGTAGCGGTCAACTTCACCATCTTGGCCGGTTTCAGCGACATGGTGAGCAAGATGACGTCGGGTGTGCTCGCATTACTGATGGCCGTCGTCGTTAGTCGACATCACGTCATTGGGGACAGTCTTGGTCAGCTGTGTCTTGAAGCAGAGACAGTCGGCACGTCAGAGACACTACACAAGATCTGTCAGGAATACTACCAGTACAGCGACGGTGCGTATTATAATCGGTGTCTTATCGCCGTTTTACATTAAGCTAGGGTTTGGAGCTCGCGTTCAAAGACAACGTTCAGTGCTCGTCCCCTAAGTTGTCAACGCCAGTTCATAAACCAACACGTGGATTCAGGAGACGTATCTTCTTGGCAACAAGTCTCTTTCGGAGATCTTGCTATTTACTTGTAATTCTTTGTTGTCGAAACAAGTCCGCTTGATTTTCCTTTCCAGTTTTTGTAATTATATTTCGTTTTTCCTTTCGCTCCCTCCCAAACACCATGTCTCGCACGAAGCGCTGCAATTACCCTGTGTGACTAAAGCGAGTCGTCTTGTTGAAGTGTTACACCAACTTTAGTTTCAACGAGATATTCAGTTGTCTAAGCCACTTTGTAGTTTAGTGCTTCAAATTGGAAACATGTTGTGGAAATAGTGTGTTCAGGTTTGTGTGTGTGTGTGTGCGTGTGTGCGTGCGTGCGTGCGTGCGTGTGTGTGTGTCTATGTGTTTCAATAGACCAAATGCTCTAAACCACAGTGGACTAACCGAACGTTTGCACATCCATAAACATCGTTGCTTCTGGCAGTAGAAAAGACAGCGGCTGAACCACCACGAATACATATGGTCGGCCGATACCCATCCGTGGTGCAAATGTCAATAGCGCGTGCTCGGGAGATTGTAAAGCAAATCTTAGAGCTTGCAGGATTCCAACTGCGGTGGTTAAATAGGTGGTTTAATATCTTAAGCGATTGATCGGATGAACAGCCAAGAATGTCGGGAGCAACCATTGACACTGTGACTCGTTCTATTTCTACCTTGGACATAAACATTGACAATTAACTACTACTACGTTAGTGCAGCTGCGTATGTATATACCTTTACAGCATATCTGGTCAAGCATGGCGAATTGAGATTCTTTTTAAGAGATACATGTCCGTTTTTTGTTTTTAAGTTGACCAAATTCTTCCCGAGTTGTTTAACCATACGCTTGGTTGGTCAGTCACGGTGTTCTTGTGCCCATTTGCACATGTGTGACTAGTTGAATGGTCACATCAATTCGTGTGTTTGTGTTAACTTATAATATGGACATTTGAATAGATGCGCTAGAAACTAATAGTGTAGGCGTCACCTCCTGAAAGCCTGCAAAATAGTGTTGATCGTTCCACGAAGACGCTATTAACACTTCTCCTTACTGAATGCTCTATTGTATCAGTTGTTCTATAAGCCCTCATAAAAGTGATAGTTGGTAATCTTCCTATGCGATAATTACCAGAATCAGCAATGAATACGACGCTGCATGTAAAATAGATATTGGACGTCAGTACTTATTATTCGTGCGAAATTTAATTACGGTAGTGTTGAGGAATGCGTCATTGTGTTAAAGGTTGAACACGTCCGGCTTAACTGACAAAGGGTGAATTTTGTATAGCTATGTATTACTGCCAACGTTAATTAACTTTACACATTATACGTATTGTTGTTTAGCAAGTATTTAAACACACACACACACACACACACACACACACACACACACACACACACACACACACACACACACACACACACACACACACACACACACACACACACACACACACACACACTCACACACACACGCACACAAGCACACACACACATACACACACACACACACACACACACACACACACACACACACACACACACACACACACACACACACACACACACACACACACACACACACACACACACACACACACACACACACACACACTCACACTCATACCCTCACACAGTCACACACCCACTCACGCACACGCAAACACACACACACGCATACGCACACGCAAACGCACACGCACACACACACACACACATACACGATTACGCGTTTACTTATCTTTAATTTACATGTCAATGTCCTTCAGACTTGTTCATTTACGTATACGCATTCAATCTTCAGATGACCCAAGCAACGACAACATTTTGTCAAAGCTACACCACCTTCGCTCCCCTTCGTTCGACTCGAACTCCGACACCTATGACGGCGACAAGAACAACGATCACGTGCTGAGGCGGACACTGTTGGCCCTGCTGCCGTCGAGGTCAGCCTACCTCCGCCAGCTCCTGGCTAGCGGGGACCACAGCGGCAGTGTCGACGACGACAACAAGAGTGATAAACGGGACGGTAACTACATCCGGTTTGGCAAGAAACAATATTCTCAGTTTAAACGGACAGGACCAATGGTTCGAAGCTATTTGGCCAGTTTTGGCACGCGGGACAAGAAACCAGCAGGCCAATACATGCGGTTCGGTAGATCGATCGCGATCCAGAACCCAAACAACAGCGTCAGCCGGAAGGAGAATGATGTACTCGCCGCTAGCGAGACGAAGAACGACAGCAAGATCGCTGTGAAGTCTCCGGACTGGAAGCGTTTCATGAGATTTGACCGCGGACCTGCAGTGCTGGTGAAGGATAAGCGGTTGATGCGCTTCGGAAGAGTCCAAGGAAAGGACGACGAATCGACTGTTGAAGATTACGACCGGAATGGCGGAAACGAATTGCCGATCGACGCCCGTTTCTTTCGATTTGGCCGCAACTTCATGCGTTTCGGGCGCGCACACGCCAGCCCCGCTACCGACTCGAACAACGCAGCAGCGAAGCGGTACATGCGTTTCGGTAAGCGTCAACACACGTTCTCGGTTAACGGAGCGCACCAGCAGAAACGATTCATGCGGTTCGGTCGCGACCTAAGACAGAAGCGATTCATGCGTTTCGGCAAGGCGCAGCATGGTGTGGTCGCGAGGGCGCCGAATGTAGTAGCGGATGATGCAGAATACGACACCCAGAAGCAAATAGCGGGTGAAATTCAGTCGGAGAAACGCTTCATGCGATTTGGAAAACGAACCGACGATGGGATAGTTGGCGACAACTCGCCCAACGCTGCTCACAAGAGATTTATGCGCTTCGGAAAACGAACTCTTGTCATGGGAGAACGTTCCCCGAAACGCTTCATGCGCTTTGGTAAAAGCGTGGACACACCAGAGGTCAAGAACCACTTGAGATTGTGGAAGAAATCTAGCCAAAGAACGGCGAACTAACATCGGTCAACGGAACGTTTCCATGCAATTACACAGTTTTTTTGGCCTGCTTGTGAACTCGCGTCTGCCTCCTTCAAAATGGGACAGAATGGCCGGACACCAAAACAAGTTGCAACACTGATGCCCGCAATACGTCCTTCCTTCCTTCCTTCCTTCCTTCCTTCCTTCCTTCCTTCCTTCCTTCCTTCCTTCCTTCCTTCCTTCCTTCCTTCCTTCCTTCCTTCCTTCTTTCCTTCCTTCCTTCCTTCCTTCCTTCCTTCCTTCCTTCCTTCAGTCCTTGTTGTTGTTGTTTACTCCTTGAACGAATGACGATATGGTATTAGTCTGGCCGACGTTCATGGCAACGTTTTCTGTTATCGTTTGTGTTACGTTGCAATTAATGGAAGTTGTGAACAATACCGCATGAGTTCTTATGCGAACTACGACACTAGACACTTTCAGCTAAACCTTTATCCCTCTACGTGTCGGTTGTTACTCACAGGCTCTGAACCTGCCGGTCATATATATGCTATGTCGTTCGCACCGAGATAGGCAAATATGGGCAGAATTATTTACATTAGTGAATACGCAACATAACAGGTTCTAAACGTAATTTATAAGAAACATGCTTACGTTTGTAATCTAGATATCTAGGTATAACTATCACGTAAAAGAGCAGGGAAATCTTTAGTAATTTTACATGTATTATATTATACACTTAAGAACGAGTGAAACTCCCGGCTGGTGAAAAATTACTTGGTTGGTTAAAACCCGATATACACATTAGCGATTAACTCACTAGCATAAAACCCATCATACGGCCGGATGGCGCTACGTACACATAATTGCAGATGATCAGGGTATTGGAAAATGATATTTGCAACAACGTAAATTTTATAAAGTTTGTTGCGTTAACGAAAGTTGCATAAAACGTCCCTAATTGATCGTCGCTTCTCGGAACAATCGCAGAAAATGCGCGTATTGTTATGAACAAACAGTTTGCGTACGTCTAGCGTACGACACAAACCCTAAAACCGGCACGAACTCTTAACCAACGGCAAATTTCGAAAAGAAAAAAGTGTTACCTTTTTTTCGAGGGGTCGTTGACTTTCACTGAAAGTTAGCCACTTTAACTTATTCTCCACACGCATACATACACACACACACCTACGCGTACTCGATTACAGTTATATAGTTCAATCCAATTACGACTACGTATGAGATAAGTAAAACGTTTATGCGACACGTTAAGTATTGGAATGCATGTGGAGCACGGGACATGTGGCTGAAACTATCTACTGTGTGAAATTATTACTTATGTGATTTAGGATGGCTGTCAGGCCTTACGGGTTTTAGACGAGATTTATGGTAGTGTTATTATGACAGGCGGTCTGCAATCTCATTGTCCGCCCGAAACACGTACTGGTTCTCACGACCTGCTCGCAATACACAGTTCAAAGATGAGATATGTATGCAGAAGCTGTAGCAGTTTATGAAATCGCGTCGGCTGCGATATCGCGTCCTCCTTCTTTACCCGTGGACAATGAGTCATATATTCAACATTATTCTTTTTGCGTCTGTTGATCTTAGTCATATTCTGCTTGTGTGACTTTATTAAGTTTCCGTGTGGTCGACGTCACTATCCAGGGTTCAGCAATGCACTGGCAAAAATGTAATACCAACTGAACGATCGCAATAAATAATGTTAATATACCGGCGATGTGTTATGCCGCCAAGCGATATCGTACCGTCTTGCATTTAGACAGAACAAAGAAAGTTGTTACCAACGGAAGCCTATTTAGTATTAAATTGGTGCTAGATATAGCATTACGTTCTTCAGTGTAGTGAACGTGAATTAGAAAATGAATTTGGAAAATTAAACTAATATACGTTCGTTACGTCGCGAACTAATGACTATAATTAATAATGATGATTCTGGAAGCCTATGCCGATAGTGGTGTACAGAAAGGTGTTGGCGATTGATCCCTATCCCCTCCCTCTCCCCTCTCTCTAACCTCCCTCTCCCCTCTCTCTTCTCCCTCTTCTCTCTCTCTCGTCTTTGTCTCTCTTCTCTCTCTCTATTCTCACTTTTCTATTTTCTCTCTATATTTTCTCTCTCTATTTTGTCTTCTCGCGCTTCTGCCTTTCCGTACATCTTCTTTCTCTTCTCTTTCCCCTCTCTATTTTTCTCTTCCCTCTCTCCTCTATCTTTCCTCTCTCTCTGTCTCATTTCTCCTCTTCTGTCTTCATTCTATCTATCTCTCTCCTCTCTTTACTCTCTTTCTCCTCTCCCCTCTCTCTCGCCCTGCCCCCCCCCTCCGTCCATCTCTCTCTACTGTAACTCCATCGTATTCAAATTGGGTATCCCTGCATTGCACATCGTTGTGAAATTAGGCGTATTATTGTTTTGTCACAAATGTTTGTTAGGCGTATTATTGGTTCACTTGCCACAATCGCCACAGAAAATTATAGCAGGTATGCGAGCACCCAAACGGCTGTGGGTACATTAGTTAAACAACCTAGTCTTTTCGTGCCAGCGTACATACCATACTTATCACAGAGTGTATATTACTTTATAATGATATGGTAATTGTGGTCGAGTGACACGATCGCCTTGTGGTGTTCACTTATCGGTTTCACTGATAAAATAGGTTGTTATTATTTCATGACATGAATATGACTTCGGAACGTACACGTAGCAAGTAAATAAATTGAAACGTTTCGTAAACAAAACGATAATGGCGACAACATATAGATATTGTCGACACTTTTAGACAATGTAGACACTTCACTATTGACCTGATGTTGCATTGCATAAGATCAAATGAAGAGTCAACCTTCGGTGGGCATTTGCTAAGTATTACTGACGTGGTCGAATTGCAGACATAATACATATATTTAAACAACCTCTACATGCACCGAACACGTTGTTGCTAATCCTGCATACGACCTACGTGTATATATACTTATGATTTTGTAGTGCAAATAAACAGGGCATACCAGACTTTGGTTGTTTGTTCGTTGTTCTCTTTATTTCACAGGATACCTTAATTTGGAGTAGGTTTCCTCAGTGTATATCGTTGCAACACCTGGTTTGAAACATAAATGCGTATACCATATCACATAAAAAAGGTTAAGGTAGGTCCTTATATAGCGTGTATACAGTCTGTATGATATGCGATATGCACATCACCCCCTGGTAAACCAGGTCATTGTGTCACCACTAATACTTCTCTGAGAAGCATTCAGCCACGCTGTAATTTCTGCGAGAAGACTATTCGTTCACATGCATCCACAACTGTCTGTAGCCATGTACACCAGTTACGTGAACTGAGAGATTGTTCAGTGAAGGAAATTGTTCAAACTTCAATAGGGGGAAAGACATTTCGAAACTGGATTCCATCGATTGAGAAACTAAATAAAATCAACAAAGTTGAAGACTAAACAACACCAATCGAGATTGCGTAGTATATTCTCATGATACTGTTTAAAATATCGTATTATAGCAACACAACTAGGCATTATTATGTCTTGTAGATGATTAAACATTGTCGAGAGCGTTGCTTCAAACCTGCCTTTTAAAAGGACACAACGGTCAGGTTTACTTCGGCAAGAATAATCTTTAGGTTTGGAGCGCTGACGCAAAACCATACCAACGGCGACTTGGAATCTTTGCCACAGACGACGCTGTGTACGACCGGTGGTTTCGTAAATAGATTGTGATGTCGTTGACCGTCTTGCTCGTATATAGTTGTTTGCCCGGCGCTTCTCGTTTGATACTATGTCTTTGCCGGTGCGAACAACTGGAACGGGACTTCCCTAGGTGTTAACCGGGGTGTTAGCTGCCTTAAGATGACGCGTCAGTACGCCCTGGGGACCGTTTAATTAATATTTCAATTCAACTTCAATTAAATTAAATTCGTTATTTCCAAATGAACAACTGAACAAAGAACAAAGTAGATGCATATAATATATATGTTATATAAATATGATACATTTCTGAAGTAAAAATTGAAAGGGAGAAAGTTAAAGGGGGACAGTGTTACGTCGCGCCGCTGCTGTAAATTTACCTTCTCCAGCTTCTCTCCGCTGTCTCGGCTGAAATGATTGGGTGGGGGGATGTTTGGAATTTTTTTGTCGCCGCGCCGCCTATTACTGGACTGGGGGGGCGCAGAAAACCATGTCTGCCCTCCAATTACACACACCTTTCACAGTCTACAAAAATACACATTAATCGTCTCATAAAATTAAGATTTCCACCCGTCATTGACGCTCGCCACAAAAACAAACATTCACGCTTACATTTAATGTGAGCGTTTAATGGGGTCAATGTGAGCGACGAAAAAAAGAACCATATGTCCACCCCCCAGAAAAACTGCTCCCTGTCCCCCTGTTTTATTGCACAGCGCTCTGAGCATATTATGGATATTGCGCTTATTATTATTATTCCCGAGCCTATGCTTGCGTACTTATGACATTCGAGGCGACGTCACTTATGAAAATGGCGACTTCATTAATCAGCAAACTAAATGAAGGACGCACTATGTCCTTCGACTCGCCCAGTCATCGCTTCTTAAGTATATATATATATATATATATTGTGAGTTCGCATGTGGCTGATGAGGCCATTGTGGGATTTGTATGGCCGTTATGTATATATATATATATATATATATATATATATAAAGAGAGAGAGAGAGAGTATATATATATATATATATATATATAAGGCACGGGGATTGGATGTATGCCAAAAAACATGCCCTATTATTTCGTATTTCGATTTTTTTGAACGCAGGGAAAGTGAGATTTAAAAACGAAGCAGACTGTGGGGTAAAAACAATTTTAGAAGCGACGACTGGGCGAGTCGAAGGACATAATGCGTCCTTCATTTAAATATATATATGTATATATTTATTGTGAGTTCTCATGTAGTTGATGAGGCCACTGCGGGAGTTTTATGGCCGTCCACAGTGGAGGCAGGGTGGACAACTACTGTCTCAGTCGATGTGGATGTCTTTCTTCTTTCACGACCGTCCGTCAGTTGGGTGCGGCTGTTTTCCTCAAAGTTATGTATGTGAGTGTTCTCCAACCTGTCCTGTCTGATGTGCACTCCTGGAGTGTAGTGGCACAGTGAGTAGAGCGTCGAACAGAGAGAGAGAACCAGAATCCTGTGCGGCGGTGTCGAGCCTTGTGCAAGTTCGTTCACTCTACGTTGCTTCACTTCACTTAGTTGAATGAATGTGTACTTGGCTATACACAATTGCGGATATTTTTGTAGAAATAGTCTTCGCGCATTAATTGCAACGTGGCTGAATGCTTCCAGAGAAGTCGTGATAGTGTTCGATAGAACAGTTCTCTTAGGGAGTAAAGTGTAAAGCACTTTGAACAGTCCTAACGACTGGATGTTGTTCTGTATAGGAACTTATCTTTACTCTTCCAGCTGGTTTTTTTGGGGTGCCGACGTGGATGATGTTCGCTTTAATGCAGTCTTTAAAGCGCTTGCGAGATCTGCCTTGATGTCTTCTGCCTTGGGCGAGCTTGCCACACAGCAGTTGCCTTGGGATCATAGTGTCTTCTATACGGATGACATGTCCCGTCCAAGCTGAGCTTTGAGGATCAATGCTTCAATCCTGGTTCCTCCGCCTTCTCCAGGACATCCTGGTTTTGTGACACGATCCTGTTATCTGATGTTCAGGATAGACGTTAGGCTACGCATGTGGAACCGTTCCAGTTGTTTACAGTGTCATCTATAGAACGTCCAGGTCTCGCATCCATAGAAGAGGCTGGTAAGGACAACTGCCTCGTACACCTTGAGCTTAGTGGATAGCTGAATGCTGTTTTGGTTTAGCACTCGCGTATGCAAACGTGTGGGTTTGGCTACCTTTACAAATCCTGTCGTTGATTTCCTTGTCGAGGGAGCCATCATTGGACATAACTGACCCCAGGTATTTGAAGTTGTCAACTCTCCTTAACTCAGTTCCCTCGATGGAAAATGAGACAGGAGGAGGGGCAGAGCCCGGGGCAGTTTGGAACAGGACTTCAGTTTTTCCCAAGCTAATAGTCAAACCAAACAGAGGAGAGGCTTCTGCAAACTTGTTGACAACAGGGGAAGGTCAGACACCCTGTGGGTCATCAAGGAAGAGTTGTCAGCAAAGAGTGCTTCCAGGATCATCCTGGATACATACATACATAAAACGTACATACTTGCATACATACACACACACACATGCACACACACATACATACATACAAACATACATACATACATACATACAAACATACATACATACGTACACACATACCCGCATACACGCATGCATACATACACACACACACACACACACACACACACACACACACACACACACACACACACACACACACACACACACACACACACACACACACACACACACACACACACACACACACACACACACACACACACACACACACACACACACACACACACACACACACACACACACACACACACACACACACACACACACACACACACACACACACACACACACACACACCACACACACACACACACACACACACACACACACACACACACAGAGAGAGAGAGAGAGAGAGAGAGAGAGAGACACACACACACACACACACACACACACACACACACACACACACACACACACACACACACACACACACACACACACACACACACACCACACACACACACACACACACACACACACACACACACACACAAACACACACATACACATACACATACACACACATACACGGACGCACGGACGCACGCACGCACGTACGCACACATTTATGCTAGAAATCGCCGGACTTACCCTTGAAGGCAATCACACTTAGGCTTAATGTCAATCACACAGAGCGGCGCATGGCCTACCGAGTCATCCCTTCCGGAGGACGGGTATTTTTGCTAGTTCAGGTAATTCACCAAGACACGTGCATTTGTTTGAAACTGATTGTCCTTGTTGCTCCCAACTGGCCACTTATTTCCAGGTGTAGCCGCGTCCGGCACGCGTATGACACATTCTATTCACGTGATGAGTTTCTGCCAGAAGCTGGCTGTTGACGCACTTCTACCGTTTTCTCTTCCGGGCGCAGTGTCAGCCTGCGAAAGGTCTGGAGGCCATACGGAAGGTTAAACGGACTGCTCGACATACGTGGACTGGCGGAATCGAACGTGACAGACTCCTGCGTCTGTAGCACGTTGGCAAACTGATATGTGAGGTATACCAGTACATGTATCGCGTCTGTCGATGGAGTTGGCTTTTCTTGCACGCCCTTGCAAGTTGCACCTCGCTTATAGCCTAGCTAGCTATGTGTCCGATCAACACACACTGTTGTCCGCAGATCTTGCCTTTATACGAACGTCTCGATTTCATGTTCGTTTAAATAAAGTTTTATTGTCCTGTTGTGTTTCACTCAACGTTGTAGCGTGAGTTTGCTTCATGTATATAAGCTAATACTGGTATATTAACACAGAAGCTTCTACAAAAAAGCAATGAGTCAACAAACCATCATACGAAATAAAGGAAATGCGACAACACATCAATATAACTACTCGAGTAGGCCTATATACGAAACAGACGTCATCATCATCATCATTGTGCAGCCGTAGTGTCCCGTGGTTGGGCGAACGCCTCAGCATGTCGTTTCCTAATCTGGCTGTCTTGTGCTATTCTCTGCCAGATGGTGCCCTTCCAGTACTCGTCTAATTCGTCTCTCCACCGTCTGGCCGGTCTTCCTTTAGATCGTTTCCCTTCGTAAGGTCTCCGGGTTGTGATACGCAATGTCCGTTGGTTATCTCGTAGTCTGCTGAAGTGACCTGCCCAGGTCAACTTCTGTCTTCTGATTTGTTCTATCACGTCTATGACTTTTGTCTTCCGTCTTACCCAGATGTGTGTTTTTCTCTCCCGATATGTGATGTTTAACATACTTCTTTCCATCTTTGTTTGTGCGGCTACTAGCTTGTTCTTTGTTTGGATGGTGAGTGCCCATGTTTCCGCGCCGTATGTCATGACTGGAAGTACGCATGAGTTGAAGACTTGACTCTTCAAGCAGGTTCCAAAGTTACCCTTGAAGGTGTCGCGGTGTTTGGCGAATGTTGTCCAGCTGGCGGTGATTCATCTTTGAATCTCCTTGTCTTGGTTTTTGTCTCTGATATTGTATCGCTGTCCCAGATAGACGTAGCTTTCAATGTTCTCTATCTGCGTGGTGTTGATATATATATATATATATATATATATCTATATATATGTATTGGTGTGTAATTTTACAGCATCAATGTTTTTTCGAAATGTTCATCTTCAGACATTTTTTTCACTGTCATCAGCTAGCAGCTTATCTGCAGCATTTTTTGTAGTTCTTGCGGTGTAGTAGTGCATATGAGTATGTCGTCGGCGAAGCGAAGATTAGTGAGATATTCTCCGTCTATCCTCAAGCCTCTGGTTTCCAATGTCAGTCTTCGGAATATGTGTTGCCGTAAACAGCTTGGGCGATATGTTATCACCATGTCGTACTCCTCTGTTAATATTGATCTTGTTGCTCTTTTTGTGTAGGTGGACTGTCACCGAGCTGTTGGTGTAGATGTCTTTCAGGAGTTCGATGTACACGTCTTCTATCCCCTGTTCTTGAAGGGAGGTCAGTATTGCATGAGTTTGCACCAAGTCGAAAGCTTTCTCGTAGTTGACGAAAGCGATGCAGAGCGAGATATTATATTCTCGGCACTCATCTTTCAGTTGGTTTACTACGTGTATGTAGTCTGTCGTTGAGTACCTGCTTCTAAATCCTGCTTGCTCTCGTGGTTGGTTTTCGTCGTCTTTTCTACCCTATTCGTTAGCATATTTGTGAGTAATTTGTAGATGTTTTATAACAGACTTGTCGGTCTGTAGTTCTTTAAATATTTCTTATTTCTCTTCTTGAAGATTATCACCATCTTTGCGTTTTTCCATGCGGTGGGTATTCGTATTTCTGATAAGCATTTAGTATACAGCTTAGCCAGTGTCTTCGAGATGGTACCTTCTCCTGCTTTTAATGTTTCATTGTTTACATGGTCGTGGCCTAGTGTCTACATATCTCTTAGCGCAACTTCCAACTCCCATAGTGTTGTCTCTGGTACCTCTTTCGGGTCGGTGTGAATTGTGGTACTCTGTTCACTTTCGTATAGCTCGGTGTAGAATTCCTCTATTCGTTCTATTATGATTATGTTGCATTTTTCTACCCTGCTTGTTTATAATTGTAATCAGTTTGTCTCGGCCTAGTGCCTCTGTTCTTCTGGCTTTCTTCAGGCTCTTTGATGTCATAATCTTTTCTCGTATGATCTCTTGTTTATACTTCCTGATGTCCTCCCTCGCTGTCTTTTTGATGGTCTTGTATATTTCTACGTCTTTACATGCTTGCTGATTGCTTTGGCTACACTTGTAGCACTTAGTTGGACCATTTCAGTGATGTTTTCGTTCATGGTGGCGATATCGTCTAGTTCTTGTAGTGTCTCGAATTTATTTCGCAGTTCGAGTTGGAATTCGATCTTTATTGTTCCTATTTGTGTGGTATCTACACCTGGTGGTCTCTTGTTTATTAACTTCTTCCTTTCAGCCTTGATGTCCAGTTTGATATTGCTTATTACCATTAAGTGGTCACTTCCGATGCGGACTTGCTTGATGACAGTTACGTCAGTGACTATGTCTGGCCTGTTTGTCAAGATGTAGTCAATTTCGTTCTTCATTTCTCCACTTCGGCTTTTCCACGTCCATCTCCTCCCTGATTTCTTCTGGAACATGGTATTCATGATTTGTACTTTCTTGATGTTGCCCATTCTACCAAGGTGTCGCCTCTTTCGTTTCTCACACCTAGGCCAAATTCGCCTGTTGCCGTTTCTGAAATGTTTGTTCGTTTCCCTATATTTGCGTATTAGTCTCCCATCACTGTCGTGTAGTGGGTTGGCTTTTCTAAGGTCTCATCTACGTCGTTGTATAAGTTGTTTGTGTCTTCTTTTGAGTATGATGTTGTTGGTGCATATAATTGTACTATTTTCAGTTTGTAGCGCTTTGATATGCGTATAATGGTATAGTAGGTGGCCGCTTTGTAAGGTAGTGAAGCATTCCTCTCTTTTTCTGACTTCTCCGATCCCGATCACCTACCTGGTTTCCCTAAGTTCTTCCTCCAGTTCTTGTATCTCTTCATCTTTTAGTAGTGTTCTTACGTTATATGTTGCTATCTTAAGTATACTTACCTTCTCTCGGCGGCTCTTCTTGACCCAGAGGTTCTTAGCGGCCCCTGCACGTAGCCCTAGTTGACCAGAACCGCCTCTTTGGTCATAGACTCTTTCGATGCTGCTAGGCACTGGGAGCCTTGGCTTCATTGTACAGCTGTACTTGCATGCTGGTGTTGTTGTCCTACCCTTCCACGCTGGCCGGTGCGGGTTGGAAGGGGGGCGACGTAGGGTGAACGTAATTGCGCAAGTTTCGACACGGCGGGCCGAAGCAGTACCGAACCATCGTCCGGCCGGCGCCTGGATACTAACACTCGGCCACTGCCCGAGTGGTTAGAGTGCTGGCACAAACATATTAACAAATGTTAAGAAAACGAAACGACAATTTAAGATAATTGGGGTGAACCATAGATAAGTAGCATACTTCTGTTCATTCCTTTCCATCAACTCTGTATTGATTTTTGTTGGAAATGGTGTTGTATTATATAATGATAAAACTTTTTGTCTTGGTTGTTTGAAATAAATTGCTGATTGATTAATAACAAACAATTGTTTTCGTTCAGGTGACCAGAAAGCAATACACTTTTTGTCGACCACATACTATGAGCCAGTAGTCGCCAGATTCAGCAGAGGTTTATCCTAGCCTAGATTATACAGACCGTGAGGTGGCTGCCGGACTTCCAGTCAGCCCTTCCTCTAGGCGTAAAATATTAATGATTTGTCACTGTTCGCCAGTGGCTTCCGGTTTACCCCGAATCCGGGTAGATTTGCTGATTGGTGTTCATGCTAAATTTATACTAACAACATTTTAATAAGAGTAATTTTGTAGAAGTTAATAAAATGCTTTAACACTATTAAACATTTAACTTAGATTGAAACATGTCACACACAAAATAAACACAAATTATTTGTTTTGTTAGTTACTTTTATAGCATATCTATTTATATTTATATGCTTATAAATTGTAGGTATTGCTTAACAATGCTGTTGGGGCCGGCATGCTTGCTGTGTATTGATGTATGTATATATGGTGTGGTTTGTATCGTTGCTTTGCACAGAAAGGTGTATGTGACAGGGGCGCATACATTGATTTTGTGTGAGGCAGCGATGCAATATTTATAGTAAAGGTGCAGATGGTAGCGCCCCCTAGTAGATAGGCCTGGAGTTTCCCTAGTGATCAAGCTGAGACCAACGCGGAGGAATATGTAAAGGAGTGATAGAGGCTATATAGGCCAGCCACAAAGGACATTCAGCCTCACTCTCTGGTTTGGTTTGATTCAGTGTATACTATTGGCTCGCCAATCACCAAGATTCTGTGTGCTGTTTTTATGTCGATTTAGTTATATTTGGTATCGTTGTTTTGCCCACCCTCCTCCCTATATCACTTTACTTGTTGGTTCAGAAGCTTTTTAATTGGCGCTTTCATTATAAGGGCGGGGCGGAGTGACCCCCACCGTTACGGTGGTAGTGGGAAGTATAGTGCAGTCATGTAGTTAGTCATGTTAGTAAGTAGATGTCTCGGAAGTTATATGCTTAGAAATTGTAGGTATTGCTTAACAATGCTGTTGGGGCCGGCATGCTTGCTGTGTATTGATGTATGTATGTATATATGGTGTGGTTTTATGTATATATGGTGTTGTTTAATATGTGTTAATGAATAAATGTCATTAAGTTGGCCTGGTTCAATCAACATTGGTCTTGTATCGTTGCTTTGCACAGAAAGGTGTATGTGACAGGGGCGCATACATATATATATTACATGTCAGCTTGGCAATAATGTTCTAAAAAGGCTGGCTCGCTGAACATTCTAACCACAATATTACAAATTTATCAGTTAATCGTAGGGGTGTAACAATGCGTCGAACTATCTATGCATCGCAATAGTTGATGTCGCGATGCAATATTATCGATAATTTAACTATCGATCGCTATTCATGGGTGACACTGCACTATCACTAGTAACGGTAGGACTTTCGCCAAACACATCAGCAGGTTTACTTGTGTCGCTGTAATACTATTCACTGATATGAATTTCCAATTTTGTTGCGTAATGTTTACTTATTTAACGAGTCCGCCGACACGACGTCAACAATTATCGATCAAATCAGCATCACTCATGGATCGACTTGTGAAGCAGCTGACTGCAAATCTAGAAGCGATGGCGTCACGCGTCAATTTTGATTGGGTCCATGCGATATGTAGCTTAACTCACATCAAGTAAAAAACGGAACAAGCATATATAGCTGTTATGATACTATTTGTTATCTCATGACTTATTATGATAATATCGCAATAGTAATTACAACTATCACCATAATAAACTACCCCCAACAGTCACCCGTACTTAATAGAACGTTGTAGAGCGCTGTAGAAGCAACTATGATTTAAGGAGGAAACACATACATGTATATTCGTAGAGGAACAAATCAAGCACAAATAATATTTGTCACTATTACAGTGGCGCCATCTTGTGATCACCACTCTCGGGTTTGAGAATGGTCCTCAAGAAAGCCATGCATTTCAAAAACACGTAACAAAGTAATTCTAAATACTTTCTTTGACATACACAGCTAATTGTCAGGTCAGAAGGCAATGGTGCAAAGAAGCAAACATGGCCAATTGCGTGTCACACAACAACCAACTCGTCAGTTGATCGTGACGTCACGCAAGTAACGGCCGCTGAGCGCATCTAGGCATTTAGTATGGTGAGTGATGGTACATGCTGCTGTTTCAGGTGTACATGAATTAGCAATTGCGGAATATTATAATTTTGATATCGCCATAAACATAATAATCATACTTGTCTACAAATATGTCGCTGGATTTATACAGGACTATTCTTTATGTCTTGTATTATTGATGTTTGAACATCGGGAATGTTTACATCCGCGGCTTTTTGTTCGCTACGCGGCAATCAAGCAATTTAAAATATAGTGTAGGATTAATCAATTGGGATGCTCAAACGGCATTAACTCGAAATATGAAACTAAATCCCATATACCTCAAGTAGCATATTTGTAGATAACATTAGTATTTATGCGGTGATATAAAAAACATTAAGTTCCTCTATTGGAAATTCATGTACGGCGGCTCTAAACGAAATTGCAATAATTCATTCTGTGATTTTAGTTTCATGTATAACCTGAATCAAGAAGCCGCGCCGTCGCTCATCTTGCTAAAAGCCTAATTGAGCCCATCGGCACTATCAGTTGTGATATCACCAATGGTCGCTATTTTCAGAGTATATTTAATTAAAATTGGCAATAAAACAGGTTCATTTCCGTTAGTCTATAGTTAGGCGACACACATATAATGATTCTAGTACGATGCAGATGATAACGACGGAATAGCGCCACTTCACTGGGACGACGACGGACTGGTGTTGGACCCTCCAGTGCCGGCAACAAAGGCGGTGCAATTGATCGACGGCGGCTCTAACACCTGCTTCGCTCTGGCCCAGATGGACATAGATGTGCGTGTTCTCAGCCACTGGCAGGCGCTGGGCCCGACAGTCGCAGGGGAAATGTTTTACACTCAGGACTCACCATGAGGAGAAGTATACCGGACGCGATGAAGGCATCTTTCACCGCCACGATCACCGGTCGCCACCTTGTCTGTTCCAACTCCCACGTCAAGGTGTCGATTAGACAAACCGCATTGCCACAGTGCGAGACTGCTGTATTGTACCGCAAACTAAGCAGAACCACTGCACCTGTGAACGGTCTGAATTCGTGTGTCGCCAAGTGTGCGTGTGACAGAGATGAATGCAAACACGTGACTGTTCACATACCGAACATGCAGAGAAACTGTGAAATATGTTAAATCGACATAGCATAAGGACCTGATGATTGCTGATACAAGGTTGGAAGCACATTGTTTAGGCAATATCAACCAGCTAAGTTATCAGCATATTTAAATCATACGACAGTGGCGTATCCAGGATTTGTCATTGGGGGGGGGGGGGATTTGTACCCAATTTGCACAAACAACTCTCATTTGAGAATGTAACCGACTACTCAGCTACTCAAGCTTACCTATATATGTGCAATACTGCCAATACAATCAGATGGTGAAAGTCAGCCAACGTGTGCTGGTGGCAGCAACATTGTCAATAACATTCGCAGTTCTTTCAATGTCGAACGAATTGCCATCAGCATGTGGTCAACCTTCGAAAACTCGCGTTCGGCTTGTGCGGTTGAGATAGACAATAAGGCCATGATCTGGGGCAATATGCTGATGTTTGGGAAAAAGATGCCAACACCATGTAGCGCCGTGATTGCGGTGTTTGGCCGTTTCGATGCATCAGTGTTGATCAATTTCATGCGTCACAGCTCACATTCGCCCTTGATGACAGCAGACGAATCTGGAAGGTGCGAGGAATACTTCAAAATGGCCCTGGACAGTGATTGCCATTGATAAGATGCTTCCTTCTCACCCGAGTTGCACAGAATGGTCGGAAGAAGCACTATGAGGTTGCAGACACGCTTCTGCTGTTCTCTGAATTGAAGATTGATGTCAGATGTGATCCCGTCAACAACGACATAGTAGATATTTACACGGAAGTAATTTCCCACATAGTCTGAGACAACCGAAGCGCAAAGGTAGATGGATTTCTTCACCATCCAGGGAGCATGAAGTTCGCCGCCAACACTTCTGGAAAGATCCTCTGCCTGCATGAAAAGCTGTGTATTTTGAGCGGTTGTTGATCAACACATCGAGAAGATTTGAGACATTCGTCAGTGCCTCGGACAAGATCGACACCGACTTTCTGCAGCAATCGAGAAATAGGCAGCATCATATGGAACATCAGTCCCGAAATATACTCCAGTGTGACAAGTGAAACGAGAAATTCGGACTTGTGAATTGCAGCATTCAGGCTTGCAGCAGTCGATGATATTGAACGTTGATTCCAGTCCTACATTGACGTCAGGGTCTCATCGATGTAGACACACCGTTCTCGGAAGGTCAGGATGGCAGTGTGGCGTTCGATAAAGCGAGTTATGCGGAGCGTTGTGAGTTGTCTTTCTAGACACGGGTTTGTCTGGATCTGCATGGATGCATTGCTTGAGAAGATCGGTCCTTTTTGCACTTACTCGAAATGCAGACGAAATCTCCTTGATGATATCTTCGGCATTTCGAATGAATGACACTGATGGAACAGAGAACCGCTATCAATTGTTAGGCGTAGTTTTGTCGGCGGTTTTGAGACAGTATCATTTCTGTAAGAGTTTATTGGTCCTGTTTTTATCACGTTGCGAAGTGGCTGAAACGGGCTAGTAAGCCATATTGGTCTGTCTAGCGTACAAGTGAGCTGGTAGCTGTAGTCAACAACTAAAATCCGGCGTAGTCACATTGTATCTACGTATACGGCGTATAAGTTGCATGATAGCCATGGTTAATGAATTGTCGTCTACAATATGGAAGATGTCTCGGCATTGTGATAATATTTATTTTTGGCATAATTATGTGAAATCGGAAAGAGCTTGCGGCATCTATAACATCTTAACATATTCGAGCTTAAGTATGTATAGAGGTTTTCGTGTCTTGTCTGGTATCTTCATGACACAAGGGACATATAGTATTGGCGGTGAAAACTGGTTCATATGAATGGGTGAGATTTGGCTAACCTGTCCCGTGACTGAATTCCCAATATTCCCTGCAGGTTGACTACTTGTATATAATGTCAGCTTTGTTACACACCAACTGTTGCAGACAGCTAGTGTTTTTGTGCACAGCTATTGATAAAGCATAAATGCATAACTTGATATAATTGTATTAGGCATATATTCATGCGTTATTTCTAGTTGTTTTCAGCACTCAGCAACGTTCTATTAACTGACTAGTCTGTATTTAATGTGGTTACAATGTTATGATGTGATGAGGTCTCATTCAACTAATCAGCCTTTTTCAGAACATTGTCGCCAAGCCGGCCTTTCTCTTTCTGCTGGCACTGAGGGTGGTCACTGCCAGGGTGATTGTCGTCCTCAGTGGTTCTTTTACGTCCCAAATTGAGACGGGACCGATATTAACGTGGTCACCGAGTCACAAGAGATACACAGTCCCCAATGTTGAGAGCCAGATTTTTACACTAAATATACCATACCTGCCCGATCCGGGTATTGAACTCGGGGCGCCGGCATGTCAGGCAGATGTGGTAACCACTACATTATTGCGCCCCCCCCCATATTACGCGTGTGGCGAGTCTGTTTATAATGTTTGTGAAATGCACATACACCTGACAAATTGCCCCGTGTTTCCTTTCACATTTTCTTCATCATTTTGAAGTTTCCGTGGTTGACTTTGCCCACCCACAACTCGAGCTTCACGATGTATATTCGTACTTTAAGGAAGCTAACTTCAAGACTTACTCTTTTTCCAATAGTTTCTCGACGAATTTTTGAGACTTTTCCTTATAGACATGGTTAAACAATTCGGCGATCTCATCGATTAACCGTTCCGCTTTAATTTCATTTTCTCCAAGACAGTCAGTAGACCGCGGTGTCGAAGAGCTGCGTCTCTTAATCCGCATGAAACTCTTGGCGTAAGCAAAGTCGAGTGTTGAGAACGCTGTATTTGCTGGTATTTACCATCTTCGCGACATAATCAAGATATGCTCTTAGGTCTGGCGAGATGCGAGAGCGTATCGATGGAGCATGCAATGGAGTATGTTTGAATGGTAAAACATAACACCTCCTTCATTCACTCGGCAGAAACTGCTTAGCATGCCCGGTGTGAAATGGTAAATGGATTTCAGTGGTAAATGGATCTGTTTATGTGTCTAGTTATACAAACATTATAGATGTAGTTAACTTATGTCTGTAAATAAAGAATGTACTATTGTGACAGGCAAAAGTGTGAACTGGTCATTGTTGTTTTATATCAGAGGTCAACATTCAACAAATTAGAGGAACATTGAATATCCAAAGTTGACGCGATGGCGTCATCTGCAGTATATAAATACACATGGGACACACACGCACGCGCACGCACACCTCCACGCACACACACACACTTACACACACACACACACACACACACACACACACACACACACACACACACACACACACACACACACACACACACACACACACACACACACATACGCGCGCGCGCACACACAATATTAAATGAGTACATTTAACTGTCATAGCCACCTCTCTTTCAGTAACTGTCATTATGGTATATTGCCGACATCGGTGCAACTGAGGTCGTATCAATATATTTCTTCTATTAGTTGAATATTGAAATAAATGAGAAAATAACAATGGTCCGTACAGAGCAGAGTAAGTCGCCTTGTAATGTCACCCTTCTTTCAGTTGTAATTAACGCGACAGCTTTATTCGTATCACCTAGTCGTTGACGTAGATGGGTGATATCAGTGGTGAGATAACCCAGCAGGCGATCTGGTTCAAGAGTGCGCGCAGTGATCCTCGTTTTAAATCTACGTTGCCCAGGAGGGGGACTCACATAGCCCATTGTATTAGCTATGTCGAAGAATGATGGCGTGACCATAACTACAGTTTGTATTTATGAAGGTTAGCATAGATTAACACACTGTACAGTGTACTGCACTGATCAAGAAACGTTGGTTACATTTTCAACAACTGACTGTTTTGAAAATGTAGGCGGTAACGCAGAGGACGCGGACGAATAAACGAAGAATTAAACACGGGAAACGAAATACTGACACGAATTCTCTTGACAAACATGGGATTGCGATCAAATTATTTGGCTCAAATATAAGAAATGTCATATACAGGTGAATATAAAAAACAACAGCACATAGCCAAGCACAAAGCAACTGTTATTTGTCATTTAGAATACTGCAAGCAGAAATAGGCACGTCATATCGCACGATGGATGTAAAACAGCTAGCATCATTACAAAGAAGAGCGATTAAGGTGATTTCGTAATGGAAATATATTTGCGTTGAAATGTTATGGGAGATTAGTTTGAATCCCGAATCCTGTCTCCTATCCCGGCTTCTCATTCCGATAGATAGGTCAAAGTTGGACAGTGGACACTCCTAGCACCAGATGATTGAACGGCCAAATGTGCGCACTAATATAATGGCTATAAAGGCAGTGACATAAATATGTTTGTCAAACGTAAGGAAGGTCGTAGAATTACAATCCTTCGATAGCATTTGTGTGTGTGTGTGTGTGTGTGCGTGCGTGCGTGCGTGCGTGCGTGCACTTGTCTGTGTGTGAGTGTGTGCTCACAACATATTATTTAAAACGCTTTCAAACAAACCTTCATCCGTGAGATGCCAATTTGGATGGATCTCCCGTCACATGTTTGTTCCGATTGGATGGTCTGACTTAAATCTACAGGATTTTTATTCCATTGAATATGTTTGATTGATCCGGTCAGTATATTCAAAGTCAAAACCCAGACCATCTAAACTTCATAATTCATAGAATTATATGGACATGGAACCGAAGCGTTGTTTTGTGTAATAATGTTTATCATGCCTACGCTGAAGAAATATGTTTACTCAATCCTAAAGCACACTAAAACGCATTTTTGTTTTACAAATGCTCACTTTTTTGAGTTCGGCTGCAGAAGGATTTGGAAGGAACTAGCAACATAGTGTTAGAATGCAGGAACAAAACAAACTACTTTATATAAAAAAATAAGGTTCGGACCCCTTTAAATACTGCCTTCCGTACAGAAGCTGTTTACCAATCTCCGGTCTCGCCCGGACTCGTATAGTTAGTTCCTATGATACGCGGCTTTAAATGACTACCTCAGATACTGAGCTGTATATATATATATATATATATATATATATGTGTATATATATATATATATACATATATATATATATATATACATATATATATATATATATATGTGTATATATATATATATATATATATATATATATATATATATATATGTATATATACAGCTCAGTATCTGAGGTAGTCATCTAAAGCCGCGTATCATAGGAACTAACTATCCAGGTATCCATTCCGGGGGATGGTACTTTTGTTAGTGTAGGGGAGACCGGGGTCAATTGTAACACGGGGCAGTTGTAACACTGGTGCTCCAGGTCGTCTACATTATCCGCCAGCAGCATTGCTTTCACCGTGCATACGCAATAAACAGTATATTACGTCATGCAAAAAATGACATGATCGGTAAAGGCAAACGATTTTTAAAAGTCACCGTTTCAAGAGCCTAAGTAAACTTCTTATGTAATGAATGTTTTTTTTATTGAAGTAATAGTTTCATAGATTATCGGCTATATTCTTGGACCATAACAACACTGCGGATGTTGCCTCATTTTGAAAAAAACTTTCCAAACACATCCTTAGTTTAAATATGAAATCCTTGACTTATTAAGGATGGTGCACAGGGTCAGGTACGAGTGTAAGACTTGTTACTATTGATTGTTGAATAATTGGTTGTCTGTTGTGGTTTACTCGGTAAATATAGTATGGTAGACACAGTGATCATAGTGTTTTTAAAAGCATATAATTATGACAATATTATATCAGTGATTCACCATAAACGAAGACTTTTGCTAACTTCGATTATTTTATTTGTATTTCAAAAGTAGGCGCTTATATTTATAAGTTATATATATATATATATATATATATATTATATTTCCTTTCAACAGTGAACAGGGTATAACTACATTTGGCGGTTACAATGCTGTATATTCATTCTCAGAGGCAACACACAATGACTAGTTAAATATGTCATAATATTATGTGACACTGTAGCACACAATTTCTACAATTGATCCTTGGCCGAGCTATAATTGACTCGTACAATGGAGTCGATTGTTACGGTGGCTGGGAGAGGACTTAGCAAAATTAGTTTTTTTTAATCGAAAAATATTGTTTACGGTGGCTGGGAGAGGATATAGCAAAATTGTATTTTTACGGTGGCTGGGAGAGGATATAGCAAAATTTTGTTTCTTCGAAAGATATTTTTTATTTCGACGTTTTATCTCGAGATCTCGAGTTATAAAAGCTAGGCTGATCAAAGGACTGAAGGCAGCATGGATGCTACCGTGAAAGGTCTTTTTTGATCTTGGACTAAGTCAGCATGAAATACGGTGTGTTCTTTCAAGAAGATTCAGCTGTAGTATAAGTGTAGGACAGTTGAGGCGTGTCCTCGCCAGGTTGCAATTATATAGGCGGAAATATACTGATTATGACGAAGTAGTTGACTTCATCCGGAATCAGCTTGCAACCTCAAGGCAATTACACGGATATAGGTTCATGCATTTGAAGTGCATTACCAATGGACTTGTGGTCAATAAAGAGATAGTCAGAATTCTTCTTGGTATTCTTGATCCCGTAGGCGTGGAACTACGAAGAGCGAGGAGGCTAGTTCGCCGTCGGTACAGTGTCAAAGGGCCGAATTATGTGTGGCACATGGATTCATATGACAAACTTAAGCCGTTTGGAATCTGCATCAACGGTTGCATAGACGGCTTTTCAAGGTACATTTTGTGGCTGGAAGCATACAGAACAAGCAGTGACCCGGCAGTTATTGGCGGATATTACATCAGAGCTGTTCTGAACTATAGCTGTTGTCCAAAGATTGTACGTGCAGATCGTGGTACGGAAAATGGACACGTCGAACAAATGCAAACATTTCTTAGAGAGAATGACGAAGACAACGAGGAGCGATCTTTCCAATACGGCTGTAGCACTGCCAACCAAAGAATTGAATCATGGTGGGGAATACTGCGAATGGAGAATTCCGAGTATTGGATGGCACTATTCCATGAGCTACAAGGCCAAGGTCATTTCGGCGGGGAAGAACTGGACAAGGAGTTAGTGAGATTCTGTTTTCTGGATTTGATACAAGTAAGTGAATTTAAATCATGGGTTTCAATTCTTATATACGTAGACCCTTTTGTATAGGCCACTCTTTCTTGTCATATTGTAATTCTGTCATACCGTAATCACCCTCACCTCAACATAAATGATGAAGATACAAATGTAAATGCAGCAAAATGGTACAGTTTGTATATATATATATATATACCTCATTTTTATGCAAACAACAATGGTTGCATTTTGGTGCATACTTGGTACCTCAAGGATATTACTAAATGTAATTTTGGAAGTATACAAACTGTTTAGTATTGCGTCCCAAAATGCTCGGTCATATTCAAAGAAATCCATATCCGACTATGATGCCTGTGTTTTAAAAAATATTTACATTTCTAATCTCTATAAATCGGATCATAAAACAAATAATCTTTTCTCTATTCCAGGAAGAATTGTGTGAAGTATCTCATCTTTGGAACGTCCACAAAATCAGGAAATACAACAACATGAACCTTAATCACGGACGGCCGTTTGTGATGTACAACATACCCGAGTTTAACAAGATTTAACAAGATTTAACAAGATTGCCACCCAGAGAATTAACTCTAGGTGGCAGGTGGACAAGGAAGCCCTTTGGCTTATCGAGAGTCCGACCCTTTTATCTATGTGTATCCCGCCCGTCTGAGGTATGTGTCGATTTAATTTTTAAACATATTCACGCTACTAGCACCCACACAATCAGCAGGTAATCTGTTCTATTCATTTACAGTCCTTTGTGAAAATGAAAACTTTCTTATATCCAATCTACTCTGCTCCTTTGCCAATGTAAGTTCATGTCCTCTAGTCCTTCTATCTTTCTTAACTGAGAAAAAAATATTTCTATTAATATTTTCATAACCCTTCAATATTTTAAACACTTCTATCTGATCTCCTCTCAATCTCCTGGTCTCTAGTGTTGTTAAACCGCATTTTTTAGGCGTATTTCGTAACTAAGATTCCTCAGTTTTGGTATAATTTTAGTTGCTCTCCTCTGCACTCTTTCTAGCATATCTATGTCCTTCCTGCGATATGGCCTCCACGCTTGAATACAATATTCTAAATGAGGCCTAACTATTGTTTTGTACAGCGGTATTATTATCTCTTTTTCCTTATACGTTATGTTTCGCCTAATTAATCCAAGGATTTGATTTCCCTTTGAAGCTGCAATTCCGCACTGCTCTGAAACCTTCATATCAGCACTAATGGTTAACCCTAAGTCCTTTTCTTTTACAGTAGTACTTAGTACAGTACCACCCATTGTATATTCTACTTCTTCGTTCCCATGTCCCGTGTGGAGGCATTTACATTTCCCAAAATTGAACAGCATTTGCCACTTTTCAGACCATTTGATCAACCTGTCAAGATCATCTTGTAAATGCTGTCTATCTCCATCACTTTTAATCCTTCTAAACACTTTTGTATCATCCGCAAATTTCAACACCTTGCTTGTTATTTCATCATCCAAATCGTTGATATATATTACGAATAATATAGGACTTAATACTGATCCCTGTGGTACCCCACTCAATACTGATTTCCAGTTTGAAGCCTCCCCATCAACTACTACACGTTGTCTTCTGTCAATCAACCATTGTTCTATCCAGTTTATTATACCATTTCCTATGCCATGGGCCTTTAGTTTAAGCAGTAATCTGTGATGTGGTACTTTGTCGAAAGCTTTTTGAAAATCTAAGTAGACGATATCTACTGGTGATCCCTCATCTACCCACTTAGTGATGTCTTCCAAAAAACATAACATATTTGTTAAGCATGACCTCGCTTTAAAAAAACCATGTTGAGATGGGTTTATCGAGTTTTGTTTAACAAGAAAATCCACCATGTGATCTTTAATTAGTCTTTCTAACAATTTACAAATCACTGATGTTAAACTCACTGGTCTATAGTTCTCTGACTTGTTTCTCGAACCTTTTTTGAATAACGGTATAATGTTTGCTTCTTTCCATTCTAAAGGAACCACTCTCTCTTCTAATGACAAGTTGAAAACTGTTGCAA